>CM060838.1:71435000-71880000 GCA_030762175.1 Metallyticus violacea
CTTCCTCATACACCGCTCACCAAAACAACTTCGTTTTCCGCACGGGAGACTCCAAAATCCGAAATTGTAAGGGGGAACTAAACAACACTACGTGGCTGAAGTTATGTCATTAGCGGAAACATGACTGTCAAAAATAACAAAGCACTACTCCATTACATTAGTTAAAATTGAAAATTACTTGTTACCAACCATGTTTCATAAATCAAGACCGTATATTTGAAATGTTATTCGCCCATCGACAATGAAATCAGTCATTTTTCTTTGCAAAGTATGAGATACAAAAACACACGATAAGCTTCAGTTAAAAAAAGTATTAGTAAATATACCTAAATAAAGCGTTGAACACTTAACAAAAAATTCCTAATAACATTTTGATTAAGAAGGAAAAATATTAATTTTCATTGCAACCATTTTCTATTTTGGTGCATATTTTATGGTTTTTATGGATATCCGACGCAAAAGAAAAAGGATAAATAAAAGAAAGAAAATGTATATGTATAGAGGTATAACCCTACGGCTAAGGCGAGAGCGAGAGAGAGAGAGAGAGAGAGAGAGAGAGAAAGAGAGAGAGAGAGAGGAACAGAAAAAGGAAAAAATACTGACATTAAACTAATTTTCTTAAAGAAAATATACCTTCTATTTTTGGAAATTATTTATTGAAAAACTCAACAGGCCCTTTGATTGAAAAAAAAAATTATAGATCTTTTTGCAAAATGTGTGCAAGTGTTTGTGATTTCTTTATTACAACTATATCTTCATTAGTTGTACCTTAATTTTAACATTTATTTTCTTCAAATTCCGCATTCATTATAAATATTATTATTATTATTATTATTATTATTATTATTATTATTTATAACACATTAATTCATATGTAGGCTATTAGCCAACCGAATCAGAAGTTTACTTTGTTTTTGGAATTTTACTTTATCATCCATAAACATTTCCTTCAGGAAATAAGTCTTTCTTTCCAGGTCTACCTCGTTACTTTATAGTAAAAAGATGACCTTCTTTACATATGGGGAACACTGGCTCATGTCATTAGAAATACAGAGCAGAAGAATAAATACAATGATTTACTCAGAAAGTCTTAATAATTGTATGTTAAGTTCTTTAACTTGCTCCATTTTTTCAAATTAATTTTAAATGCATAGTAAAGCACTTGCCGTAATAAAAGTTCGACATCTTATATATACAGAAATCTAACCCATAACTTTCCAGACTTCTTTAAACTTTGGTTAGTAACTCTACAATTGTTTATAGCTAACCGCGAAAGTTCACTTTGAGTTCCTGAACCTAGTTAGCTCTTTCTCATGTCGAGCAGGGTTGTAATCATGTTAATTTATCAACACCTGATATAATATGCTTACTGTTCCAGAGAAATTTAAAGATTTTTAGCATAAACTGTAGATAAAAGTTCCAAATTAAGCATTACCTAACAGTTGCTAAGAGCCAGGTTTGTTAGATAAACCCAACGAAGAATGCAGTAACCGAACACTAAATAATACTGGAGAAGCATGCAGTGTTATAGAACAATACGAATATACAGCAAAAGAAACCAATAAAATATTAAATATTTGACTTTAGACTAATCACTTTCACACCTCTGCATGTTGCACCTAGCTCTTGCTATATTGCAATATGGCAGTTGTTTTTATTGCTTTCCTCAAAACGAAATCGTACGCATGCGCTATACTGGCACTGGCTGAAAAAGTGAAGATTGAGGTTGTATTTCCGTTTGCTAGCACTGAACTTTGAGGAGGCCTCTGGGAATGTGTCCTCAATTAACCCTGGATGTAAGCCAGCAGGTGACAGTACAGTCAGCTGGCTTGTTGCAGCATCCAGTTCAGTGGCGTAACAGCCACTTGCGCGAATGTAAAGTGGGCATCAATCAGTCTGATTGATATAAAAGTTTATAGAAAGAAATTTAAATAAATAAAAATATATGCCCAGGGTTAATATTTCATATTGTTTAACATAAGTTGGAGAAATGAAAGGTGACCAAAGGCAGTTTTGTATATCATTACTTCAATACAATATCTGTACACCCTGCTTCTTCAGCGGATATATATTTATATATATATATATATATATATATATATATATATTTTACTTTTAAGAATTTTGGTCACTTGAAAATGTTGAGCACAACTTAAGTTCGTAAAAGAGCATTCGTTTCTCATAAAGTATTGATGAAAGTTTGTCTAGCATTAGTAAGATTATATATACTGAACTTGGAGGTGTGTATTAAGTCACCGCAAATAAACGGAAAACAACCAGGATAGAGAAAACATTGTGGAACCTAATAGAATACATTTAGAGCAGAAACTAAACCGGCTCGATTACATCTAAAGTGAAACTCAACACTAAAACAAAGGTTAATTTCTTTATAGCTTATGACTACTGATATCTCTTAGATTTTCAGGGTGGTTAATTGATATTTATGAATAACAAGGACTTTTTATACTGACCAGGCATTAGCTATAAAACTGTACCGTCAAGTTTAAAACACTTTAACCAGGCAGAAGTACACCTGTTTGAAACTGGCTAAAATTCACATTAATCATTATGCTACAAACACGGTTTGGTTTCTCCAGGTGGTAATGGCAATGAGATCTCCGAGGATTTGTAAACCATTTCAACATAAGATAATGCTGCATGTTGCATTATTTTATTTCTCTTGAAACACAGCTACATTTAAAAGACACAATTACGCCACTGGCCAAATTTGATTTTTCCTTAAGGGTTTACAATTAACCTTTGATCTTAAGAATTGTGCTATGTACTTGGCCGGGTAGACACTGTCCTGCAATTGCCGTTCAATTGCATAACAGCATGTAGACCAGATGACGTCAAAAGCTGCGCAGAGGCGCCTATGCCGTTATGCATTTTTTACAGGACATAAAAGAAACTGGCACGCCATCCAGAACTACAAGTGAATTTCAGCAAAATTCTGTGCTAGCGAAATAATTGAAAACAAAACGACGCCTTTTTATTTCACCATCTTGTTTTTGTAAGCACAAGACAGAAAATATGTGTTTAGAAAATAAATTGTATTTTCCTTAATTTTTATTTCCCTTTCACGAAATGAACTATTTGATCTCTTTCTGCTCTTAGTCGGTCCTGGTGGTGTAGTGGTAACCATACTTGCCTTCTAAACCCAAGGTCGCGGGTTCAAGCCCGGCCAGGATCGATGGATTTTTTCGGGCGTAAAAATCCTAAGTATGGCTTCCTTCGGAAGGGAAGTAAAGCCGTGGGTCCCGTGTCGTACATTTACGGCACGAAAAAGAACCTCAAGCCTGAAAGAAGAGGCCTCTGAGCAAAATTTGTCGGCCGTTTCACGCCCGGAATTGAATGGGACACTGATGACCTGAGATGTTAAAGAGCGTCCTTAAATAAAACGAATCAATCAATTTCTGCTCTTACACTAGGAGTAATTTTCCTTTGTTGCGCCGATGTCTCTTTTTTCATTTAATTTGGTTAATATATTGCAGAATACTTTGGTTTTTAGACCGAAATTATTTCATACCAGGGTGTACAGAATCAAACTTAGAGTTTAATATTTTTTGTATATAATTTTTGCTTGTATAGACTTACTAACAATAAGAAATATGCTGATTAAAATGCAATCTGGTAGAAACTGTTGAAGTAATCTTATGTCATAGTGCATTTCATTGTAGAAATGGGAACAAAAATTGAATAATATGAATTTTGAAGGATGAATATTAACGTTGTTATTGGTAACATCTCCAATTAGTTTAAATTATCAAGAAGTGATGTAAAATATGTAAGCGTATAAAATAGACGAGCTTGTATTTTTTACTGTCGTCATAGCAGTTTAACAGTAAGCAAAATGTAAACTTAGCTATGGCGTGTGTTTTGGCCTTTCAGGGCAAATATTATTATTCACCATTTCTTGTTAAACGTTAATTATGAATATTGAAAACTCTTGAGAAAAAAATAAATTCGAATACTCCAAGCTGAATAAACAACAACACGCAATTATTGTTTACAATATACTGTTTCTTGAGAACGTTTGCTAATACATATTTTAATATACCAACTGCAGCATGTATACTTTACCTTTCTTTTTTTTATTTTACTTTACACTGTTGTCTACAGAACTACATTAAATAAAATTTGTTCCACGCTAGGCTTGTAATAACATATAACAAATGCACTACTATATTTAACCACCTTGTATTAATACACAACGTTCTTAGACTTCCTTTCCATTAAATAAAGAGAAAAATATATCTATTTCACTGATGTGAGTGACGTTATCTAAAATCTAACAATGAAACGAAACAAAATTTTGCATTTTCACCCATTATAGCCGGTTTACGGAGTGAAATCATCGAAAAAAAGTATTAAATCCCTTTTATCAAGCAACGTGATTTACCTTGTGGTCAATGTAGCCAAATCTATACCTCCACTATATAATTCCTAAACGTGCATCACAGACCACGGCTGCTAGAGGCGGTGGTGAGATATTGATAGCAACAAAAGCATGGACAATCGACAGTCATAACGCAAAATGGAGGATTCTTTAAAACTTTTTAGTGATGTGTCAAAAGTGCAAATTGATCTTATCATTAGGAATTCGAAACCACAGAATACAAAGAAAAACAGAGACATTGTGTGTTATCTTTTTCTCAGTTGGTATTAGAAAGTCGAACGGTAGCGATTGTAATAGTCGACTTTTGTCCATTTCAGTCTCACGTTTTCTGGATGGAATATTCATAAGTAGAACAAGTGTTAATATTCTGTGCGCAAATTTCAAATATATGTATCACCTTTATTCTTATTCTATTCAGAAATAGTCTTAAACCCCAATTTTACTCTTCTCTATTGACATTACTGAAAATGGGCATTTTTCAGTCGCAAGCTTGCTTGAAAAGGTTAAGTACAAGAATACAATTATTACAATTTTGTAAGCCAAGTTTAGAGGAATTATATTTAATTATATTTAAATTCTTATTTTATTCGTGAACTCACTATGTTCGTAAATGTATCCGTAATCTCAGATCCTCTCGTGATATTACTTATGATAATTTATAAATTATAACATTTTGTTTAGTGTACAAGTGTTAAAATTGTATTTTATTTTGTGAGTAGGGTGTATATTAAGCTTTTGACACGTGTATCACGTGCATTATTGGACGACCTTTAATATTTATAAATAAGTTAATAATTATATATTTAGTTTATTTCAGTCATTCCAAATTTCTTGCTTCAAATATATAGTTCCTTTATTTCTCACCAGGGAGAGTTTGAAAGAAACATTACTTAATTATATGAATAAATTTACCAATATTGCGTGTGATAATAATTGTTTTCAAAAGTATTTTGGTAAAATTACGTATTAAAGTTTTTATAACATTACATGTTATTTATATATTATGCTAAATTTCTATTTAAAATGTAATTTGCTCGCCCTGAAAATAAAGCTACAGTATGCATTTATAAATGCATAATGATTGGATATTATTTCCTTTTAGCATTAACACATGGATACTTAGGTAAATAAATAATATAAAAAAGTTTAACAGTTATTATGCAATAACACTAACTGTACTATGATTTCGAAACAGCCGCGGAAATGTAAAAACGAAAACATATTTAATACCTTATAAAACATGTGCATTTATATAGATTAGTAATCATAATATTCGGTATTAAATCAAATTTGATAAAACTGGAGTGTTATATAAATTCTATAGCGGTAGTTGTTACAAAATGAAATTTCTAGTTTGAATGCCTTGTATTAAAAGAACTTATTTAGTATTAGATATTTATAAAGGGTAAGGTAGAGTTGAATTTTATGTGTTTGTGTTAGAATACATTTGAAAATAATATTTTTATTTGACATTGTAATTCAAAGTCTCTAATGAACTATTTAGCTGTATAGCACAAACTCTCTGTTTTATACATGTAATTGCAAGCTAAGCTCCCGTCTTCTTAAAGAAATTAACCATCTAGCAATCTAATCCTTCTGCTATTAGCGAATCATGACCATGCATTCTTTGAAGGTCAGACCTCCTTGTACTATTTGCATTGTTACGGCTTCACATAATATAATATGCACCAAGTGATTACATCAACAGAATGCACCAAGTAAGAAACAAACAAAGCTTCAATGTAAGCTATATCGATTACAAGATTTTCAAAGGTTATGAGGTGCAACTAATGTAAGACTAGGGAAAATAATAGTCGACTCAACAGTTCTTGATATATGAGACATGATGTACAAAGATGGCCTAATTTATTACAAGCCCAAACTCGCTGATGAATGGAAAGAAATTCCACAAGCAGGAAGGCAACAGGAACGAAAGATGTTGGTTGCAGAACCTGAAAATATCTATATGAACTACCCAAGAATCCCAAGACAAATATAAACAACTAATGCTCATTCATAGGGATTATCATTCATTTTATGGCATATTGAATTTCAGCAGTAATTCGTTCTTTAACAAGGTGTATGAACCAAATAATGCCAACTGAAAGATTCATTTTAATTTAAGTTCAGCTAGAACACGCTTATCGTTAAATAAAAAATGAAAATTACGGGTTGATGAATTAATACTTGCTTTAGGTTTTAATATGTTGTAGTTCAGTAATCATTTATTTTTGAAATGCAATTTTTTCTAAGATACTGAGAAATTTGTTCTTTTTTTTTTTTTTTTTTTTTTTTTTTTAGATGTACAGATGAGCATAGCTAACTTAGAAAAACGAAAACAGAAACTGACTAAATAACAAAAAGAAAATAGCTTATTAAATTATTAAATCATGTGAAATTAAAGTAGTTTATAGGGACCGGTTTAGCTACTTTTTTAATCTTGTATATTACAAGATTTCAAAATGTCTTTATGTGAAAGCCTTATATATTGTAACCCAATTTCAGTTATGCGCCATCAAAACAAGTTATGTGCTTCACAAAACAATAAATTGTTAATTATACTTCACTAAACAATAATAATAATGCAAATTATTACTCTCAAAACAATATCAGAACATAAGAGAAATGAATCTATGTCAAAAAAATTAAAATACCTGCAATTTCGTTTGTACAATTTTTTTTTTATCTTCTGTAAAACTTATGTTTTTGCACATAGATGATTTCGAAAAGCGAAAAAACAGCTAATAATAAAATTGAGTCTATTTTGCTTAATTGCTTTTTATAGTTCTTTAAATTCTCTCCTACATTACAGAGAGTTGAGATCCCGATCAGCCATGTCATAATTACTGACATCTTGTTTTTTATCATAATTGTTCAATATGAATAATAAATTTACTTAAATTTGTAAATAATTGTGTCATAAATGCTGTAAAGTTTTAACGCTAGTTTGAGTGCAGAAGTAAAACCGAAAGGAATCCTTTAAGGCAATGAGCTAACCATATATCGCTCTGACATCTGTAAGAAAATGGTGAACTGAGATGGTTCACGTAGTGGCTAAGACCCAGAACGAGACTTATGCCTTAATCTTATGAATTTTTTATTTAATTAGTACCGCCACGGGTGGCCGAGGTCGCTAAGGCGCGGACTCGTGAGCGGGAGGTCTGGGGTTCGAATCCCGCCCGGACCTTTTTCCCTGGCTGAGGTTTTTTTCCAGGTTTTTCTCAGCCCTCATAACTGGCAAATGCCGGGGAGGTACCCTAAACTTAGGCATGGAACGTTTCCTTCCTTTAAAAAAATTATTTCCCATTTCATGTATTATCAGTGTTCACCGCCTGTGGTGCCTCAGTGGTGAAAACGGGCGTTAAACACCACTCAAAAAAAATTAGTAATCCATTATAAACAAAATCAATAAAAGTTTATTCAAATAACGGCCATATGCTTCAACACAGATCAGGCGGTCTGCCATTGTATATCTCAGTGTGTACACCTTATATTTGGGCACTTCCGTGGGCTGGCTCTTGGGAACAAACCGTGCTCTCTATAACTGAACATTTATTGATTGACTTATTTATGGACGCTCTTTAACATCTCAGGTCATCAGCGTCCCATTCAACTCAGGGCGTGAAACGGCCGACAAATTTTGCTCAGAGGCCTCTCTTTCAGGCTTGAGGTTCTTTTTCGTGCCGTAAATGTACGACACGGAACCCACGGCTTTACTTCCCTTCCGAAGGAAGCCATACTTAGGATTTTTACGCCCGAAAAAATCCATCGGTCCTGGCCGGGTTCGAACCCGCGTTTTGGGTGTAGGAGGCAAATATGGTACTGAACATCTAGAGGACTACATTAAGTGAACTCTCAGAAAGCCGATCTTCAGCAGGGACCAAGTATGCTTTACGCTTTGTTTGAGTTACTTCTATCAACTTGAACTTGCTGAATCTATGATTTGATTACGCAATAAACAATTGTCCTTTGTGACTTTGGTAAGCAACCAGATTTAAATCTTGTTTGCTGACAGCGAAACTACTGCAGTTGTAACAATTCAATTTCCTTGAAGTTGTTTGTATTTTGCTTAACGTACAACAATCTGTTACATATTTATTAAATGAGGCAATTCATAATTATATTTTATAAATATTTCCTCAAACTATTTGTTCTTTTATTTTGGCATACATTTAAGAACTTTTAATATATAAGCAACGTGTTCATATAAAATGTACTATAATTAAAACTCTACAAATAAATTCCATGACTTTTTTCCAGTAATGTAAAATTCGCAAGTTTAATATTATTTTTGAAACATTGTTCAGCAATATAATTTCATTTATTATATATTTTATAAGCGTCTTTAACATAGCAATACCAACTTCTGAAATAATTTTCAATTTAATCCGATGATAGGCGCTTGTTCTTGTAATAAAGTGACATACACCTAAGCTAGATCAAGGTCCTGGCTCAAGTTTGGTATGCATGCATATGCAATCCATTGTAGTTAAGGTCAAATGAGTATGCAGTTTGGCCTTCTACACCAGCGGAGCAAGGTATACCATCCGATGATCCTTCTAATTTGGTTTTCAAATCAGCTGCACATAATTTGAGTGACGGTTGGATTAAAATTGTACTCCATTTTGGCCACTTGTCGTTCTGACAATCACTAAAATGACATAAACATCGTGCCACTTATGAATACTAATTAATAAATGTCAACAGCAAAGAATGGAGCAGATAAAATAGAAAATAAGCACGAAAAGCGTGGCAGTAGTTACGATAAAACATTTTCATTATAAAAACAGTTCTGAAATATACTGCAACATAAACACTACTATCAAGATATGAAAGTGGAGACTTGTTTCTGTTGAAACAAGATAGACTGCCACATATTAAGAAATAGCGATATGTATTCTGTTGCCTAAACTGCCGAAGGGTAAATTTTAAAACAAGTCACAATGAAGTACGCTTTGAATAGTGTAGTGAAATATATTATTAATGCAGTAGCTGCACGTCACGGGAAATATACAACTCAATAAAAAGCGCTGAATTTAGAATAGAAGCATTAGCTAGCACGAAAAGCTGATAAGTCAAACAAGTAGATCAGATTTTACAAAAACAGAAAAATGATCAACAATAAATAAACTTAATTTCACTTTCTTTCCCCCCCTTTTTTCTGTATTAATTTTTGTAATGTTTTCTATAAGAAATAAAATTACAGTGCCACCAGTACAAGGAAATTTTATATTAAATACGACAAAGGTGTTAAAAAACTTAAATTGTCCTTATACTCCATTTGTGTGACAAAGCGAGTAACACCCGAAAGCAAAACAATTGAAAGCGATTGTTATTGTATAGGGATCGACCTATACTTGAAATAACAATTATTGGCAATGGAAACGTGTAGTAATAAAAAGGATATGATTTGTGATGTTAATAATAATTTGTCACATAACTAGGAAAGGTAATCTCAATAGGGCTTATGAGACCGAATGAACTATTTTCTGGAGTAAGCAGTCTCCCTCACGAGGCTGGGATGAACTGGTTACAGAAAAAATTCTTGGGAGTGCCAGGGAAATAACCTGAAACTTCCGAGTTAGCACAGCTTTGATATACACAATTAGAAGAATTGTTAGTCTCATTTAATTATTAAGCGTAAGTGTTTGAATATAAATTTTTCGCTTACACGTATCTTATTTGGTTATAGTGAGTACAAAATAACTCCAAATTTATCTCTAACTTTCTAAGTGAATATTTACCCAAATGTGAAATGCAAACTAACAAATAAATACGAAATATTATGACTTCCTTAAGGAAGAAGGAGAATAAAATAGTACAAACAAGAGATGGAACATATATGATTTGCTTTAAACAATAAGTATGCATTTTCTATGATGCTAGTATAACACAATTGCCAGCGTAGCAAAACGTAGCGTGTCAAGGGGCAATTGAGGGTAAAGTCGATTTTCTTCACAAGGAGAGTAGTAACCTTGCCATTGAATTGTGAGGGAAAGTGCCCAGCTTAGTGGATTGACATCTGGCTGTGAATGGTGGAGCTGTTTCAACCTCGCTCAGGGAATTCCGCATCTCCTTTACATTGCAATCGGAACCTTAGTGCACGTTCCTGATCGATTTATCCCTGATAAACACGTCTTCGGATTATGCCAGCTATTCTTCGAGTATCTAGTCAACTGCAATGCCTATCTTCTTCAAATTAGTTCATCATACAAATACAGCAGCAAGTAAATACATTGATAAAAGAAAATAAACTGTTATAAAAGATAAAACTTAAACTATTAAGGTGGAGGGACCAGAAGAGTAAACCACAAGCATTTAAAAACAACTGACATTCGCGAAAAAATTGAGGTCATCAGATGCGAACACTGTTTCAAAGTGAACAGACAAAATGTGCTTAAAACATGATTTCTCCATGTATATTTAAGCAGTTTATCCAACAAGTGTGCAAGAACGTGTTCCGTTTCAATATGACTCATCTTAGATGCTTCATAAATATAAGCGAAAATTAAATATCAATCTAATTTGAGACATCTTGTTAATGCATTCTCGAATTTTCAAGAACAAAAACACAAAGACATTAAATTAAGTTTTAGTATTTTAGGAAAAGCTTATTGTATGTCGATAAGAATGCAGACGTTGTAATCTGCAAAAGATGTCCTGTCCACAAAGTACAGCACAAAACAATTAGCAGAATAGATACGTTTAAGTTTATTTCATTTAAGGACACTTTCTAACACCTTTTAGTCATTGGGTCATTTTATTCAGGGCATGAAATCCATCGACTCTGGCAAGATTTGAACTCGCAACCTAGGGTTTACGAGGCAAGTATGACTACCACTAGACCATCAGGACCGAATGCAAAAAGGGATGGAAGATAGACTTTTCTAACAATTTTCTTTTCAAATGGCAAAATTTTCTGAAATCGCCTGTTATCTGAATTACAGCATATTGCTTGTTTAGTTGTTTTGAAATCATTGCTTTAGAGATCGCACAGCTAAATACTTCAGAAAAGCGGTAGTGGCAGACATGCAAATAACGGATTACGCTAAAAACGGGCACGAATCTTTTGTCATTTAATGGTCCTCTCTAAATTCCAGTACAGCTACTGAGTCTAGTCAATAAAACGTCTAACATTTTCACGTGACCTAAATTTAATGGCAAAGTAGGGTTAGACACGAGGATCATAAAACCTCAGAGTTAACTCAGAAAGAAACCAATGTACTGTGCATATTGGAGAGCTATGTACGCCAGTATTAAAGTGGCATGCGTGTACTTCTCTTACACATAACTAATTAATGTAGCTTTTGTTTGGTCGAGAGATGCATTTTAATTTGGAAGACAACTGGTTAATTGAAAAGGAGCTAGGAACTTAAAAAAAAAATACTATTGTTCTTTCACTTTTTCCAACTTGAGCCTACAAATGAAGGTAATTCTAATAGAAGACGAATACGTTCAGTTCATGATAATACTTTATTTCAACGTTAGTATTATTGATGAAGATAGATACCGCCACGGGTGGCAGAGGTCATTAAGGTGCGGACTCGTGAGCGGGAGGTCTGGGGTTCGAATCCTGCCAGGACCGTCCTCCCTGACTGGGGTTTTTTTCCAGGTTTTCCTCAATAACTGGCAAATGCCGGGGAGGTACCCTAAACTTAGGCATAGAACGTTTCCTTCCTTAAAAAATCCTTTCCCAATTTATCATTTCATCTCATGTATCATCAGTGTCCACCGACTGTGGTGCCTCAGTAGTAAAAACGGGCGTTGATCACTACTCACTCGTGAAGATAGATAACTTCGCAGCATTCTTTTCGAATAAATTAGTTAATTTTCTTTTCAAATACAAAATGAAAAGCGTATTAACATTTGGAATATCTTTCTAAAAATATACACATACCTTAACAATGATTTAAACTGGTATTAATGAAAAGGAAATACTTGAAAATAAATTTGTTCCTTTCTCTGATATTTTCAAATATATAAGATTTTCATTTCAAAACCTCCCAGTATGAATACCTACCTATTTAACACACATTTAATTAAAAAAATTAACAATGTCTATATATCGCCATGCCAGCCCATTTTCTCACGAACTAGTGAGAATTTTCCTCCTGGCATGCCTATATTGTTGCGCATCTCTGAGACCGGGACGCCCACAGGTGGCTATTATATTTTCCCAAGGCAGTTCATGGTTATGGAGCACCAGGGGGAGTCCTTAAATTTATAGGTTCCCCAACGTAGTTTGTAGGGAGGCATTAAACGAATTAATGATGGTACAAATGAGTTCGGAGTCCTTGGTGTCTTAAAGTTATCTATTATCCAAGCAACTTGACCTGATCAAGAATTGAACTCAGGACTTCCGTATTAGCTCTCGCAAAAGCTATCACTAGACCTCGGAGGCGGTCGTCAATTTATGAGCGCTGTGCAATAAAGAATAACCACAACTTTTTTGACAACATACAACATACTCATCCTCATAGATTTGATGATCTTTCTCAAATAGTCCCGTCGAATCAACTGCATCTACCCCACCATTTCTGCCAGTCTTCAAAGATATGAAGGGTTTTCTTCAATTTGGGAAAAGGATAAGGGACATGCTTCACATTGCTTTTGCTGAAACATCTAGCATGTTGCACTAAATGTGGCGTTTTGCGGAGTTTTCAGGACATCTCAGTTGTATTGCCCAGTTTCAGTTATGTGTGCAGGCCTGGCATCTGGTAAACCATTCATTGAATAGAAGACCATAGCTATCGCAGCAGAAGCAACCACCTTTATTTTTTATTTGGATTTGGTGATTATGGACGTTTCCATAGAACTTTGCTGTTTTCTCTTAGGATCGAAATAAGAGGTCAAGTTTCACCAGTTAGGAAGAAACTTTCATGCAAACCTACAATCGAACATCCTTTTGTTCGTTAAACTGCAATCTTGCAACCCACCGAGCACTAACACGTCTGATGTGCAACTTTTCAGCAGAATGCATGAAAGTGATTTTAATGTTATTCGACGATTCCCTCTCACAATGACAACAGCGGTGTTAAAGCTTTTCCTCCCTTAGCGCATAAATTGCAGTGTCGAGTTCACCATTCTTTGAAATTGATTGGCTCTCCTCTTTAAATATTTGAAACCGTTTTCAAGCTGTGTTACAGAGAAGGCCTCTTAAAAATTACGCAGGCCTCAAGCGAATATTTCTGAGACGAAAGCAGAATTTCAGAGCAGAGTAGTATCTGTCTCTTTTCCGACGAATTCGCTTCTGCGGCTAGCACCACTAGTGGGTTAGCTCCAGCAGTGTGCTTGCACACAGCAATCAGCTGCAGTCAGTCCGAAGAAGGGCGGCTTGCTTTGGAAAAATTCTATCTGCTCACGGTAGGGGGCGTGGGTAAGATCTTTCTCCTTAATGGAGTTTTGATTTTTTAAAGAATTCCTATGTAATTAATTCGTATTTTGGAAGTCCTGTTTTTAAAAGAGTTTCACCTAACAGCGTTCGGTGTTGAGTTTGTATCCTTCAGGCAATCGGGGCAGTTATTTTAGCTATTGTGGAAATTTGTCAGCCTTCAAAGATCTAACGGAGAGGAGTTTTATTTTGTGGATTATGCAAAATATTAAATAAAATTTGTGGGTAAGCATACTTTCACGGGTGAGCATTACTTTTATTTAATAGTGAATGTAAAGCATGATTTGTGTTTGTAAATATATTAAAAGAAATGCAAAAAAAGCTACGATGCAAAAAATGTTGTTATGATGGGAAAATATTGTTATTATGCTAAAATGTTGCTTCTGTGCAAAAGATGTTTTATGCAAAAATGATGTTCAAATGCAAAAAAATGCTATCATGCAAAAAACTATTTAACTTAGATATGTTGCGCGAAAAAAAATAGTCTAACACGTAGGACATTCTACTTATTGTTACTTTGCAATGCTAAAGTGCATTAATTTACAATATCTTAGGAAAAATATAAAATAACATACCCTAAACAGCTGATGTGTTGATTCTACCTCGAGTTCCAACGACCTACTTAGCGCGGTAAAAGTCGCGTTTCGGAAGGTTTCTACGAGGGTCATGTCTGCATGAAACCATTTTTACCCTCCTAGGGCCTGGTATTTTGTTACGTTTTAATAGATTTTCCTTTGTGTCAGCCTGTTACAGGATTTCCAATATTGTCCCACTCCAGGGTCTGGTATTTCTGGCAAAAAAAAAAAAAAAGTCCGTTCCCTGTTAAATGCATTTCAATGTTTTACGAATTCCTGTCTTATAAAGTTTCTACCGTAACGATGTTTACGAATACCTTAAAAGGTTTTCCCCCGTTAATAGCATTTCTATGTTTTTACCTTGTGACTGGAATTTCTTTTAAGTTTTTCCAATCCTTCACTCACTTTCATTGCCTCGGACTAAGAGGTTGGTATGTGGAAAACAAATCTCATTTGCTGAAAAACAGAAGGTGATGGAAAGTATTGCGCATGCACTGTAGAAAAGTCCAACCTCACTAGTTGAAAACCAAATGGGCGGAGTTAAAACGTGCGCGCGGTATGGAAAACCAATCTCGTGATGTCACTGAAAAACTGAAGGGGTTCCGGTATAAAAGGGGATGCAGCGCATCTCGTGGCAATTGAATGCAACTATCTACACTGTTTCTTTTCGATGTGTCGAACCAACAGCATCAACATGTCCTCTATCAGTAGCAACAAGACTTCTATCGACAGCAACATATTTATAGCCAACAGGCATTCTTACACTAATAGGCGTTCCAACAGAGCTAGCAACAACACCATGTTTAGCAACGGCCGTGAACTGTAATCCACCGACAACTTTACTCCCATTTTCGTGGGTATGCCACCTCTTTACAGTAGCACGGAACCCGATGACAACGGCATGTCTTCTCCCTGCAACACGGTTTCTGTCGACAACATGACTTCTGACCACAACACGGCTTCTCTTGACAACACGGCTTCTGACCGAAGCACATCCTCTGTCTCTAGCACGGCTTCTCTCGACTATACAGCTTCTGGCCGCACTACATCTTCTGTACAGATTTTCTTTTGTACAGGGCAAACGTTGTCAAAAACTAGCGGCTTGGTTTGTGTTCTTGGTGGGCTTTTGAGAACCGTGATGTTATTTTTCAAGAGCGGTGTAAAAGCTGTGGGCAAGGAGGCGTTGAAACCGCCAATGTTTTTGCCGTCGTGGCTGGTTCGGGAATTTCCCTAAAGAAGTCGAAATAGACTAGACTGAAGGAGGCGGGATCTAATTTGAAGAGTAAAGCGGACGTAAAGATAGACTCCATGATAGGTTCTGGAAACAAGCGCCCATCATTATGCCCGAAAGGAAAACAGAGAAGTCAGTTCAAGACTAATTGCCGAAGACGAAGGGTGCAAGACGTGTTTCCATAATAGTTAACAAAGGATATGAGGAGTTGGTGATGCAGATGATTTTGGAACTAGACATCTAGACCTGGTACATCGCACTGTAGGAATTAATGCTAATACTGCAATTTTGGTAGCGAGAATACATTGCAAATACACCGGTTTCTGTCCAAGTTTCCCTGCACGCACTCACAGTTTTTATGCGTGTACACCTGTAATCGGTAAACTTATATAATAAACAGCTTCCCATAGCAGTGTTTGGTCAACACCGATCCTAGCACGAAACTAAGCAAAAATTGAGTCTACATATTTTTCCAACAAGCGGCTTAGGAGGATATTTCCATACCTACAGCATTGATACTCTTTCGCCCCATATTCTAAATTTTCTCAAGCAATGCTGTGGTAAACGGTGGACTCACAGCACTAGAAGGTTGCAACGCGAGGCCAGCACTACCTGTGGACATTACGCCATTGCTTATCTCGCCGTTGCCGCAACTTGTGCTAGGAAAATTCTTTTCATAATTCAGCATAAAAGATTTTGACTACATTGATGACGCCATTCAAAAACCTACTAGGACATATGTCTTGCAAATGCTCACAATCTACACATTACAGCTTCAATTCTTTAAAAGTAGTATCGACACGAATTATGATTTTTTTCCCTCGATGAATAGCACAGTTACATTTATATTACTTATTCTGGCATGTTGACTGTTTTAGAAGGCGCATGTAGCAGCAAAGAAATTACATGCCCCGCTCTGTCAGTTGCTCTCGGAGAAGTGAATAGATAAATAGTCATCATGTGCGTGAGTGTGCTTATTTGGCAATAAATAAATAAAATAGGTGTGCTACAAATAGATCATTTTTGTTTACAGTGTCTTTGAGGATGAACAACACAGTCCAACACCAGGACAATACATCACAGGATGATGGCCCATAGGACGACGCTCAGGGGACAAAGCAGCACAGGACGAAGCGGCACAGACTGGAACTGAAACTCTAACTCACTTGTAAACAAATGATTGTTTACCTATGAATATTAAATAAAATCATGCGGTCATCTCTGGTTTGTTCTACTTCCTTTTCAATGGAACATTTTCGTATCAGTCAAAACTTGTACTAGACAAAGAAGGAAAAATAATCCTTAAAGTTGCAACTTGTCGATTGCAACTTGCAGCAGTTTTGCTTTGAGAAACAGCCGACGACGATGGTTACCAAAAGGAAATTTAAAAATAATTTTTGTGCTGGAAAAATTTTAACCCTCCCATTTTTGTAAATAATGTGTATTGAACAAAGCTGACTGCTATTTTGTATACTAAAAATGAACCTCCTCTGGCTAACTGTAGCGTGTTGGTATGCGCGAGGACATTGCTTGAGCCAATTCACTAGTTGTTCTAGCCGCAGAAGTGGTTCGTCACCGGAAATGGGGCACACACTACTGAACTATTGTTCGTCGCTTGTCACCTACATTTTGCTGTAGGTGGTACCGAGCATTTCTCAGCTTGCATATCCCATAGGAGAAAACCAGAAGTAACATCAACAAATCTAGTACCACGTGTACATTACGCATTAAGCTCAAAATATTGTAAAGTTATATTTTAACGCGAAATATAATGCCTGTAAAATGATGATTGTTCTTTATTCAACAGCCCTTGAGGTTTAAATCCAATGTTGATGAAATGTTATTAAAAAGTTCTTAGTATTAAATAATATTAACAAATACGCCCAAACTATTTACATATACCAAATCATTGCAAGAGCATAAGTATTTCTGGGTGCTTGATTTTAACATTAAAAATACATGAAATACAAAAAGGATATGTAATTATCTGATCCATTGCGTGTTTTATTATATTTGAACGTATTATTCTCGTTATATGTGTCCCGTGTACACCAGACAATAAACCTGAAGGGTGTGCGCTATATTTCGTTTCGTGATAAGAACGATCAAATGCCCAAAGAGTCACGAAAGGCTCACATCCGCTCCTGCCCGAATAGAAAACGTGGTTTACTACTTCCAAATGTATGAGCAGTGTTTCCCATGAATTACAGCGATCGATGCCAGTTTGTTGAGCTGAAGGTTAAGGTTACGTGATTCTTATTATATAACTCATGTTTTGCTTCCCCACAAAAAGCACTAGTTTTCATAATATGAACTTGTTGCTGCAGTAGCATTTTTCATGTCATATCTGACAGCTCGCTAAAGTAGCGATGTGCGTTATCAGAAAATAAAAGCGAACACTTTCACTCGAATTCTGTTTACATCTAGGACATTGCTCTTTGAATGTGTTTAACGCTAAGAGCTATTCGAGCCTCAGCAAAATATTGAAGAATGAAGGTCTTCATCAAATCTCTTAGCTGATTTATAACCTTTACCTCTGGCAATAAAGTACAGCAACTTGTTCAATAATATATATGAGTACCACTGCTGCAGAGTCGGTCCTGGTGGTGTATCGGTGAGCATATTTGCCTTCTAAACCCAAGATCGCGGATTCAAACCCGGCTAGGATCGATGGATTTTTTCGGACGTAAAAATCGTAAGTATGGCTTCCTTCGGAAGGGAAGTAAAACCGTGGGCCTCGTGTCGTACATTTACGGCACGTTAAAGGCCCTCAAGCCTGAAAAATAAAAAGACCTCTGAGCAAAATTTGTCGGCCGTTTCACTCCTTGAATTGAATGGGACGCTGATGACCTGAGATTTTAAAGAGCGTCCGTAAGAAAAACAAATCAGCAACACGATCTGCTGCAGAAAGCAAGTTGAAAGCAGTTGAACTATTGTGTAGCCTGTGCTCAGAGAAGTACAGTGAGAAAATAACTGTTGATTGCATTATTAACATACACTTATTTCGAAAAATTCGAACTCTGAAAAACACTTCAAATTATGTTTTCAACGATATGAAATGAGAGTTCTCTCTGATCACATTCCGACTAGCTAGTCATAAAAAATTCTGTTGGTTTAGGCAATCAATTCTGCGACATTTTTATTCCATCTGTGTCTCCGAGGTTGCGTAGGGAGATTTGATTAATTCTTCATGCAATTGTCATTTCCACCGAGTTTAAAACATGGGAAAGAATGCTCTAAGTATTTTGAACAAAGTTGGCATAAGGAAGTTTGTCTGTGCTTGTTTATATGACTTTATCAACACATGAGAAGTAATGAATGGGAACTGCGGAGTAAATATATGCAGATAATGTCTGTTGGCCACGCATGGGGGAAGAAAATAACTTTGAAGACTTTATAAGTGCATGGAAGTTTCCGTGTGTTAAAACTCTTAATTTCTTCGAGTTAATGAAAGTACTTCGTACTTAACAAAATACACTAATGCAAAAATATATAATTCACGTAATGCCAAACGAAGTGAGAAGAAAGGTTAAAACTGATTTCTACTTTATATTATGTCTCTTCCCCTTATTTAATGGTTCCATGCGCCCCAGAGATATTTCATATGCAATCAATTCAAGAATTAAAGCTCTAAACTTGAACGATATCCTATGCTCTAGTGTATGAATAGTTAATCGATGTTTTGCTATCAGTAATTGCTACCTCGTGGAGCGCCCATCTCGTTAATGGTTGATCCCAAAACCATTCCCACTTGCCATTGCTTTCAGGGTGTGATTGAAGATCTCCAATACTTAGAAACAAAAATGTGAAATTGCTAAGCAGAAGATTACCTAAACTTTGCTTCATCTAAAGTACTTCTTGAGACAAAGGCATAAAACCTTCCTTTAGGGAATACAAACGTGTTATGTGCTTTTCTGTAATCGGACAGAAAAAGGGAAACAGCAATGCACGTCAAAAATACCAGGACCATTTTCCACTGAAAATGTTGCTTCCTATATGCACGTTGAAAACACCATTATTGCTATTCATGATAGTGGTGTTTACTAAAACGAGTAACATGTAATTAGGTCGTTACTACCTCGAGTCCCGCCCAGGACATTAATGCATTTTGAAGCGTTTGTCCGTTTCTCTTGCGTGGTGACTATTTGGCTCCTAAATGTGACATTTTGATAGAAAATCCTGGGTGGTCAATAAATAAATCAGATGGAGTTTGGCCCGGTTTCAAGTTATCGACTGCTTCCATTATGCAGTTAATGCCAATCTCTAAGAAATCAGAATTGTCCACCTTTCCCTAGTTGCCTAGGATTTTTGTTTCTCTGTGCCACCAAAATTTCCGATTTACTTGTTTGATATTTTTCCCTCAGTAGGGGCACACACATATGCGTGTTACCTATTCATTCTACCGCCTGTCTCTCTCATTATTGGCTTTGCGTTTTAAAGTACTTGAAGGTGTTTATATACATCACAAGTAATCTAAATAACAATTCGAATTTTCACAATTCCTGACGGAAGCATTGCCATTTACCATCATTATAGCTACTGTGATTCATAAAGTCTGTTAAAATATAATGAGAAGTCTAAGGAAAGAATGACGTAAATATTTTCTTATACAAAAATGAAAAAGTAGTTTGAAAATTAAAAGTATTTTTGTTGAATTTAAGAACAAGAAAAACATGATATTACGGAATTCTCTTAAAAATAAAGCGTAAAATGGCTCTATTTACATTCAAGTCGAAATTATTTAAATAAAAACTAGATTCGCCTTGGTTTCTTTCCGCAATGGTTAATCATTTTTTCAACTCATAAATTATCATCTGATTTGATTTTTTCTCGATGAACTGATAACATACATAAATCACTGAGACGATTACATATCCATGTTTTCACCCTTAAGAGAACGACATATAATAACCAAAACGTAACACAATTATTTAAAATTAATCTGTCGAGATTTGTGCATAAAACGAGTTTAAGTAAAAATAAAACACAAAATTGTTGTTATTTGTATAATATGTCATTAAAACTGGATTAAAATAATTAAAAATAAATAATATAATACTTTATTACTTCGCTAAACAACTTGCTATGTATCTTTAATATACTTTCTAGAATTTAGACGTTGACGTCAATATCCACAAATTACAATACAATTTAAATTCACCGACAAAGGGTTCACAGTATCACGCGATTTACAGTGTGAGGGGACTGCAATAAAACCTATTTATACTCTTAGTACTCAGTTTTTATCTTTTAGTCTGTAATTTCGAGCGAAAAGCAATGACTCAGTCCTTATAAATACAAAAGTCTCTCTCCCTTCTGCAGCATATTGCTATACTATAAACATGAACAAAAGAACATCGCATTTAAGGTAAGAAATAACTACGCGGTGAAGTGCCTAACAAACCCATCTTAATGCTTTAATTGTTGTGAATAATTTACAAGCAGATAGCAACTTCTCTCATGCATATCATAGCTGATCTAACATAATAAACAAATTATTGTTTACATATGAATATTAAATAAAGTCTTACGGTCGCCTCTGACTTGTTCTACTTGCTTTTCAATGGAACATTTTCGTATCAGTCAAAACTCATACTAGACAAAGAAGGGAAAATAATCCTTAAAGTTGCAACTTGTCGATGGCAACTTGCAACAGTTTTGCTTTGAGAAACAGCCGACACTATCGAACGGGCTTCCATCTTTGCTTTCTCAGCACAGTGACTGACCGAAATGGAAGATTTTATGACGAGGAGGTCGTGATAGCTGCAAGAGAGATTTTATGGAGACTTCAGCCAACTTTGTATATCTGTTTAGTAGTAGTATCCCTGAAGGAATGCGCACGCGCAGTATGTAGTGAAATGAGGAGACTGGAAATATTTCAGCGCAGGAGCTATTGCATTCTTTCGGTGGTTTCCGCTTCTTCCTCCCATTTTGTACTTAATTTTAATTTTATTCGCCATTAAGACTCAGATCCCGGGAACAATGAATTAATGAGAATGCTTGACACTTCCCAGTCACGCGGTTTCTTGTGTGCTCAGAAAATTCATCCTTTGGTTGAGAAAAATTAGAACCCTATATTTTATTAGTAACTGAGACCTGTGTCTCTGTTCACAAGGATGACGTTTAAGATAAGAAAGCAAACAGAAATGTTTTGCTACTTTTAGTAGCTTAAAGCTACGTTTTTAAATTAAAGAACAAGAATAAAAATAGTACAACAAAAATTGTCTAACAACCACATAAAATGATCTAGTAGACATATTTCTGTTCTATTTCATTTATAGTCACAATATATACTACAACGTTTCCCCTCTCCTTCCCGTTGTTGTTGAATTCAAGATATTTTAGGAAAGAAGAAACTATCATTTTTAACTAGAGTTTCTTCCGGGCTTGGAAGCCGTGGTCTGTTGGACCCAAGGAGTCCAAACGTTTCATCTCCACCTGCGAAGGATATCTTTAGTCGTGCCAGAACCTTCGCCCAGAAGACTCAGACCGCGCCACTGAAGATGTCCTCCGCAGATGGGGATGAAACGTTTGGACTCCTTGGCTCCAACAGACCACGGCTTCCAAGCCCGGAAGAAACTTATAGTTATAAGTCTGACTCCGGCAGTGAAAGTTTCCGACTACTCATATCATTTTTAAGTTTAAAATAAATATATACCTTAACCGAAATCCTTTGTCGCTAAGATAAGACGATATAATTTTATCATATTAAAATTAACGTGCGTATTTGTTATGCTTATATGTGGTGACAAATACTATAAACGTCTACACAAAGTCAGGAATATTAGAACTAGTTAATTTTCATTAAAATACATACCTAGGTACATATAAGGTTTCTGCATTATACCACAAGCAAATAACTGATATTTATGCTCGGGTAACGGCCAGAATTCGAACTATGGATCTTCAGCTTTAACTCGTTTATAGTTGGTTCCAGCATATATGGAATCAGATGAGAGTGGTTTGCAAGAAGGTACGGTAATTCATTTAGTTAGAGCATCAGCACGGAAGGTTGAATGTGATTCGAATCCCGGTCGTGAACCAACATTTTCAAGTCTAATTCTTGCTAATTAGAGTCCAATTCAAGTCTAATTCTATTTCTGGAAATAGCACAAATTAGACAACTTACAGTTGTGAGCTTTAAGTCATTTAAGCAGAGAGACATTTTCAATTTCTGTTAAGAGTTTTTATATACCTTTTTCTATCACTTTTTAATTCGAAACAGTGCGTTCTGGCTTCTACATTCAGGCCTGGTTACCTCTTAACAAAATGTATTTTATTATAATCAACAATTATCAAACATATTCACTTATTTGTTTAGGTATTTCCTAATGGACGGCTTATATTACTTTATGTTTTCCCAGTACACATATTTTCGAAGGCTCTATTTCTAGGTTCACACAGTAGTATTGAAAATGACGACAAATCAATGATATCGCTTGTACTCGTAGTAAGTAAATTTTCGCATTTCAATTACATGCAATTCAAAGCCGTACATCTTCATCATTTTGTCGGATTCTTGAAAAAATTAAAGATATGAAAGGATTGTTGCATTTCAGTAATTAATACCATATTTGTCAACTCTTCACATTCACTTTTTTATGGTATTCACCATTTCTGTAATCATTTCGTAATGTCTTGTGATTTTCCTTAGAGACTTGCTGCTGATTTCTCCAAATGTTGATAGTAAATATCATGTCTGCTGCATGGTCATACTCAATCAACACATTGACATTCACGAACGGTGCTAAATTACTTGGACAATTTTCATCGTCATCATGGATTAGGGTTTAGAACCTGTTCTGACTTCAATTCCGTCTTTTTCTGGGTCTGCCAACATCCCTTTTACCTATGGATTTATTTGCAATTCTACAGTTTGTTAGTGAAATGTTAGTGAATCTCTTTTCAGATAATTATATCATCCAGGACTAAGAACCACAACTAAAACTTTTAGAATATTGTGTTCTTTTAGTCGTTTTCTTATTTAAAGTTATTTTTATTCTTCCACATATTTACTTGAATTTATTGCTTTTACAACTTAAGATTGTAAACTTGTATAAAATGTTTAATTTTCAAAGATGATGTTGAAAAAATGATATTTTGTCTATTAACTGAACCAACCAGTGAAAACATGTCTCCATATTGAAAAAGCTGAGTGCGCTAAAATGCGGTCCTGCAGAAACTAATGAAAGTATCACAACTCTGTCTTTTGTTTGAACGAATGTCCAGTACTTTCGTATAGGTTATGGTGATTAATTGCTGATTCCTGCTTTCAGAGCTAACTTTGAAAGGCATTTTAGCAGCGATTTCTCTACCATTGGTCGTGTCAATTTTTGCCTTTGTTTAAACACGGTGTCATTGTTTTATGTTTTATTGAATAGATTATACTGTCTTTTGAGTTGGTTGACAATTTAATGAACTATACCTCTATGTGAACATCATTTGTTTCTGAACCATGGATTAACACGCGCTCTATTAGCAGTGAAACAACAAAATATCCAATAGTACGACACTGTACGCCGCTGACAGTGACCTGCACTTATGCCATCGAGAACGAGCCCTTGATAAACAGAATCACTGACTACTTTTTGTTGATGTTGTTGCTACTGCTGCGATATTTTGTAAGACACTCAGCTGTTACAAATAAAAGAAAACGAACAAAGTGCGATATTGTCTTTAATATATCAGTTAAAGCGGTAATTATAGCATGTAACATGTGCGAAAACCTCTAGTGGGGTCGAAAATTGAATTCGGATGGAAATAAACCTTGGTCAAGATTCTTAAGCTCAGGGGTATTCCCAACTACGACGTTTTTGTCTATGAGCTCATAAAACACAAAGTTGATTATAACCAGCAAGGTAATGATCAATGTTTCAGAGAATGACTCTCAAATGCTGCGATATGTTAGTTTGTTGACAATCTCCTGCTCTGATGTAGCTGGCGGGATTCAACGTAATCAATTCGCACACAACTTCGGGGGCTTTGGGAATAGGCCAGCACATGACATCATGCAACCTTTCACTTGGCAATTAATTAACATACGTACAAAGAGATAAATGGATGAACCACAAGTTCGACACAATATTATCACAGACATAAATAATCAACTACAGGTGAGATGAAACATAAACGTCTGAGACTCAGATTCAGATACCGGCCAACGTGATTAATGTTGTTTTTGTGATTTCCATGGTCACAAAAAGAAATGTGACATTGATTTTCTTCAGCCAAGAACACAGAAAAGAAGGGTTGAGAGTTAACAAGCGATAACAGCATGCGAAATGCATGCAATCAAATCTAAAGCTCGGTAAGTGAATGCTTACCATAAAGCGACAATAGTAATACTGCAATATTACTTTTTGAGTTTCTATACTTTGCCTGAAGTTAGGTTACACAAGAGCTGGTGGTGACCCACGATAAGATAAGAATAAAAGAATGCATTAATCTATGCAGCAAGAAATATTTGCGAACTTGAAGCAATTTAGCAGTGCCCTGGTGTTTCGAGATAACAGAAAAGTTCTCTTTCGTCATTTTCATCTGTCACAAATCTACTATGCGTTCTTGTTATTTGTAAATTACATCTGCAGCTACAAATGCTTTATCTTCGTCCTTGGCAATAGATGCCAAATCTTCTCTTTCTAATATCATCTGAGGTCATCTCTTGGGTATTTTTTTTTTATTGGTGTTTAACGCCCGTTTTTACAACTGAAGCACCACAGGCGATGGACACTGATGATACATGAGATGATATATTGAGAAATTTTAAGGAAGGAAACGTTCCAGGTCTTAGCTAGGGCATCTTTCCCGACTAAGGATAACCTGAACGGTCCTGACTTCGAACCCGAGACCTCCCCTTCACGAGTCCGCGCCTTAACGACCTCGGCCACCCGTGGCAATCGCTCTTGGGTATCCTGATGTCTTTCTCAAAGTTCTCACTCCTTCGAAGTGATGGTATTATAATTATTATTGTATTTAGAAATTTACTGTAAATTTTACAAATAATTTTAAATCTGCATTGAGCACTTTTACACAAAATAAGGTTACATGTCTCTTTTTATATGTTGTTCTATCTCATACGGCTATTCTCTCTGGAGTTCCTCTGCAAACATGTCTATATTTTATTTTGTTTACTTATTTCAGCCATGCATTCCTTATTAGCTGTCATGTATTTCTTAATTGCTAGATTACTTGTATGGTTTGCTGTTTAATATGCACTTTAAAATTTAATACACAAACTTGACAACGTGAAGCTATTTATTAAATATTATACACGAACTCTCTATTACCACAATCTTTCGAAATTATTATTCACATATTCTAGGATGCTTTTTGTTTTTAAATGTGTAAATTATAAGCTTTTTCTGAAATTCTGCTCGTTCTAAAATATTATTCGATCCCGCCTATCTTGGCATTCCGTATTTCGCAATTCGCTTATAAAATAAATAAGAAATGTCCCAGAAGCACTATTATGCACTAATCTCCCTCAGATTTTTTGGTACATTTTATGAAAATACGAAAGCCCTAAGAATGCTCTTTTTATATGACGTTCAGTCCGGCATCCACAGAACATTTACGCTTCGTTGCCTTTTTGTAGACACTGGGCTCACTGCCAGGAGTTGAGATTTATCGTAGGGGAATCAGGTAATAAAATTCCACTCTTTAGAAAAGATGCAGGAAATGTGCTCTTTCACCTGAATACGTGAGTTTTATCTACAAAAGACGGCGTTTAGAAATTTCGTATTCTCTTGAAATGCCATTGATTTCAGGAAACATGTTTAATATTCTACCCCCATGGAATTTGTATATGTTCTGAAAGCGTGAATTAGGTTACGGTTAAACTATCAGAATTTTCCTTTCTTTGAACGACCAGAAATGTTAACTGTGTCTGATTTTCAAGCAACTTCCTATAACGTTTTAGTCTGTGTTATATCTTTTACATTCACACTGTACTTTTCATGAACTAGCATGTTTTTAGCCTAACTGCATAATTCATTTAATTATAAATATAATTTATGATGAAAATTAAATTTTAAATATAGTTAACAGAATGAGAATAATTGTTAGTCCACTTTATGCAACAGGTGGTTTCTACAATGAGTAATGTAAAAGTTAAAAAAATAGTAAATTCTCTGGGACTAAATTTTGGAGAAGCTCATGGAAAGAGAGGTGACGAAATAGATACACTTTTGGGACACCCTGTATAACACCTGACATATTTAATGACTACCATGATAAGAATCTTCTTAAATTTTAGCACATAACAGTGTTATATTAACTTTTGCAATGAAAATGAAAAGAAAATATTGTATGTAGATATGGCAACTTTTAGAAGCAATCAGATGAAATTAAATAGTATAAAACTACAGGTATCTACATGGTATTATTCTCTTTGTAATGGTACTCAAACAGAATATTTTTCATTTCTGAAAGTGTATCTTATAATTAATATGAATTGAACAAACAGCTGGATAATTCTTTCGCTTGGGGCATTCATCTGTCCGACTCAAGAAGTGATTCAGAACAGACCAATTTACGAAACATGCAGAAACTTTTGAATGGTTTTATAGCAACTGTGAACACTCTGCTTTACTCGTGTAACAAATATCTAATGCACACACATTTTTGTTCAGATATCTTCAACCAATTGAGGAAAAACATATAAAGGTCCTACATTGGCAGACTCAAAGGGTGTAATGTAATGGACCCAAGTAACAAATATATTAATGAAGCTTTGGATAACTGAGGAGCTTAATAAGAGTGAGTGAAAGAAAATGAAGTAAGGTTATTTCATATCCCTTAATTTAAATGTCTCGTTTTCAAATACAATTTGTAACGTACAGTTATTCAGCCCGACATTTTTCCGACACTTTGTATACTTTTCTATTAGTGACTGTTTAATGAGACAAAATTATTTTCTACGTGCATGATATAAGCACTGATACAAATTATCATATGAATTATAATATGAAAGTGTTGCCATGAGGGGAGTATAAGGCTATTTTTCATGGATGGGCGGAAGATGACACGATACGTCTTACAAATGCAACGATGTGATCTTATTCCTGGAATCCATATTGTTTCTAGTTTTTCGGGCTCGTAACGTACTCAAAATAAATTTAAAAATAAGCAAAGGAAATTTAAGAGTACGGCAAGGTTGTGACATATCGCCGTCTCTTTTAATATTTTTCATGCACCCTATCGAACAATCTGCCAGCGAATCGATAAAGTCAAAATGTGTTCCTTTGGTGGTTGCCGGCTAGCAGATATTATGATAAGAGTGTTGTAAGAGTATAATAAATACATCTGATACTTTTTAATACAGAGATAATTTAAAAAGATAAGGAATATGGATAACAGATTACTAAGTACGCAATTTTCTCTATGAATTATGTAATGTTATTAAGTGTTACAATCCTCCACTGCTGTAGAGCTATGCCATTCAAGGGAAATCAAAAAATAAAATAAAAACTAATAAGGAGATAGTAAAACAAGCTAAAAATTTCATGCTGTCAAATATAATGCATGGAAAAAATATAAATTGCAGAAATATAATAAAATGTGCAATACTATTAAAACTGCTAGAACGGAAACTAAAAAACTAAGTTTATAAAGTAATGGCTGTAAGTAGCAATATATCAGCGAAAAAAAAAAACCCGACAGTTTAAACGATAAAATAAATCTGAATAGTTAGACCTAATCAAACGCAAACTTCTTCACAAAGTTACACATTCAAATTGAGATTTTATACCTAAAGAAGAAATGGTTAGATCCAAAAGTTGATTGAGAGATCAATTTTAAGAAACCGTAACGGAACATGGACCTAAGTATTAAGCAAATCGCTCTGCCGTGAGTATCGGAAGAATTCCTCCGAAATTGTTTCACCTTCAGTGGACCTTATGTTCTTCTAGGAACGCCGTGGTTCCGCACAGTGTATATCCTTAATGACCCAAAACTTTAAAAGACATGGGGAGATAAATAAAGCTGGACCCGTTGCCCACATGCATGCTAGCGGTTGTATCCACAGTTGAAGTTAAAAATGACGATAGTTGAAGATTTACTCGAAATCCCAGTATCTACTTTCCTGAAGCTATACTTCTCAGGACGAGTGAATGAAAGGGAGGCTATAACATTCTCATGTAACAATTATTGTCTACACTAAGGGTTGCCTGGACAGCATCACTTAACAAAGTTAAGTTTTAAATCTAATCGTGCTGGGAGAGCAAACACAATTATCTCAGTGCGAATTTCCGTTTCATAACTTACTCGCTACCTGTTGCTCCCGCAGGACTAAGAGTGGGAAATCAGATTAGCAAAGCCATAAATTGTATCAGAGCACGTACTGAGTAGGTGAATCTGACTGCTAAATTGATTGCAACTGTAGTGGATCTAGACCCACAGTTTCATGGCCATTTAGGTCCTCAGCGTCTCGCTATTTTAAATATCAAATATTGTTTTGGAAAATAAATGACTTGTTCGTGTACGCAACATTAAATTTTACAAGCTAAATTCTCTTAAATGGATCATTATAACTAAATGTTTATTTATTCTGATAGAGTTAAGGCCATTAGGCCTTCTCTTCCGCTGTACCAATCTAATAATAATTACATGAAATTATAGCGACAATATTACAATAACAACATTGACAGTAAAATTGACAATACTAATGCTCGTACACATATAAACCAATAAAAACATTATCTATATAAATAAACGTATGGTAATACAAAATATTGATAATGAAAATGAAAAATATTAACTTGAAAAGAAGAAAAAATTAAGAAAATAAAAGAACAATGATATACAAGCACCAGCAATGAAAGACAATTTATACATATATCAACCTACATAAATCCTGAAAGGGGAAATAAAAATACAGCAAAACATAAAATTAAACCCTGACAATACTATGAAGGAGATAGGAACATTTATGATAGTAATAAAATAATAGGATCAGTAATTCTACAGCAGGTAAAACAAATAAATATATGAATTGTAACAAAAGGAATCTGAATCTAGGGTAATCGATTATTTCTAATAATATTAAACAATTCCTTATGAAATGCTCCTAAAGTTTGGCAGTCTCTGACATCCCGTGGCAATGCATTCCAGAGACGGTGAATGATAATGAGTAAAGTGATGTAATAATAGCACGTGCTGGTATTCAGAACGTGTGTTAAGATTATGAGGGAAGACAGATTTTGAAAACGAGAAGATGGAGAAGGTGTACGGAGGAAACAAATGAATGTTTCTTCGGTCTTTCAGGTGGAACCAAGGCAGCATATCGAGGGAGGGTGTTATATAATCGAACAGACGCACATCGCAGGTGCAATATATGCACATATTATGTGATAAAGTAGGAAGGGAAGGGTTAGCATGGTTTAGAACAGGAGTAAAATATTTAAAAATGGATACACTAAGGGGATATGTCCTATGTGTGCAGAACCAAATAGTACTTGGCATTGTATACTAGAATGTAAGCAAATCAAGTTTTGGAGGGAACAGTTCCTATTACAAAAGTGGGAAAATTTACCAGATGAAATAAGAGGCAGAAGAATTTTAAATTTAAAATCAGATGAACACATTAAGAAACTGGGAAAATACAAAGGCAAGGTAGGACAAAAATGGTTATGGGTGTAAAATACTTAAGAAATGTGCTTGAGAATAAAACTGTCAGATAGTGAAAAGAGGATGAAATGAGTAGGGGAGGGTATGGGACTAGTTATCTAGCATTAGTTAAACAGGATTCTTATACACCAAAAACCAGGGTGTTAGTGTGTATAAGGTACTAAGAAATAAACAACTCTCAAGGAACCGCCACGGGTGGCCGAGGTCGCTAAGGCGCGGACTCCTGAGCGGGAGGTTTGGGTTCGAATACCGCCAGGACCATCCTCCCTGGCTGAGATTTTTTCCAGGTTTTCCTCAGTCCTCATAAATGACAAATGTCGGAGAGGTATCCTGAACAAAGGCCTGGAACGGAACGATTCCTTCCTTAAAAATAAATCCTTTCCCAATATATCATTTCATCTCCTGTAACATCAGTGTCCATCGCCTGTGGTGCCTCTGTAGCAAAAACGGGCGTTAAACACTATTCATTCATTCAACTCTTAAGGATAGAAATTTGGAAGTTCGATGGAGTCAAATGTGGAATAAGGCTTATGTGGCAGGTAATCAAAGGCAAGTTCTTTGTTTTTCGCCATTAAGACACGTGTGTGAGAGCGAGTCTTGATACAAGATCACTTTCTTCTTTGATAAACACATATATCAGTAGGATATCTTTAGCATTCAAGAAATTTGACTTTATGATCTTTGAGGTCGACTTCACATATTTGGCCTTCTTTGGTGAGGGATGTACCCATGTTTCATCATTGGTGACATTAGTGATATTAGTTGCATGGCTCTGAAAATGTGCTAAGGGATTTACATTATGATCAGATGTCTAACTGTGGCACCTATCGTACAAATACATAATTCTTCCGTCAGAATAGACGGTGTCTATTCTTCAGCAATTTCTGAAAAGCTTTAGTCGGCAATTCTCAGTGCGTGTACTTTGTCGACCAGTTCTAGTACGGTAACAGACTTGGCGGTCCGCCAAATGGGTCATCTTTCAAGCTTTCAAGACCGCGTTTCATATTTTAGTTTGCAGGAATCACGTTACGTACTCATGGCTGTAATTCTTTAATCCGCTCCCTAGTCGACGCCATTACTTTCCTCGCCTAGCGAGAGGCAGAACTGTAGATTTACCCTGTTTTTATTATCTTAAGTGGAAGGTATTCCCTTGTGGCTGCCCTCGGGATTTTATACACCTAGCTTTTCGTGTGGCAACAGGTGCTGGGACACAGAAACACAAACAAAGAGATGAGAGAGCGGGAGTTGCAATGTATTACGGCTGTTCTTTGTGTGTAGCCACTTCTGAACCAAATAAAAGACACTCACTAATGCAGAAATGAAAATAAACAAGCAAAGCTGTAGTACGGGAAAAACGAACTATAATTCAAACTTATTCATTCTTTTAAAACACAGAGTTAGTCAAAATATCTCTTAGGGCTTTAGCATTCAATTCTTTCAGGCTTAATATTGATATATCTTGCCCAGAAACGCGGAAGAACTCCGGAAGTGTATGTTTACACTGCATTGATGAACACAAATGATGAAAACATGGCACAACAGCGATGAAGGCATTCTGTATGCTACCGCCACGAATGGCCGAGGTCGTTAGGGCGCGGACTCGTGAGCGAGAGGTCCGGGGTTCGATTACTACCAGGACCGTTCTCCCTGATTGAGATTTTTTCCAGGTTTTCCTCAGTCCTCATAAAATTCCGGGGAGGTACCCTAAAGTTAGGCCTGGAACGTTTCCTTCCTTAAAAAAATCCTTTCCCAATTTATTATTTCATCTCAAGTAATATATACCCACGGGTGGCCGAGGTCGTTAAGGCGCGGACTCGTGAGCGGGAGGTCTGGGGTTCGAATCCCGCCAGGACCGTCCTACCTGACTGAGGTTTCTTCCAGGTTTTCCTCTGTCCTCATAAATGGCAAATGCCGGGGAGGTACCCTAAACTTAGGCTGGAACGTTTCCCTCCTTAAAAATAAATCCTTTGCCAATATATCATTTCATCTCATGTATCTCCAGAGTCAATTGTCTGTGGTGCCTCAGTAATAAAAATGGTCATTAAACGCTGTATGCTGGAATTCCATACGACTATCAGCAATAACAGCTGAATGTCGCTTTCGAGCAGAATATGAGAAGGAGATCTTACAGATAAATCTATTCGTGCAAGGTATGCGCAACAAAGACTCGGTTTATCTGTGCAAGATGAAATCAACCGGGCGTCATGTACATCTGCAGTCGACATGGAGAAACCTGTAAGAGGTAACCACCGTAGCTCTAAAATTAATTTTAAACGTCTATGAAACGAATAAAAACAAACAAAAAATTGTCATTCGAGCTTTCCTAGCGTGAAAGAGTTATTTTGTAAAACTTTGGAAACACTTTGACTAGCTCTGTATTAATATCATTGTGAAAGAATTCAAACACGGTAGATATTGATTGGAAATAACTATTTGGAAAACGTTCGTGCATTTTTTTTGTCATCCAATAACTATCACTTCAAATTTACTGCTCTTAATAAACATTAATACTTTGTCCATTCTTCTAAAGTGTTTTCTGGACCATCAGGCTAAAGCCTAACGCCTGCTGATGTATCCATTTGGCTCCAGGGTATGGAAAACTTGTATCAGCATTTGCAGACTTTCAGTCCCACATCATGTTAGAGAAGCTATCTCAGTTCGAGCCTCTTAGCTTGAGCATAGGCATTACCTAAATACATTAGGAATGAAATGTCTTAATATCCACGAGAGCATTGTTTATCGCTGAGCGGCCATCGTCGAAACTCATTAGAACAGCTAAAATAAATTATCTAGTATTAACAACGACGTAAAGGATTTGATCAAAGGACTAAAGATTTTACTTGGCAAATCCTAATGACGTGATCAAGTTGCAGAAAGCAATAAATTTGTATAAAAACTAGAGACTGGGTTCTCGATACTCTCGAATCGCAAGCGATATCGATATCAGGCATTAATCCTGTATATGAGCTCTATATTTCTTTTTGCCATAAGTAGCACATTTAAAATGATTTCCCTACAAATTTCTTTACAAATACCAGGAAAAAAGTACTGAATTGTAGTTTGAAGTTGATCTTTTAGTTTTTCGCGGATAGGGAAAAAGCACGCTGTGCCTTCAAAATATTCAGTTCTCAGTGTGATCTATAACAATTATTTGGTCTGCTAAACTGTCTAATCAATAGTAGTTTGCTGGTTTTACATTATATCTAGTTATTTATTTTGCATGACAGAAAACGGTGTGTTTCGTGATCTTTATTTAATTTGGATAATGAATAAATTTTGGCTTCAATTGACCCTAAGAGAGATGACCACTCTTTTTGAATAAATTTGAAAAGCTAGCAAACTAAAGAAATATACCACCTCAGTCATAAAAGTGTTTTTCATTGAACATTTAAGCCGGTGAGTAAAGAAATTTAGATATATTGCTTTAACATACTAACACTCTAAAAATAATAAAATAAGAAGTATGTGCTTTATTTGATAAAACGTGAAAATTGTGTAGAAAATCAGTTCTCTCTAATCTGTTGCCTTCTAAACCCAAGAACGCGGGTTCAAACCCGGCCAGAATCGATTGATTTTTTTTCGGGCGTAAAAATCCTAAGTATGACTTCCTTCGGAAGGGAAGTAAAGCCGTGGGTCCCGTGTCGTACATTTACGGCATGAAAAATAATCTCAAGCCTGAAAGAAGAGGCCTCTGAGCAAAATTTGTCTGTCGTTTCACGTCCTGAATTAAATGGGACGCTGATAACCTGAACTGTTAAAGAGCGGCCGTAAATAAATCAAATCAAATCTCTAATCTGTATTACAGACATTCCTTTCAATATCACACTTATAACATGTGTACTGTCTGTCATTCGCCAGCTTCATCTCTAACTTAACATTTATAAAATAAATACCCAGAATTATATTCAAGATCTTAAAATTTAAATGAAGATTATAAATAGCTATGAGCACTGAAGAACTCAAACCTCATACCTGAGTCTTTCAAAGAGAATACAGCTAAAGCCTACTTTAGCTTTGGTGAGACGTAACTGTGATAAAACCAAAAACTACCCTTACACGAATTATTTGTCGTTTATTGTTTTAAATGCACAGCAATTGCAAAGATTTAACAGAAAAATAACCCATATTCAAGGAAGTATATGAATCGGAACTATTATGAAGGCTTGAAAGAAACCAAAGATGAAAATTAAAAAATTGGGGGATATTAGTGTTAACAATAAATCAGTAATATCATATGTCTAAAAACACCCAACAAAGTTTTTCTTTCATTTACGAAATGGTACTAAGAAAAAATATACATGCTGTCAAAATTACCCTTTGAAAGTTAATCACTATTGTAGTTTTAATATTTGCCAAGTTGCTGGAGATACTTTCCGTTAATTGTAATTTCCCACATGTCTCAGATGAAATTTCTTTGACTCTATTAGTCAAAGTTGAGAAAATACTTAACATTTTTATGTTATGCATCCTCCTAATCGCCCCCTAAATATTACGATATCAATACTCAAACTGTATTAGGTGTCTCTGACATTAGGATATTAAAAGTAAGTATACAGCAACGATTATAAACTTCATATGAAGTTAAACTACAATAGTGTCAAGTTTAACCCATGCAGTATTAGAAAATGTAATTTGAGGAGGATGAAAATGAGCTGCACACAGGATGTCTCTTTCTCCGATGAAATACACCTGCAGTACACCTAAAAACCCTACCATGAAACAAAATAACAAAATAACAGAATCTTTTTATGTAGACATAAAAGTAAAACCCATGCAAAAATGAACGCAACTCAAAGCCGCGGGGACCAGCCACACACACGTTTGGATTTGTATAACGATAAGAAACTACAACAATAAAACTGACTGCAGATATTTAGATTAAAAATATAGAATCAATAATTTTGAAAAAATATAACAATATTTATTAAAGCATGTATATGTATACATACATTAACATGAGAATATAAATATGATTAGGAAAAGCAAGATTATTAAACGCGATTTATTTTTATTGTTTATTCCATTTTGTGCTATTTAAACAAGCAACAAAAACATTAAATGTGTTCTCTTTAAAATATTTCTTTCTACTAGGAAAATTTGTGTTTATTATCCAGGCTCAAATTAAAAGCCTAAGTAGTAAAATTGTGAAGTGTTCAAATGCCAAGTTTAGGTTAAATTTAAAAGGAAATGTTAAAAAGATTTGTTATGCCAGGAATGAGCTAAATATGAGTAATTAAGCATTTCCAAAATTTCAGGAAATTTAAATTCCCATTTTATAGAATGCTGTTATAATGTTTTTGTTTTAATTTTTATTGAATAATTGTTTTCAAATATATTGTTAGCTCGCTAAAATTAATACTAAGTACATTTCTTCTTCTTCTTCTTCTTTTTTTAACCAATCGGATGTAAAACAAAAGGGGATGTCGAATTGACTCATGTTTTATGCCAAATGAAAAAAAAATACAGTATAAATTCAATGTTTACAAAAATAAATGTTCGCCATAAAAACATTCACTCTCAACTTTGCAACAAATTTGTTAATTTCCAAAACGACTTTTGCGGATCTCACATTAACCAACATACTCAACGAAAACCAAGCTATATATTGTAAGCTGCGTGTTTATTCATGTCCAAGAACGCAAGATTTTCTATGTCAGAAATCACCTTTTGGCTTTTGTTTTAATCCTATAGTTCAAGTAGAAGCGGACATAAGAACGGCAAATATTCAAACCTAGTTTTATTTTTCTCGGGAAACACTACTGCGTCGAGTTTATGGATCTTATTTTCTTGTAAATGCCTATCAAAAACCGAGATTTGTTTGACATTTTTCATACAACTCAGCATAATTTTTGTATATTTTCTTGAAAAGCAAGTATGACAAAGTTTTATTTCTCCATTTAATATGTCATGCATTTACTATATTCTGATTCATAGAATACTTTTTTCAACTAGCGCAATTAACCATTTAACAATTTCAATTTGTTCTTTCAATTGTATATTTAGAACTATAACAAAAAGCAAAAAAATAAATAAATAAATAAAGACGAAAGGCGAAAACTATAATCTTGTTTGCACTTGGCGCATGCTCCAAGCAAACGCTCCATTTAAGTGAGTTTCTGCTTTCAGAATAGACTAACTAGAGACGTAAAATACTGGAGAACGCTTTTACGGCTATTTTTTTTGACAAAAGCAAGACTTTCTTTTTATTTGACATTTTAGTTATCCGTTAATACATTCTATCTTTTTAAGTTTAATAAAACCGAGGTTGTGTCTCAGAATTAGCTTTTCTCTTTATTAATTTTCTGATCTCTTTATAAAACATATTACAATCTGAACCATTATTACTAGTTTGGCTGTATTCTATAAAGTGTTTGAAGTTTATTTGCAACAATATTGCTGAAAAGCAGAGGCAGCCGCTTTGTGCTGATCGAAGGTGAGACACGCTCTCTCAGGTGCGTCGTCAATCAATATGTTCGTCTGGCTGTATTCACTCACTGTTTACGAGTACTGGAAGGCGAAAAAACGGAACATCCGCACCTGAGGTTCCTTCGCATTAGCTACTCAGCAGCGAAAAGTATAAGGGAGACCTGTTGCATCCTTCAAACATTCTCACGTGAACTTTTTCATACTTTTTAATTCTAAACAAAGCCTGCTTCTGTACAACGTTTGTGATTATTATGATATCGGTGTTATTATTGATTACAAACTGAAAAGCTGTCACTGCCTTTGTTTTCTTGATTTTTGCATTCTAACATATTAATAAAGATTTGAAGTAAAACTTTTAAATTTGTTTAAATTTACTGCATCATACCTTTACTCTTTACGACGCTGTAATATACAGGGCTTTCAAAACTTCTCAGTCTGAATAAACCCCTGTTTCCCATAAATTTAAGTTAAACCAAAAAAACAATCAAAAAAAAAAAAAAGAAGTTTAAACTAATGTTAATGAAATGTTTCATTCCCTCACTTCAGCCTGACTTTGAAATTTAAAATGACACCATTAATTTTAGTGCTTAAATTTTAAAGAGGAAGCAAATGATGCAACAATTTTTAGTTTTTTAAGTCGTCTGGCTACCTGGACACTATTATTGTTGTTTTAATTTGAACAGAATATTACTATAAAAACTGCTGAAAATTTCGTGTAATAGTTGAAAAATGTTTCTAGACAGTGTATACTCTACAGGGGTATTAAATAAAAAATATGGTGGCAAATGAATGCTGTTGAAAATTTTAGCAGCAAAACGTAGAGATATCATTTGAAATTTCAAAATAGAAGTGGGTGGAAATGAAAGTTAAAATTGAATCAACACTGGTTTAGAACTTCAAGCTGTTATCTGATTACTGTTTAAATTTGAAAGGAATAGAAAACTGTAGGATAAAAAACAATTATTATTAACATTACAGGAATGAATCCTATGTCCAAACCCCTGATTAATCCGCTTAAATTTGTTATTTCTTATAGGCTATGCACCACTTTGGCAAAAAATATTACAAAACACAATTATTACAGTAAATGCCGAGTAATTTTTATATCATTAATCTGTCCAAATTGAAACAATAATAACTTTCTAACATGCCAGATAATAATAAAATAAAACAAAAAATATTATAGCACTTGCATCCTCTTCAAAACTTAAGCATGTGCCATTTGAAATTTTCAAATAGGGGTGGTATAAGTAAGGGCGTAATACTTTAATATGTAATAAAAATTGGTTTTAAACTTCCCCTATAATATCTAAATTTATGTTTTTTGTTTAAATTAAATTTATAATAAATAGACCGTTATATAGAGAAAGAAGATTTAACATAAAATCAATGCAATCAAGTGCACCAATAATTGAATAAAATACTGAAAATTAAAGCAGTAAAACGTAGAATGTCGTTAAAGCTTTAACAACAATATGTTTCCATGGCATTGTAGCAAGAAGCGTTACATGTGGTATCCAAATCCAATATAACCGTTATGTTATTATTGTTAATATGGCACACAGTGTACGTAAAATGGTGCTTACTCTAATTAATTACATGATAATCATTAATGATAAATCGATATACACGGATAAAATATTTTGTGGAATATCCGGTGACATTTCAGTAACCTCTGTGACAATGTTGCCATAGATTAGATGAAGATGCCTAAGAGAGAAAAAAAAAAGCAAATGATATGTTCGGTCATATATCACCCATTCTTAATAATAACAAACACCAAGGATTTGACAAACGAACCTATAGCTTTTATTTCTGTTATTTATTTCCTTTTCATTGATACTGTTAAGTTTTTCAGTAATTAAATTATTATTATTATTATTATTATTATTATTAAATGCATTTTCGTGAGAGACAGAGGTATGTTTGTATGCTTTCTTCATCTTCACATTTTAAATATAAAGAATGAAAAAAGTTACCAGAGCTTATTAATCTCTATCTAACGAAAATTGAGTTGCGATATCAACAAACGCACGTGGCGGTTCGTAGCATAAACGACGTATTTTTCCGTCTTTGTAAATAATTCACAACGCATTCTCTCAATTTAGCCTGTTATTTTGGTAGTAATCAATAAAATAACCAACTTCTATTGGAGGCATTTCAAGCAATAATAATTTTAACGGTTATGAAATTGCTATAATATTTTAATGTACACCCTTTACCACCTCCACCTCTGCCCATATACAATCGTCATAATTGACCATACTATTTTTGTTTTGCACGCGATAGTGGCAGCGAAAATAACCTTAATCAACAGTAGCGAAAACGACGTTCAAGTATCGTAAAACATAAAAGTGGAAAGACTGTAAATAGTGGTGAAAAAATCCTCAGTAATTCTTAATGCTTTTGATAAACTTTTAGAAAAACGCAATTTCAACGCGTTGCAAAATTTACCGCTGAACTTGCAGAAGCGTCTGTAGCGAGTTTGCTCAGAGCGCGGAAAGAAAGGCTAGAGAGAGAAACGTTAACAACTGCTGGAAGAATCCCGCGGTTTGAATTGAGCGTATGAAAGTGCACAGTTTTATTTTGATAATAAACCCCATAACAATAGACAAGTGCTAAATGCTGTTAACAATATGGAAGAACTTCCACTTACAAGAGAGATAGAGGGGTAAAATCGTGATTTCGTACTTGTGCCATTTATACATGCACTTTACCAAATTCTTTTAACGCACGCGCACTGGAAAAGTGTAGCTTTTATACCCGCGAGCTATAGGTGGTACCAACATTGAATGAAAGTTACCAATTGAATGAAAAACTAAAATTGCTCCAACTGAAGAAAATACGGAAGAGCAACATGTTTAAACGCAGACTACTTCGTTCCTCTAAACAACTGATCGCTTTTGATCCATGTAGTGGTATTTTTTGAAGTGCTAGTCGACCCTGTCATATTGGTATACACGCTTGCACATGTTATGGCGTCTATTAAGCGAACAAATTTACTGTTGCTTTATTGCGCAGCGTGCAAGAAAGATATAAGTACGGAACATCATTGCCGAGGCATTGCTTCAATTTACACACATTCTCTCCACTTCTGTCAATGCACAGTCAGTCATATTGGCAATTCTCTTCCTCTTTCGCCCCGTACATAAGTGCGGAAGGATATGCTTGTTGACAGTGCATATTAGTTTTCGTTAAATAGGGTATAGATACTCTGGTATGATTCTGGAATACTTTGCAGCCTTTAAGAGACTGTTCCCTACTTATACTAGATCAGAGTAGTTAGTTTATCAAAGTTATAAGTTTGCAATTATTACACACGATAGAAGCATTACTTCTACATTACTTGAGTTGACAAGTATACGTTAAAAAATCTTGATTGTTCTGAAATAAAGCCGAGAAGCGTCAAATAAATGATAAGTAATTTTCCCTCCAGTTTGAATTGATGATCCATACTGAAGAAAGACGAAAAAAATTCACGAAGTCTAACAGTAATTAATTTATTTAAATTTGAAAAACTAAGAGTTGGTGAGAAATAAAATGTTTTAATCATGGTGTCAGTTACTTGCACATAATTAAATATGCAGAATGCCCCAAAGTCAACTGCTAGATAAAACATTAAAATATTATATATTTAGGAATATACGAGTGTAAATGAAATCAAATATCTTGTAACCTTCAATACAACCCGTTTCGCTTGAATGTATGCAACGAGGCTCCATCGTGTGTTATGGTTATGTTGGAAAACGGAAATATCTACAGTTACAACTTGTATTTCCAATATTCTCAGGAATAGCCTGATTTCGATAGAAGGGCAGGCCTCGCGCCATAATTATACAGGGAGTGTATTCCATTCTTCTTCGAGAGGGGTTGAAACGGCAAGTCGATGAGGAACAAAGCAACATCTATGAATCTTATTTTACTTAACGGAGTGAGAAACATAACATTCCTATTAAGCGATTAAGGTCTTTGTTTGGAACACGGTAAACTTCCGAAATTTACTTGGCAATCTTTCAAAAACACTGGTTTTCATTTCTTTGATGTTAAAAATATGAATAAATGATTGAAAGAATCACTACAAACCGTACATTTCTATCTGTATTTTACTCTCAGTTACGGTAATTAATGTAAACGAGAAACTTTATGAGTCGGTGTGCTAAATATTTTAGATTTAATCCTGATTTGTATGAAACTATAAGTTTTAAACATTTTTGTATGTGTGGCATTCTAGACCGAAATGGTCACCCTCGTTTTAGGATATAATAGTTATTACTGTTAGTACACATTTATCACTCTTAATATAAATAATTGTGGGTTTCTAATAAATGTCAAAAATCAAATGCTTTATATTTACTGGAAAAATATGCTATTCGTGTAATATTTATTTTTTACGATTATTTTTTCGTTGTGAACCATTATTATTGACGCATATTGAACATGACAGCATCTATTTCCAGTTGTAGTATAGTTAACAGATAATAAAGTAATGACCATTAGTATAATTTGTGTATTTAAATATAGTGCAAGTGTACAACTCGGTATTTTTCTTCAAATTGCATAATGTAGATGACGTAGGCTGCACTGTAGCGTCATTGAAATTGCATTCTGCACTATACATATTCATATGATAGGTTAAGTTATACTTTAACACTTGAAAAATATTTAATTTAGAAAAACAAGCTTGTAACATGAGTAAAACAATAAGCATTTATTCTGTGACAGGGTCCTGGTATCGCATATGATTTCTTGCTGTTAATATCTCTAGAAGAATTTTGTTTTTCTTCTTAACGTTTTGGGTCATGCACGTTATGACTTAGCATGTCTAGTGAAACGAAATTCAAACACTTATAAAGCAACAAATTACATAATTTGTAACCCTTTTAAGGGCAAAATTTTATTTTTATTTAATAAATATAACATGGTGACCATACATATATACTATTTTGTGGAATGTAAATACAACTTAAAATAGTAATTCAATCTTTCTCAATTTCAACGAAAATAAATCACAAGTATAAAATTAATACATAGAATTTTTCACTTTAAGAAAAAGACGAGATTTTGAAGCTTTATTAAAAGGAAAATTATCTACGATTGTTTTGTTGTGAATTATAAAACGTAGCTTTTCAATATTTTAGTACTAGAGCTACACATACATACACATTCCACGCATATAAAAATTACAAAAGAATACATATAAGAAAACAGAACTTGCCTATTATTGTTTTTTTTATTATTAATAAATCAATCTCGAAGGACTTTTAGTTTTTTAATACAGACCTTGAACAAATTCATTATCGCTCTTAATAAAACGTTTAGCCCATTTATTAACTTCATTTGGATAGTCATTCAGCCCGGGTGATTTTTAATCCTTTACACATTCTATTGCAATTTCCATAATTGTCAATTTATTTTAAATGGTAGGTCGTACATGGATTCTGGTTTTAGTATTTCTGTATATTTATCTCTTATTTTTACGCATATATTTATGTAATCTTTTCAAATTAAAAATATTTACTACATTGCAATTTTTGAAGCTTAATTTGGTTTTAATATCTTCTTAAAAAGCCATGCTTCATTTGACTATGCATCTACAATCAAGCTTTATTTCTTCACATTTATATAAATATTTAAAAAGAAGAACAGAAGAGTGCAGAAAGTAAAAAAAAAAATGAGCATCACAGTACATTTTTCGGATAATTGTCGAAAGTGGTTTTTAGAAAAGGAAATAAATGACAAAATTAAAGAGGACAAAGTGCAACACGAGCTGAAAGAACTTGCATTTAAACTTATTTGTATTAAAACAAATTACTGGAAAAGAAAAATTATTGGGAGAAGAACAGGCCCTGACACGTGAGCGGGAGGTCAGGGATTCAATTCCCATCTGGACCGTTTTACCTGACTGAGGTTTTTTCCAGGTTTTCCTCAGTCCTCATAAATGGAAAATGCCAGGGAGGTACCCTAAACTTACGCCTGGAACGCTTCCTTCCTTAAAAAAAAAAAACATCCCAGTTTGTCAATTCATCTCATGCACCATCAATGTCCACCGTCTGTGCACCTCAGTAGTAAAAACGGGCGTTACACACTATTCAAAAGAAAAAAAAAATGGGAGAAGAAATTCCTGCGCCACTAATTTAAACAAGGTTGCATCCTTTCCCCAACACATTTAACTTAAATATTGAATAGGTTTGGGAGAAATTGAAAAAGTGGGAAATTGTTTTAATTTAACCCACAATTAGCGGATGAGAACGTAGTAATTGCCTCAAAATAGTTTTTGATTTTGAATTTATGGTTAAAATATTATGAAAGCAGTATGAGTTTTAGCAATTTAATTAATTTTAAGAAAACTAATATTTGACCGTTAAGAGCAAAATGGTAATGTCAACCTTGAAGAAAATTTAGAAATGAAACCAGTTTTTCAAGCTGCATATTTAGATACCATTACTATAACAAAAACTAATCAGGGAATAAAATATTAAGAAAAAGATTTAGACAGCACAGCAAACTAGTATAATGTTTAAATTTGGCACGGAGGGGTAAGAAAATGTTGCACAAAATTTTGGTTAGTCCTGGTGGTACAGTGTTAGACATACTTGCCTTGTGAACCGAAGATTGCGGGTTCAAACCCGGATACGGCCGCTGGATTTTTAGGATGTATGACTTCCTTCAGAAGGAAAGTAAAACCGTTGGTCCCGTGTCGTAGATTTATGGCATGTTATAGAACATTAAGAAATTTATCAGCCGTTACACGTCCGGAATATAATGAGAAGCTATTGACCAAAGATATTAAAATAAAGCTAAAATTGAACAAATGTTAATTGAATATAGAAGTGAAATGTGAACTAGAAATAAAAAATATATCGAATAGTCTTTTGACTGTAGAAATGAAACGATAGAATTTCAAGGGTTGACCAGATAAAAATAAGAAATTAGAAACATAAAGATAGCAGATGTGAACGTTTTACATAAATTAATCAAATAAAAAAAGAATGAATTGGTTTTGACATCTAATGAAGATGGAAGAATGGCGCAAATAAATAAATAAAAAACTGGAAATCCCCGAGAACAAGCAGACGAGGGAACCAAAATGAACGCGGACTGAAGAAATGCTAGAAACCATGAATAACAGGAGATTGAGGTTTAAATATGTTCAAGATAGAGAGCTCTGGAGGATTATCTCAGAAAGATGAAGAGCTGCACATTCCTAGATGATATTATTATTATTATTATTATTATTATTATTATTATTATAATATGTAGTTTGTTACTGTTCTTTGAAACAGATACCAGACAGAACTGGTGTAAGGAACTGGGATTTTGATATTAGTTGCGACTTTTGAGGCATATCAAGGCACACAATCATAGCAAATTTTCTTGTTATTAAGTTTTGGTACCTTTACTTGCACTTAAACGAGTTCTTGCTGCGACTTCTCTAAGTTGGAGCACTCATTTTTACAATTTAAACTTTGTGGAACAGGAAAAGCGCAAAAATGTAGCTTGTATTTTTGCTCGTGTCAGATAAAAACCAATAGCTATGAATGTCTATTATTATTACTACGCCATAGTTCTGCATTCTTTATTTGATATTTTTGTACAATTTGTATTTTATTTTATGGGAAATAAAAATCATAGAATGTTGAAATACTGCTTAAAGCATTGGAATGGATGAACACATTTTGTAGGTGAAGTTTTAATAAGAATACGAGAAGAAGTAAGCAATTGTTTTACTCATAATTGTCTCATTATTTAAGATTAACTTCTTGCAGTCGTTTTGCATTATTTATCTACATAGTTTGCCACATAGCTTATATTTACCACAAAGAACAGCTACTAATGTAAATTGCAACCTTAGTTGCAACCCCGCATCGGATATTAATTTTAAATTTTGATTAAATGCTTGTTTTGCTGAGTTTTCTACCAGATGGTGACTACATTACCGTTGAGTTCAGAAAATGCACCCTTGTCTAGTGTGGGTTTAAGAGAGAAATTGTGTAACCTCAATGCTACTACGTGTTGTGGAAATAATTTATTTATTAACATTACTTAAAGCAAATATATAAGCATCAAACATTTTATGTGTATATTTATTTGAAAAATATTTACCAAATTCTTGTTTGAATATGATGTGGAAACAAAAAAAATATTAATAACGAAATTTTTATTAATCCAGTAACAGAGAAAGTGTTCAAAGGCTGGAAACAACAAGTTAACTGTCTTTCGTGAAGGGAATGTACTATGACACAATAACTGGGAATATTATTACAGAAATTCTAACTGTTTACAGCTATTGCCATGAGAAATTCAAATACAAATAACGACCATAAAACTGAGAAAGAGAGTGGAAGATAATAGATACTAAAAATGCTGACATTAGTTTTTGAAGAAGTATTGATTTTATGTTTCTTGTATTCTTCAGCCATAAATAGCTCCCCCCCCCTTTTTTTTCAAAATAATGCCATTGAACTGCTATACAAAAAATGATATGATGCAAAATACGTTTGGAAAAAATGTATAATGAGAATACGAAACAGTTATTTTACTTATTAGAGCCTTTAGGGAGTTTAAAATAAAACAAAGAGTTTTATTTTAAACAAAAAGTTTGCAGATTTTGCAACTTTTCTAGAACTGCACCATAGTCAGGAGTAATCGTTCACTGCAATATTTTCAACACAGTTCTGTGCAGAAACAGGCAAATGCACACGACACTAGCTTGAAACATAAATAACCTACATTAGTGTTGTTTAAAGTTCCCGCTGGAATGAAACGCATAGAAATGTTCTGATTGTTGTGAACTATGACCAAAGATGGCACTAGCATCCACAATGCAACCCTCTTTAGTTACAAATTTGCTCATTTTGGCGTTTTAGTTCAGGGTTCTATGTAAAAGTTTTCATATTAAAGGTACATTTCCCATAACAGTTCGCCTTGAAAGTTTTTACATTGAATATTGAGCTATACATTCATTCGTCAGGTCAGTGTGTGTTCTTTAGGACTGAGTAATAAATAAATATATTGTAAAATTAACTTCAATTCTTGACATATTCTCCTGAATATAAATTGAAAAACAGTCACTGAAACCAGACGAGACCCCGAAGTTATTTAAATTGCGACCGCGTTCAGCATGTGTTTGGGTAAAAAGCCAGAGCTAATTTGGAGTGTAAATGTACATTTCTTACACTAAACATAATAATTTATCATATATGACAATTGATTACACAGAAATGAAAACACTATACTGTGACTATTTATGCCGAAATTTGTAAACTTTACTATTATTTTATTTATTTATTTTTTTCGCAATTAAATACGCAATCATTAAATCTACTTTAATTGTTGCTTTCAACAAAGAATTATATTAGGAGGCGAATCTTTTAGCTAGGTTCTCTTATCAGTAATGGCTAGCAACAAATCTTTTATAAATTAAATAATATTTATAGATCGTATCCCTTAGCAGAAATCAGGTTATATGGACATTACAACAGCTGCAGAGTCCTGCCATCTTGCATTGTATTCCTGAAGCTTTAGGAGTTGCTCTGTAGTCAAGTTAGCAGGATAGAAATTTTCTATATGATGAATGTATCGAAAACTGCAACAAAAACTGTGTTTTCGAAGTAATCAGTAATGTGACATGATGAATACAGCAAATTAAACGAGTAAAAGTAATGCAATAATTTGGTGACTAAGTTTTATATCAGTTATTTTGATCACATATGTTCACGGCGTAGAAATGCGATAGTAGTTTTAATTCAGGCGCCGTTTTCAAATGCAACAAAATAAGTGTGAAGTGCTGCATAATTCAGTATTTCCATTCTGCTTCAATAAGATTCTTAGCTAAATTATGAGTATTTTCAGTGTTCACTTGCACTTTTTTCTAGCTAAGAAAGCGCTACATTACAAAGTCATATAGGAAACTTTACGAAGTTAGGCTTATGGAAATTAGGAAGTTAAATATGCAGTAAAATAATGAAAGAATAATACAAAAATAAATTAAATATAATGACATATCGGTAGAAATAAATTACACAAACGTGTAAGAGAAATCAGGGAAAGAAAATGAGAAGCAGTAGGCAAATATTTTATGCAGGATGATATTTATATAAAATTCATTGGTCTCAAAAGTTTGCAGAGCATTGTCATAGACAAACTTCTATCGCTCCCTCGCTCCCTCAGCACAGAAAAAGTAATGAAACTTAAGCTATGCCTCATAATTCGTTCAAAAGCTACCAGCTTGTAGCGATGAGGGCAAATCAATTACTACTCATTGCTTTAAAACATTTAAGTGGTCCTAATTTGCTTTTTGTACTTAGAAGAATACGTGAAAAACACAGGAAAACACAATCACATTTTATACGTTTCACATCTAGTGACAAATCTACTGAAGTAAACTTTAAATAAATACATTTAAAGGAACGTATACAAATTGAGGCATAAGGAATGAAAAATATGTAAAGGAAAATAATTTTATCTTCATCATCACAGAGAGGGAAAAAAATCCAACTATAGACTGCAGTGAAATAGCATTTTGTTTCATTTTCGGTGAAATAATTGTTGCGGAATAAGTTGCTGCTACTACTACTGAAAAAATCTCTAAAGCTAGGCAAAAGGACAACTGCAAGTAAGAAAGTTAAAGCAATAAGTAATGGCCTCAAGAGTTAGTAACCACTTTTGTCTTTAACTATTGTTTAAAAGATTTTGCAAATTCTCAAAAATGTTTGTAGTTTAAATGCTTTTTGCAAATCTACGGCATAAGTAATTTATTTTGTAACTATGAAAACCAATGAGTGAAACGTTGTCCACAAATTAACTTTATGCCTTACAAAATGTTCAAACATGATAGCTTTAATCATGGTTTATTTATCATTTAAAACAATTTTTAGTCTTAAAAACGTATATAATAAATTAACCACATATCGTCTCGAAATGCTCAAACATCTCAGCTATAATCACGATTTATTTTGTAACTTGCTTTAAAATGAAGAGAAAATAAATAAAATTTTCTTTTAGAGTATTTATTGTCATATTCCTTTTCTTAAAATCAGCGTTTACTTCGTATTAAGATACTACTAGTATTTATATTTCTGTTTAATGAACTTAAAGTAATTTGCAAATACCCCAAAATCAATTACTTATGACTTATGTTTTGCCAATGGTCTTTGTGTGGTAATTCAAAAGTAGCTAAACTTTTATAATTGCTGTGAATATGTTAAACATTAAATATTTAGGAATTTTCTGAAAAGCACATGCCCCAATTATTGAACAAAAATCAATTATTAAGAAAAATATTTTCTTTTGTAAAATGTCTAAATAGATTAATGCAGTTACAGTATGCAGTTATGCTTGTTTATAGCATATAGTAATTCATTTAAACAATTGATATTTTTAGGCTAGTTGTACTGCAAAAAATAAATTGCAATTTCTAATGATACAACAGGCATATACCTACAGGATGTTAATAAATTACGGCATATTTTCAATCCTTATAGAAAATCTTAGGCAGCAATTTAAGATAGGGGATCTATGATGTGTCTCAAAGTTATTGCATTTCCAAAAAACCAGTGCCACTGTCTATTTAAACTTCCATTAGAAATTATGCCACACGCGTGTCTTTTTAAGGCATTCGGTATGATATTGAAGTCAAATAAAAACGGATTATTGTTACCCAGTTGAGTTCCATTTATTACTTTTTTATTTTATATCTTATGCACAAGCACCCTTAGGTTCTGCACTTATAATTTTCAAACCTCACTATATCGTTTTATTCATCAGATGGATAGCTGCCTCTAGACTAAGCTACAAAACACTATAAATCAATTACTCTTGTCCAGTACGTCACTATCACGTGATTGTCCGAGATTTAATAGCATTAAGTTAACGATAATGATGAACTATGGAAAAATGGGATTTCTTCGCTTGCAAAGCAGATTTGGAGACATTTTGAGGATTCCGCTTTAACATTGGCTTATCATCATCTAATTTTAATTTCTTTATCACCATTTAAATCTCCGTTATTTTTCTTCGTGGATCAGAGATTCTTTTTCTCAAATTGCTTGCCTAAGATCCCTATATAATATCTGAAATAGTTGCGGTGTGCAGTTTATTAACACCCGGTATTTAAATATATAGTTAATGCTACATTATTTCAATTTTACTGTACATGTTAAATGCGGTATGGAAGTCCTACGTGTTAATATTAATAAAACGAGGGCAGTGTTATTTCCAGCTCTGAAGGATCATATGGAGAGAACGGAATGAATGCTGTTTTACCAGAAGATGCCACCTTTGCGTCTGCGCCTTCTGTTGTAACTGTATAGCCCCCACCAAGGACATTTGCCCTATAAGCCTAACCACGCCTGCTAGCTACACAATAAGCTGCAAGCACTAAATATTGCGGCTCCATAAACTTCAGCGTTTTTCTGCTGTTGCATTTTCCAAGGTCCCCTAAATCTGGAGCTGTTAACTCGGCAAGTAGACGACTGCTGCAGTAAACATTGTCAACAGTGCAAGTGAGTGGCGTGCAGGATTGCACTTAGTGTTTGTAGTTTTGTAGCCCACTTTCCGCTTGTGTGTTTGAGAAGTATCTAACACATTTATACCTTCGTGAGTTTTGCCATTGTTTTTCGCATTCTCCCATTTCTGGAAAAATATTCTCGATAAAAATCTGAGCCGTTAAAGTTTTCTTTGCAAATCGCATTCAACTGCACATTCACATTGGAATCAAACAAGCCGTTCTTACTGATGGCAAGCATCAGCCTTTCGTGTTGGTAGATGTAAAACTCCTGTTTCTCTGCTGCAGGGGGGAGTGAAATGAACATGTTTTAGCTTCAAAACCACCAGCTACTAGAATCTGATTCACCGCCTGTGGTGCCTCAGTGGTAAAAACGGGCGTTAAACACTGTTCAAAAAAGAAAAATAGGAGAAGAAATTCATGGGACACTAATTTATACAAGGTTGCACCCTTTCACTAAAATAATTTAACATAAGTATTGAATAGGTTTTGGAGAAATTGAAAAAGTTGGAAATTGTTTTTATTTAACCAACAATTCGCGGGTAAGAACGCAGTAATTGCCCCAAAACATTTTTATTTTGAATTTATGATTAAAATATTAAGAAAGCAGTATGAGTTGTAGGAGTTTAAAATAAATATTTGAAAACTAATATTTGAACGTTAAGAGCACATTGGAAGGTAATATCAATCTTCAAGAAAATTTAGGAATGAAACCAGTTTATCAAGCTAAATACTTAGATACCATTACCATAACTAAGAACTAATCGGAGAATAAAAGTTTAAGAAAAAGATTCAGACAGCGCAGCAAAATAGCGCAATGTTTAAATTCGGCACAGAGGGGTAAGAATATGTTGAAAAAAAATGTTGGTCACTCCTGTTGGTCTAGAGGTAGACATACTTGCCTTGTAGACCCAAGATTGCGGGTTCAAACCCGGTCACGGCCGATGGATTTTTAGGGTGAATAACTTCCTTCAGAAGGAAAGTAAAACCGTTGGTTCCATGTCGTAGATTTATGAAATGTTAAAGAAGATTAAGCCTGAAAAAAAAAGCCCTTTGGGCAAAATTTATCGGCCGTTTCACGCCCGGAATATATGAGAGGCTAATGACCAAAGATATTAAAGGGTATCCTTAAATAAAATAAAGCTAATCTTGAACAAATGTTAATTGAATATAGAAATGAAACGTAAAATGAAATAAGAAATATATGGAACAGTCTTTTGGCTGTAGAAATGAAGCGAAATAATTTCAAGGTTTGACCAGATAAAAATGAAGAAATTAGAAACATAAAGAGCGCAGAAGTGAAAATTAATCAAATCAAAAAGAACGAGTTTGTTTGCCATCTAATGGAGAGGGAAAAATGACACTAAAAAATCGGATTTGTATTATTTTTTAAGCATAAGGTGTATTGCCCTGGAAGACCTGAATGGGATATCAGATATATATATAAAGAATACAAAAAAAATGCACATGTGTTGAAGATTTTGTGGGATAAACTATAATAATAAAATTAAATTAACGTTTTCAAGTCTAACGTATCACTTTTTCAGAATTTCTTGTAGTAATATGCAGAACATGGTTCTAAGCTAATAGAAATAACGAGTATTGAGTTGGTCAAACTTTTCGGATTAGCTTATACGCCTCTCCTGTAAGTGTGGGAGCTTGCAATCACTTCAAGACAATCGCAGAAGTGTTTCTACGCCAAACAAATATGGCGTCGAGGCTTAAGACGCCTCTTCGTCTGCGAAAAGTCGTAAAATCGGAAGTGACCCGCGCCCTCCTCTCTTAGGTCTGCGGTGCACACGACTTCAAAATCTCAAAAGTGCAACGCTGCAAATGGCAGGCCACTAGAGTAAGTTACACAAGCATGCTGGTCTTAAACATTGTACTTTGCTATTGTTTTCATTTTTATAGCAAATGACTGTAAAATGATAAATGAGTTAGTTCTTTTAATAACGTTTTGTAAAGCAGTAAGAGTCAGGAGTAAAAAAGTGTAACCGATTGACGAACAATGGTATCTAACACACATTAACCTACTACACCGGATAAAAACTTGAAATCTTTGGTTATTATGACCAAGATTTTAGCATTTTTACTTTTAATAAAACAATTATCGGAATGAACGAATGAATAGTGATTAATGTCCGTTTTGCTTCAGAGGCACCACAGGCTATGGGGCACTGGTGATATATGAAATGAAATGATTTATTTTTAAGGAAGGAATCGTTCCGTTCCAGGCCTATGTTTAGGGTACCTCTCCGACATTTGCCATTTATGAGGACTGTGGAAAACCTGGAAAAAACCTCAGTCAGGGAGGACGGTCCTGGCGGGATTCGAACCCCAGACCTCACACTCACGAGTCCGCGCCTTAACGACCTCGGCCACTCGTTGCGGTAACAATTATCAGGTAATGATAATGGTACAGGATTTTTCTTCAATTATCTATTAGGTCTTTCGAAAATTAAAGGCGAACGTCACAGTAAAGTTAATGTTGGTCATTTTAGAGATATTTTTAAGCAAATATACGAAACTTCTGGAGAACTTACCTAAGGAACTCAGGCTTGCGCCTTCAATTGTTTGTGATTACCTAGAGAAAGCAGTAAAAGTTGAGAGGAAAAGTTAATAAATAGATCCCACATGAATTAAATGATCATAAAAAATCCCTAGTTTTCAAGTCTGTTCTTCACTGCTTTTACGCAACCCAAATGATTCATTTTTGGATCATATTGTGATCTGTGATAAAAATGTACTATCTATTGATAAAAATGTTACTATCTATGACAACCACAAACGATTGGCACGATAGCTGAATCTCGATGAAACACCACCAAAACTATACCAGAGGGAGGTTATGACTATTAAATGGTGGCGAAACAATTACTTCAATAAAGTATGTCAAGAAATTTACAAAAACTGCAAGAAAAGCAGCCAGTAATTAATAAAAAAAGGGTCCATTCTTCTTCATGAAAACTTCGGCCATACATCTTGCAGCTATCACTCCAATAGCTGAATAAACTGGACTAAAAAGTTTATCTCATTCAGCATTTTACCAATTGACTTTACTTATTCAAAGACCTTGACAGTTTCCTGAAGAATAGTCTTCAATAACCAAGAAGAAGCTGAAACGATATTCTAGAATGCACATTGCTAATGGAAATAGAACAAATTAATTTGATACTAAATATATAGCTGTCGGTGGTTCTTATTTTGAATGCATTTGAGCTTAATTGAAGTGTAAATCGTAAAGCTGTATTTTCCGAATATGCAATTTACTTACCTGTAATTTTACTCTATCTCTTTAACATACTTTTTATATCAGCAGGCCTTCTTTAGGTAATGCAATTACAGCAAAACAACGAGAGGGCCGAGCATTTCTATATATATAAGTTCCGGCCTAATCATTTTCTAGATATGATAAAGACAAAAACTTTACTTCGCTTTTCAATGTAGTTACCTTTTATTGCAATATACTTCTCACATTTTTGAATTAACATTTCAACTCTCCTTAAAAAATAATCAGAAGTCTTGTCTGCAAAATGGACATAAACAACATTCATCACTTCTTCGTCGCACTTAAATTTCCTTCCTCGAAGGTTCGTCTTAAGTTTTGAGAAGAGGAAATAGTCACTGGAAGCTAGATATGGACTTTAGGGTGGATGGTAGATCTCCTTGAAGCCGCATTTCTTCTCAGCTTACTTTGCAGCAAGAACTGTATGCACAGGCGCGTTGTCATGAATAAGGCGCACACCACCACTCAGCTTTCCTCACCTTTTCTCTTTGATGAAAGCATGTGGTCTGTGTAGTAGGTCAGCATAGTACTCCCCCATTTACTGTGGGTTCCTCTCTTGAAGTCAATGAAGAGTATTCCTTCACAGTCTCAAAAGATGTGCCATGATCTTCTTAGTTGACTGAGTGACCTTGGCCTTTAGAGACGGTGCTTCGCTAGGTTTATACCACTCCATTGGTCCTCTTTTTGACAAGGGATCATAGTAAAGGACCATAGTTTCATCTCGTGTAACAATGGGTTGCAGAACTTCTCTCTCATTGCCACGGCAGAGCTGCAAAGTGTCTGACCACAAATGACTCGTTGCTGCTTTTGGACTGAGGAAACAAGTCTAGGCACCCATCTTGCACTAACCATATTCATGTTTAAATATTCATGAATAATTCGAAGAACTGTTGTTTTAGAAATGCCCAACCCTGCTGTTATTTCTGTAACTTTGAGCCGCCGGTCTTCCATAATTTCTCCTTCCACAAGAGCGACGTTTTCGGGAGTGTGTACCTCCAAGGGCCGACCCCCACGCTTTTCGTCTTCAATGTTTTCTCGACCCATTCGAAAAAGTTTGGCCCATTATTTTACGGTAGAAAATGAGGGGGTTTCTTCCCCATATACATCGTCCAATCGCTATTTAGTTTTATTTGGAGTAAGTTCTTTTTTTGTGAAGAACTTAATAACAGCTGAATACTCCATTTTGATCATGTCACAATCTTCTACACATACCCTTCTTTATGCAACTATATCTGAACAACTGAACACGGCGGAGCGGAAGTTACAGCTACAATTATTTACTTAACAGATAAGGAATGACACCAGATAAGGGTTTTGTGAAGGCGATAATCTTATCTGCGAGGCCGGAAACCTCCTTTGTACACTTTGTTTGTCAACACTCTCGAAACACACATATTAATATTTACTTTTGTTATTCGCTCTTTATTAGTTACAAAAGTAAGTAACTTTTCAACAAAGGATGTAGGCTTTCATGACCGTTGTATAATATTTCCGTTAAATAATGTAACTTTCTGCATATTCTAGGTCTTCCAGTAGATAGCGACGTAAAAACTTTAGACCTAAGCCTCAAATATTTCATACTGTTTTTGAACTTAATAATGAAATATAATAAACGTCTAGAAAACGCATCTGGTTTATTTTTGTAATTGCATCTATTTGTTATACTCGGGACTGGTGCGTACTCTATCAACGGCAAAAGAAACGGAGATATGTCTGAAAGCATTTCTTTGCGTTCTTCATTTTAGATTACAAGACAAGAATAGTTTTTGATGCGAATTTGGATTGTGTTTCCCGGGTCAGGATATAGACTCCATTACTAAGAATTGTCCTTATAAAATCTGTAATCTGATACAGGGGTTCTTCGTTATACTAGAACCAGTTTACGAGAACCCTTTGGTTAAATAAGAAAATTATGTTCAATATTTAATAAAATACTAATAAACAAATTAAAATATTAAGTTGCATAAGTCTGAATTCTTTGAATAAATATTTCATTTTCAAAAATTAATTTAGAGATTCTATTACAAAATCACCGTAAAACCAGAGAATTGGAGTAATATTTCGTTTAACTGCAATAAGGTTTGACTTGAGTATCAAAGCATTCTACGATACACTCGAGTATATTTTCTTAGTTATGAATAACTGTATTTAATTTAATGCTAAGAACTGGAACTTCTAATTGGAGTTCTCTTGCTAGCCGGCAGACTTCTTATTGTATACAGAAATATTATACATACATTGCTTTTAATATATTCTTTTTAGAGTTCATACCAAAAGTAGTTCTTATAACATAAAGCACACGAACTAGAAATTGCATTTTGTAGCGTTGAATGCTATAAAATATTTATAGCCCTCCAGTGTAAACGATTCGTCTATTTACGCACATACAAACTACATAATTTATAATGCAATAAGTATTTTATATGTATATATATATATATATATATATATATATATATATATATTTGCATTCCTCATGGCGATTTCGAAATCGGGTCTTAGTGCAATTAGTAACATTGTATAAATTTGTTTCTAAGATTTATTTGCATAAGTAATCATGTTGGCAACTATGGAACCATGTCAGGCTGGAAATAACCTACGCCATCTGGCCCCATTATTACGCACAAAAAAGTGTACATTATAAACTTTTTTCAATGCGAGAAATTTACAAATATTTAAACAACAATTTAGTATAATTTAAAAACCAAATGTAGCATTAATAATAATGATAAAACTTAATTTGTAATTTTTCCAGCCCAAAATGTTTAAAAAAACCCCAGGGCTCTAGATAACATTCATTCTATGCTCCCCCTAGTGAAACATGCAAAGTTTTCCTTTGTTTCGGAATATATTTAATTTATAATTGCTTGTTTATTTATAAAATATAAATGGTGTACACATATGTATGATACACAAAATAAATAGTGTACGACATATACAAAATAAAATGCCACTATCAACAATATTATCACAAAATAATCATTTTATCGGGATAATTGTATTTTCAATATATACTGCATATACCAACTATAAATTGAGAGGAACCGGCTCCTTTATTTTTCAGCTTCTCTTCCAATCCATTTTCAGCCAAACCAATTCTTTTACAGTATTTATTTATAGACGCTCTTTAACTTTAGCATCCCATTCAATTCACGGCGTGAAAAGACCGACAAATTTGGCTCAGAGGCCTCTTTATTCAGGCTTGAGGTTCTTTTTCGTACCGTAAAACTCATAGCACCCATGAGTTTACTTTCCTTCCGAAGGAAGCCATACTTAGGAGTCTTACGCCCGAAAAAATTCATCGACCCTGGCCGGAACTGAACCCCCGATCTTGGGTTTAGAAGGCAAATATGATTACTGCTACACCACCATGACCGAACGGCACTTTAATTAGTAATGATGTGTGGCTCCAGATTAAATAGTTTGGAAAGGAAATAAAGCCGTGGGTCACGGGTCGATTTACGGCACGTAAAATAACCTCAAACCTAAAAGAAGTGGCCTCTGAGCAAAATTTATCGGTCATTTCGCATCATGAATTGAATGGGACGCTGATGTTCTGAGATGTTAAAGAGCGCCCATAAGTAGAGGAAATAAATAAATAAAAGATTAAATAGAACAGCAACCACAAAAACTGTTCCAGCTTCCTTACATTTTCCTCTTCTCTCATTATCGCTTATTTCTATCTCCCCCTTTTAGAGCGGGCTTCAGCAACAAGTGTCTTGCGGCGTGAAGAGCAAACTAAAGCAAATCCTAATTAATTCCATTGCGAATAGCATCGCCTGCCCGAGCTTTTGAACTTCAGTTGGCAACGGAAAGCATATTTAATTTGTAAAATCACACAAATTACGGATGAGCCACTTTAATATATCGTAAACGAATTTAACGTTTTTCCTTCTCAATTAAAGCTGTCACTCAAGTAACAGGGTGAGAATGGGTTACACATTTTCCTGTTTCTGGTAATGAGGTGATTTACGTGGGTATACCAACCATATTCACTACTTTGGTAGTCTTAAAAAGTGTAAACAAAGAATGTTGAATACCTTTAAGAAACGTGTAAGTAAGCTAAGTTGGAAAGCATGTTCAATACGTTTAAGAAACGCATAAGTAAGCTAAGTTGGAAAGCATGTTCAATACCTTTAAGAAACGTGTAAATAAACTAATTTTGGAAGCATGTTGAATATCTTGAAGAAAAGTGTGAGTGAGTTAAGTTGGGAAGCATGTTGAATATCTTTAAGAAACGCATAAATAAGCTAAGTTGGGAATCATGTTGAATACCTTTAAGAAAGATGTAACAAAGCTAAGTTGGGAAGCATGTTGAATATCTTGAAGAAAAGTGTGAGCTAAGTTGGGAAGCATGTTGAATATCTTGAAGAAAAGTGTGAGCTAAGTTGGGAAGCATGTTGAATATCTTGAAGAAAAGTGTGAGTGAGTTAAGTTGGGAAGCATGTTGAATGCCTTTAAGAAACGCATAAATTAGATAAGTTGGGAATCATGTTGAATACCTTTAAGAAAGATGTAACAAAGCTAAGTTGGGAAGCATGTTGAATATCTTGAAGAAAAGTGTAAGTAAGCTAAGTTGGGAAGCATGTTGAATACCTTTAAGAAACATGTAAGTAAGCTAAGTTGTTGAATATCTTTAAGAAACGCATAAATAAGCTAAGTTGGGAATATGTTGAATATCTTTAAGAAACATGTAAGTAAGCTAAGTTGCAAAGCATGTTGAATATCTTGAAGAAAAGTGTAAGCTAAGTTGGGAAGCATGATGAATACCTTTAAGAAACGTGTAAGTAAGCTAAGTTGGGAAGCATGTTGAATATTTTTAAGAAACGTGTAAGCTAAGTTGGGAAGCATGATGAATATCTTGAAGAAACATGTAGGTAAGCTAAGTTGGGAAGCAGGTTGAATACCTTTAAGAAACGTGTAAGTAAGCTAAGTTGGGAAGCATGATGAATATCTTTAAGAAACGTGTAAGCTAAGTTGGGAAGCATGTTGAATACCTTTAAGAAACGTGTAAGTAAGCTAAGTTGGGAAGCATGTTGAATATTTTTAAGAAACGTGTAAGCTAAGTTGGGAAGCATGATGAATATCTTGAAGAAACATGTAGGTAAGCTAAGTTGGGAAGCATGTTGAATACCTTTAAGAAACATGTAAGTAAGCTAAGTGGGGAAGCATGTTGAATATCTTGAAGAAACATGTAAGTAAGCTAAGTTGGGAAGCATGTTGAATACCTTTAAGAAACATGTAAGTAAGCTAAGTGGGGAAGCATGTTGAATATCTTAAAGAAACATGTAAGTAAACTAAGTTGGGACGCATGTTGAATACCACTTTGAAAGAAATTGTAAAAATAAATAAATAAAACTAAATCATGAATAAACAAAATAAAAAGTTTTGTGAAAGATAAGCAATATACATATGACAAGTTCTTTGCAAATATGTTAACAATGAGGATGCAAAAAAACAAACAAACAAACAAACAAACAACGTTTAACTTTTAATTATATCTGAGAAGGAAGTTTTATAGTTGTTCAAACTAAATAAAAAGATGTGCTCTGCTTATTTTATTTTAAATTTTTTTTAACTTATAAAAGTATAAATATTATGAATATTACGATACTTAAAACAGCTTTTAGAAAGAACACAATTCAATTCTATGGCAAAAGTTAGGAACTTTGCTTTCTCCTAGGTTGAATCCTGCTACAATTACTCTTTAAATAAGATTCTTAAGAAAGCTTAATCTGAAATAGCAACATTTCTCAATTGAATGAAACGTACTAAATTTGTTATTATGTTATTAATACTTATTTAGAAATAAAGTTTTGTTATAAGCATTTCGCGTATATTGGAAACATTTAAGCTGCGCAGAATGTTAGTCTTTTGTTCCGATTACTATAATACTTCAGTTTTATATTACAATATTTTTATTGTAGTAACCTAAATTTTGTGTTTAAAATTTATTCTTAAATACAGTAATAAAAATCTGTTTTACAAATTCAGTGAAAATGTTAGTCATCCATAAAAAAAAACTGCATCAAGTAGCGTTCCTTATGTGCTGAAAAACAGGAAAACTGAGAGGTTCTAAAAAACTAAAGCCTGAGGTCAACTCTGCAAATCGATTTAAATTAAAACTTAAGACCTAAGACAGTCTGAATCAACACTTTTGATTTACAGTTACTTATATATCTTGAACGCCATACAAACACAGATCTAACATTTCTTACGTTTTACTAATTCTTCTCTTATGGGAAAGTGTAGAATTCCTGATCACCCAAGTAAAAGAAATATAAATCGTGAACTATTTTACATATTTATTTAACACTGACCAAAATGGAACCTAGAATATTTGTCCAAACCTCCTCCGTTATAATATGAAAAGAACAAAAAATAAAGCAATTACACTTAATACAAGCAATATATTTTACTAATTCAGAATTATCAATCTGGTACTGATGATAAGTAATAGTTTCCAATTAAACAGAATTTATTGAAAAAGTTAAAACAACATAATGGGTTATAGATAAAATAGATTTCGTAACTTCAGATAGCATGTTTCTAAGATACAGAAAGAAAGAGAAAACAAAATATGAGAGGATATCTCCAAATTGCATGCTGCCAATGAAATGTGACTAGTAATTATCACAGAACAACAGTCTTATGTCTGAATAGAACCATATACCGATTGGCATTAACCCACTATGCTGTTTCACATCGCAGTCACAAAAACATAATAATTACGAGTAAAATATCAGCAACACTAAGAAAAAACTATTCTTTCTACTGATAATGATAAAGTAAAACATGCCTTTTAAAGATGTGAGTAATTTTCATGTCAAAACGTGAAAAACTTGAGATCAATTTGAAAATAAAGACTTCTCAGAACTAACAATTAATACTATATTAGTAAGGTGTGACTGACTCTACATGATAGCACCAGTCAAATATGACAGCACATTTCAGAGTAGATCATTAAAAAAATAAATAAAGTGATAAAGATATAAAACACTATTACAGAACCACAATAAACAAAGACATTATTATAAAAGCTTAGGACCAAGTAGACAGCCTGTATAGGCTTGAGAGCTCTTGGAGCAAACGACGAAAGGTTCGTATACTTGAGCCTAAGGCAGTAGGGATTACGCTCCGACCGCCTTTAACCCCCGGATTAAAAAATTTAATTACAAGGGTTTAGAGTCAATTGATGAATTTTTTTGAAAAAGGAAGACATGTAATTACGAAAAAAGAAAGCAAGGAGAAACAAATGAGTAACCTATTTAAAAATTAATTACGTTTTCTTTACGGCAAGTCATTGCAGTGGATGATTTGCTTTGGGTTAATGACAGTGCTATGGAACTGCACTCTCAGGAAACTTGACGCAGTGTATACTATCACACTCGGTCACGTGTCGAAAAACAAATAGTCAAATCAAAGCAGTGGAGATTCTGATTAATGCAGGAACGTTTGTATCCAGTGCCTTTTGGGAGGTCATTGAAAGCGGGAAAATTCAGCAAATGTTCCAGATCGATGACAAAACCGTTGGCAGTCAGTGTCGCGTTAAAATGTGTTTTGTTTTGTCTCTTTGGAAAGCATTTCTGCTGCATTCAGATCGAATGACTAAGTTTAGAGTATTGGAAAACGACAAAATGTACTTTCTCATCAACCCTCTCAAGTGATTTTAGAGTATAAGGTTTTAAATTGCAATTTTAAAGGACATCTTTCCTTTGTCATATCATTTGCTACAACACATTTTATGAACAGTTCATCACAACCTAACCCTTTCAACATAAAGTTCATTTCTAAACAAAAGTTATCCGCAAAAACGGGACCGTACAAATGTCATGATATGATGATGTGAGAAGACCCCCTGATCAGAAACGTGTTTCTATTTTTCAAAATAAAACAGTTTATGTAATTAGTTGTATCTTTTTCTTCCTCTGTCATAAATATTTGAATTTGAATTATAAGCTACTTTTCAGCACAAGTTGTACAACGGAGTCTAAACTTCAACTGTAAGTGTACATATATCTTATCCAAGAATGAATGGTTATATTTGTTATTTTTTGAAATTAAAATAGCATGATAATATTGCTTCCAATTGCAAGGGCTTATGTAAAATTTAAGTCATTTAGGCTCAGACAAAATGTAGTCTTTGTTTACAAAATAAATAGGAAACAATTACTTATTTTTAAATGCAATAAAGACAATATATGTTTTCTTGTTCTTTTCTCGCTATGTGGCATTTATTTTTACACCACAAATGCCTTAAAATTCAAATGTAAGATATATTTCAATGTTTTCCATATACTGAACATTAAGCAAAATTTAACAAATGAAAAATTTAAGCATGTTTAAGCATGTGCTTTTGTTCGCTCCGCAATCAGAACATTCGGTCCGAGCACACGCATTTCCATTTATGGCATAACTGAAGGCGGTACAGCAAATGCTTCCAATGTTTTCCAAATCGGACATAGTTTTTCTCTGTTGGTTTTTAAAATTTATTTATTTATTTTTTCCCCTAATGGTGTACACATTGAACACAAACTTGGTATAGGCACGCGTGCCTAGATTCCCCGGATGTTCTACTGGTAAACAAATGAGTTAGCCAATCTAACTTTCTACTTTTCCTTCTACTAAACTTCCTATGCCCTTCCGCTTTCATTGACGCTTGAAACAATCTACGTTATGTAGAAAATATAGAGCATTATGAAAGTAAATGTTTCTCTTCATTCTTGAAGGTATGAAGTACCGCTTTTAGTTAAAAAGGTTTTCTAGTTAAATAGTCGCACCAAATCTGTGAAAAATAAAACAGATTTCGGTTATTTTCAGATAAGTTCACAACAATTCTTTGCTTAAAACGGTGACAAACAATGCGATACAAGATCAAATAAAGTTATTAATATATCTCTGGTTGGTAATGAGATTTAAGTAGAAGTACCTCAGAAGAAAAAGTTAAAATATGTGGATAGGGCATCGACACCTTTGAGCCATTTTTTTAAAACATTTATACCTATAGAGCACCTTTGAGCAAGTGGCCGAGGTCGTTAAGACGCGGACTCGTGAGCGGGAGGTCTGGGATTCGAAACCCGCCAGAACCGTCCTCCCTGACTGAGGTTTTCCAGGTTTTCCTCAGTCCTCATAAATGGCAAAAGTCGGGGAGGTACCGTAAACGTTTCCTTATTTAAAAAGTATTTCCAAATTTATCACTTCATCTCATGTATCATCAGTGTTCACCGCTCGTGGTGCCTCAGTAGTAAAATCGGGCGTTAAAACACTACTCAAAAAAAAAAAAAAAATAGTGTAGTAAGTAATGACCACGCGCGTTTGCAGTTCTTCTTAGGTTAATTTAAACAAGCAATTATCTAATTGTTATTATTATTATTATTTTGGGGGAATATGGGATAAGTTTAAAGGAAGAGTCGGAGAGGTCCCACCTGAGCACTCTAGTCATTAGCTGGAGAGTGCATGTACTCTAAGCGAGTAAATGATGAATCCCGGCTGCAAACATGGCAGAAGCTCCGAGTACAGCCCAGGAGGCTAAGGAAAGTGGGTGAGTGGAAAGAAGTATCGCTTATTTTTAGTAATGCTGGTTACTATTACGTAAAGTTCTTACGCGAGTCAACCATGGTTATTGCGACTCTACTGGTGTTGTCCAGAAGGGGAAGTGGAGGATTGCCGTTGTATTTCTTGCTGGAGTTCTTGAAATGTCTTACTGTGGAGTCAAGTTGATCAGATAGTGTTGGTTGAAGGTTTTAAAGAGGTGTATCGGTTGATGTTTTTCGAAGATTCGACGCTTGATGCTGTCAGAGTGATGGTTGGTGCTTCCAGAAGTTCAGCGAAAGTTTCCTCCAACGCAATAAAGAGGGAGGAGAGGAATGAGTTGATTGCTTGAGTTTTTTTTTTCTGTGTGAGAATTGCAGTGTTGGATTAGATCAGCTTTGAGAAGAGAAACTCACCAATAGTGAGATGACATTGGTGTTGTGTAGAGAAGGCTGATGATTGCTGGTGTGATAGTCATGGCAGTGGCCGCAAGATGCAATAGTCCATGACGGCTGGGCACAATTTATAAAGGGATCCCTTTCTGTTACCAGGGGATGTTGCCGTGGGCAACATTTTTCACAGAGATCTGCGCATCCCGTAGGTTTTTTGCATTAGGACGGCACCTAGAAGCTATTCCGACCCTCCGTTCGGCTGCAGACGTTTGCGACGCCCAGACGCGCTAAGTTGCCTTAGCTACCAGATTTACTGGTGGAGAGGTCTCATCTAGCTAGACCTACTCGTGTTATAGAGGTGAGTCACGCCAGCATTAAAGTAGGCGCGACCCTCCCCACAAACGACAGCGATTCAGGCGAACCTGCCCCAAGGGTACACGCCATAGGCACTCCCCTGGGACACGCTGCCGTCGTTAGTACTCAATTTCCCGTGAGTTGCGGGACCACTGCCAAGTCGAGTCCAACCCCTTGCGGAAGAGGCTCGTTTCAAGTCAGGCCCGGCTGCTTCTAGTAAGTTAGAAGTACCACGGGTACTCAGGGTCCACAGAGCCCGCACCAGGAGCATCTGAAGAGCAACGACCCCCCTTACGGGGGACTGGGCACAATTGTGTGATGTGCCCCCGAGAGCACAAATCAGAAGAAAACGGTGTCCGAGACTAATGGTGAAGATTCATCCTGACCGCCCGGTATAAGGAGGCCAGTACCTCTGAGCAATTCTGGTGATTGCTGCGGAGGGTTCCTCTGATCAAGGCGCTGCTACAATGGTACAGAACAGTTTTGGAGCACTGCAGGTCGGATGGTAGGAGGGGTCCGGTTGTGGCGTTGGCCTGAGGTAAGGGATGGTCCAGTATATTGAGAGTGTTGGCAGGTTGGGAAGCGGCGGAAGAGTGGACAGGACAGGACAGGAGAGGAGAGGACTCTATCATTAATGTTCCGTTACATAAAGTAACCGGAGTATCAGGATCACCAGCCTGCAATTCATGGACAACGGTGACCTTGAATGTTTTCAAGTTTAAATTTACTCAATTCCGGACTGACGGTATGAAAAGCAATTTTATAAAAAGATGTCAGAAATGTGGGATATTTCCATCACCTGTCATAAGGCACGTGCTTATTTTTATTGTAATTGCGAAAACTTGAATTGGTTCAGCGAATGTGGCAGTTGCTTGAGCGGAAGTTACTACACTGACAACCGACCAGCCAGCTGCCCTTAAAACGGACGATAAAACCATGGCAGTTGGGCGTTTTATATTTTAACAGAGGAATGGACCTGAAAGCTCAATATCGATCGGCAATATTCGGCAAAAGAGAAACCTGTACACAATAATTAACTGCATCGACAACTCAGAATTCTAGAACGTCCGACTTAATCAGCCAATGATGTAGGAATTCTATCATACAAGAAATAAAATATAATTTTTAATTCAAATTATTCTAAAGTTATACTTTGCTCACTTGCAGTGGGTATGAAAAATTTACAATTTTTGTTTTTGATACTCCTTTATGTTTTCTATTACAAATTTTTGTGCTGCATCTCGTATAACGTTCTGCAAGCTATTACTAATTTCACAAAACACAGCTAATGCCGAGGAAAGAGAGCTTAAGTCGAATAATGGCCGAATATTAAACTATTGAATTGGAGTGCATATTTTACAGCTGTAGCAGAAGTCACCTAGCTTACCGAAATACTCTAATTACGAACAATTCAAAATGTTAAAACGAAAGGACTGTTTCTTTGCTATTGTAGGTAACAGTATCTGCTCGCAAATCCGTTCTGATAAATAATATCAGAAGAACTGAGCTTCAAGAATATTATCAAGTCCTTTTTGTCTAAAATCTAACGAATCAAGAAAAAATAAAATAATTTCTGAAGCTAAAATCTGCAGTGTTTTAAAGTCACTTTCCAGTGTAGTGACCAAAACATACAGTTCAGAAATGACTATCTTGTAAACTTCAATTTCTTTATTACACATACTGTATAACATTTTTAACAATGGGATAAATTTACATTTTTAATAATAATTCATTGTTCATAATCCTTATGACATCATCACAGATGTAGTTGCTTTTTTTTAGAAATCATTTTGAATTAAAAAATAACCCCACCGTTTATATGAAATATATGACTAAATATCATCGTGCAGTTTGTCTTTGAAATACAAATTCTTTTCCCCTTGTATTAAGAAAATATAGGAACATTGAAATAAAATAAATTATAGTCACTTTGTTATTGTTTGAATAATACAGTGCTTCAAGCATGTTGATATATCCATTACACTGCAGGACAAAGTAAAAGCTACAATTCTTGGAGTGCAAATCAAGTAGCATTGAAATCTATGAAATAGCCAGGACAGGAGAGATTTCATGTGAGGAACAAATTGTAGTTTATTTAACGCTAAATGTGGAATTTTTTTTTAACAATCCTTTTCCAGTAGTAAGCAACGTTCAACTGTCAATGAAAATAAAAGTGTAGGCATTTACTGTGTCAAACCAACATCAAAGGATAAAGCCAGGCTTTCAGGTTTATGGTAAATATTGGCGATGCTCTACTTGGTGTAACTATCGGGTGTTTCACTTGCTTTCAGCCGTTGATTTTCTTTTATAACTTTCAAACTAATTGACGTAATTCAGTGACATTTGGTATGACATTTGGCGCTATTCGCTGACATGAGACTGCATTAAGCACAGTATGAACCGGTACACAGTGGAGCAACATGTTTGTTGTCAATAAACCGCATCGATAAAGGGGTGCCAAAGACAGTTTGGAGTTGGGAAACTAGGGACAAAGTTCTGCAGTGAAGAAACTGGAAACTGTAAAAATGTTGATCGAACTCGACGAAAGAGGATGTTCAAAATTGCAAGAAACATCGGTATAGGAGATAAATTTCTCCCACAGAAATCCTACAAGATCCCCTCTCAAACGAGCTGGTCACTTTCTGTGCTAGACATTCTCAACAGGATGATGCCAACTGCCATACTTCCAGTGTCAGCATGGCTGAAATTTGTTTCCCTCTTTGAAGATCGTGTCTTTTCAATTCGGCTCTGGGTACCAAGGTCACCTGACCTTGACCCACCCGATTTTTTCAATGCGGCACGAGGAAAGCGAAAGTGTACAGCAATGAGCCATGAACAAACTGCAACATAACATAATTATCTCTGTGACGCCTTGTGTGTTTATGACCACTTTCCATAGCATGGAGAGAGGTGTGCAGACATGTGTGATGCCAACAGCAATTACTTTCAACACTTGCTATGAAAGATTATGCTTTTCATCCATGTCAAATGTCACAGAAATATGTCTAGTAATTGGAAAGTAGTTAGGGAAAATGAAGCAGAGAGTAGGTGAAGCGCCATTTACTATGTTACTGAAAACCTGCAAAATTCCACTACAAATGTTCAACCCAAAAAGTTTACTTCACAAGCAACACAGGGCCACGAAATGGCGAGTGATAAAATCTTTTAACAATGAAAATGACGACAGGATCTATGCTTGAAACACTTTTAATTTCATAGTGCATAATAGAACGTTTGTATTAAATTTAATATTTACAAAAAGTATAAGAACGATCAACAGGAATATTTATGAACAGCAACAACTCTAGTTAAAGGAACATGTTAATTAAGCGCTACACCAGCTACCATTGAATAAAATAGCAAGGTAGCACAAACCCGCAAGAAACCGGATATGACAGATTAGATAAAAATTTAAATATATAATAGGGAACACAGAAGTATTGGGAAAACTTAATGAAGGCAAAAAGTATACAGTAGCTGCTGAGGTCTCCTCATACTGAGGCAAAAAGGTGAGTGCAGCTTCCGTTAGAAGACATAGCGCTCCTGAGTAAATAAAGACAATGAACGTATTGAAAAATGAAACCAAAAAGAGGCAGTAATAAAATTCTATAAAACAATTTCAGTTTAATTTCGGATATAAGGTAAACTACTAAGGCAGATATGAGTTAAGAAAAGAAAAAATTTGAGATGAGGATGTAAAATAAAGGTAAAACTTACAACAGAAATAAAATTAAAGCTTCAAAGATTATCTTTTCAAAGGAAACCATGTACAGTAGTACTTGATGGCTCATGAAAAACCGGTCCGGTCATAGCGAACCAGCCTCAAGTGATATAGCAAGGCCATGGGGTGCCTGGTCATCTGTATAAACAAACAGGAAAAAAGGAAATACCGATAGAACAAAGAAATTAGAGATAAACGAATTCTGTAGAACGGGTAACAAAACTTAAGAAGTTTTAATCATTAACAAGAATAATAACAACAGAAGTTAAAGAGGTAAATTGCGATCAAATAAAATAGCTCTTGTTTGGCAAGGAATATTATTTACATTAGCAGCATCATACTATACCAAAAACATCGATAAGAAACTGACTTAGAAGCGAAAAGAAAAATAAACATATAAACATTACTGGAGATTTACGTAGAACAAAGCAAGAACATGAAGAAATTAGACCATCTCCATAGCACTGAAAAATAGGGTAGCAACACCAACGAAAGTTCTGTGAGATTTGGAATAATACTTCAAGACAATACTCAGCCATCGACAGAAAAAAAGGGGGGGGGGAAATGGGACCACAACGGAAGAAACTACTATAGAAAAAGTATATGACGAAAAGAAATAAACAAAACATTAGGATGATAACATTAAAAAGAAACAGAGTCAGATCACTAATTACAAAATAATTAAAGCCATAATGATAATGTCGGACCTAAATGGGGTGTATCACTAAACTTCTGTGGAAAGGAAATGACATCGTTAATAATTAAGTTTGCTATAAAAAGTGGTGTTAAAACCTTTCAAGTTGTCAAAAAAAATACTAATTAACAGGTCGAATCATTAATTAACCTAAGATTAGCAGTTTGAGGCTCATAGCAATAAACAATCATAAACAACGTATTAGATCTAATAGAGAAAGCAATTTAAAAATCGAGAAAGGTAGACTAAACGGATTTCTACTACAGGAATGCTATTTTCTTTGTAAACAAACATTTTCTGATCAGCATGAATGAGAGCAAACAACCTCTTGCAGAAGTAATAAAAACCTATTTTTGCACAGAATATTTAAAAATACATGATATCGTATATTTAGCAACGAGTTCTTCAATTGGAGACAGTAACTAGTTTTCTTATCGGAAATACTGAGCTTCAAAGGTCTATGACTTTTTCTTTAACGTTACTTTAAAGTTAATTCAAAGTGACCAACTCTTATTGTATCTGAATATAGACTTTGCTCAATGTCCCGTTGCCCATCGGAACAGGCCCTACAGAAACTTCTTAAAAACATGTCGACTTGCCACGAATCATTCGTCGAGAACCGCAATTCATGCATGATCGCGCTCTCGCACATTTTAATACATATGCCTTGCACTCTTTTCAAATGAACCTGGGAACTCTCTATAGTGGAATTGTACTGAACTATTAGAGGTCCAGGAATTTAAGATCATCTTCGCGGCGTAATGAGACGCTGAAGTGACATATGTGGGAAGAATGGGGACATTTACCTTAATGTAATATGCAGCTGAGTGTTAAGAAATCTCTTTATGAGATTTATGAGGAAATCATTGTAGAAGTTATATGCTGATGGAGCCATTGAAAAAAACAACGCTAAAACTGAGCATAGAAAAGTGATATCATAAAAAATTACGGGGCATTACAAATTATTTTAAAAGGGGAGCACACCAGCAGTAAAAGGTATTATCATGTTACAAGACAAACCAAATCTAAGTTAATACCTTTCTCGCATAGGAATCTGAGGTAACTTTCCAGAAAGATAGTCAACTATTAATACGGCATTCATGACATCACGAAAAAACTTACAGATGGCGATCTAGACAGGATCGAAAACAAGTTTCATAAGCAGAAAAGTGAAATTAAAAAATGAACTATGCTCAATCAAACATAAAAGTTTGAAGCTGCTGTTACTACTTTTAGAATTATTAGGTGCGCGGGGGGGGGGGAAGTTGATCTGAGATCGATTTCATGTTTTACAACGCAAAAGTCAATCATTCGGTGAAATCCATAATAAGATATGCAGTAATAAAACCTTTCATGCCTAGATAAGGAATGTTAAATGTCACGATTTGAAAAAGCGAATAAAACGTCTACTATCATCAACATTAATGAAATTTACTAATAAAGATAAATAAAGATTAACTATGTAACGTTCACAAATATACGACACAATGCCTTGTTTGAGTTTCTCATGTTATATCAGCTTGATGTTTATGCCTATGTTTCTCCACTCTTCACATACGTCCATCTCCTTTGTGAGTGACTGAAAAGTTTCGAAGTTTCTGTACCCCTACAAAGATCTCTTAAAAATACTTGGCTGAAAATTGATAATAGCGCTCTTTGCTCGTAAATATCTGAATCGAGGGTTTCCTTGTAGATGGATAGGTAGATGTGAATCAACAGTCTGGCCTCCACACTCACCTAATTTTAACTAACTAGATTTCTGTTTGTATAACCATTTAAATTCATCATGGAAATTGTTTCTGGAGGATGTGAAAACTCTATAATCGAATTATGATAGCTGTCGGAAAATACGCAACATTTTGAGTCTTCTTTGCGGCTCAATAAATGTGGTTTGTATTCAGAGAGAAGTTGGACATTAACATTAAGGCACGGTGAAGAGATTAGGATCATAAAACATAAATAAAATAAGAAAAAAATTCATGAAAATTAGTCTAATTGAATTCCCTTTAGATGTGGCTTAAATACATAGGTTTTCTATTTTGTAGAACAACAATGGAAAAGGTATACACTAATTTCTGAAGTATGCCAAAACTCCGAAACTCCGTATATGCTATTTAAATAGAATAAGAAATATAAATCAGGTAAATCGGGCCATTAGGAGCGGAGGGTTACTTTAAACCTAAAATTTAAATGTCGTTCTAGCAGCACCAATAGTTGCTTATTTAACCAAAAACTCGGCATATACCACTTAAATCAAATAATAAAAATAATTTTTGAAAATTATTAGCTTATTGGGAGGGAAATTATACCTGAAAAACTTTTGGGGGTTAAACACAAATTTAAAAATTGCTCTAACGGTCACAATTTAAAAATTTTAAAGGAAATTCGACATATGCCATTAATATAAAACAAGAAAAATAGTTTCTGAAAATCAGTAAAATTGGGATTAGTAAGGGGGTTTACCCAAAATTTAAAAATCGCCCTAGCGACAATAATATTTGTTTCACAACGAATCTCCGTATGTACAATTTAAATAAAATACGAAAAAAAAATTAAGGAAAATCAGGGAAATTGAACTATTAGCGGGGAGGTTTTGCCTGCACCCCAAAATTTAGAAATCGTTCAAGTAGTATTAATATATGTTTTTTCGCAATAAACTCCATATGTGCCATTTAAATAAAATAAGAAAAACCGTTTCTGAAAATCAGGGAATCAGGCTGTAAGATGGGGAGTGGGAGATTACCTGAAAACAAAATTAAAAATCACTTTATGGTACCATTATATGTTTCTTCACAACAAAATTCAGTACATGCCATTTAAATAAATAAATAAAAAACAGTTTTCAAAAATTAGGAAAATTGTACTATTAGGAGTAAAAGTACATGAAAACCGATATTCAAAAAGTGCTAGTGTTTAGTTTTCTCTATATTGTTTTCAAATAATTTGAGAAATTAATTCATCATATAAAATCTATTTATAACGTTGCATGTGTTGTATATTTAACAAAAGTGACGATAGCAGCTGTGAAATATTAATCAAACATGTGTTTGAGAATTATTTGTATGTAAAAATCTCTGCAATAACCTTCATATGATTTTACTGCAATAACATTTTAATTAAATTTTAAAGTCAATGAAAATCTATGAAACTTTCGATTGTTCATTGTTTTATATAATAACATATTTTTGTTTATTGAAACATATGAACATCATCTTGGTAATACACAATGTAACTCGAAACTTTCTGTTATTTTTCTCCATTTAAGTGAACGTAAAGATAAATGTTAAGGGCTCAGTTCATACACATGGTTACATTTAAAAATACTAACACAATATAGCTTTATTTATCATTGATCATATGTTTCATTTAATTAATAGTATACTATTAATTATTGTGGTTTAATCTTAATAATAATAGTAATAATAATAATAATAATAATTCTAAAAATATGTTATCTCCTTTCTGATAGATCGTAGTATGAGCAGTAGCATAGTCCTATTGAAAAAAATACCTGATCACGCTCCCTGTCGATTAATTCTCTGAAAAAAAAGTACTTATAGATTGCGAAAATTCAAAATTTTCTCTCCTAACATCACACAGCAATGCCATCTCTTACTTCATTTCGATAATTAACAAAGCCTAATTTGGATTTTATATTAACTTTTATTAAAAGTTATTCAACCAGTGAGAAATTTGCATAATTTACACAGCTCCTACTTGACGGACTTTTATTGAACTTATGGCGAGTTTATTTTGTTTCCTTGTCTGTTGTTATAGTTGCTAGCAAAAATGGATTTACCGCAAGAACATCTAGCCCAGGATGAAAAGGCTGAAAATTAATACCGAAAAGTTCTTATGACACTTATAAGAAGGAATCCTTTAATTTTATGACCAGTTAAAATATTTCAGAGACATCAGTGTTTGCATATATAAAATATTAATAATTCATTTGGTAGCTAATATTAACTTAATTTACACTTTTACATTTATAAGTCGTTTATAAGTATTTTATTAACTCTGTAATTCTCAATTCTGCAATAAAAATGAATGATTGACTCTGTTTTCAGTAAATACATAAATTGTTTTCTTAATATTATCGTAACATAATATTCAGTTAATAACAGCATTTTAGCAAGGAAAACTATTTAAATGCGCAAGTGTTACTATGAAAAATTTAAACAATTAGTGTCCTAATTTTATTTTATTAGCAGTAAAAGTGGTTATAATTCTGATATACAAAAATACTTTAAATTCTCCATAAAAACTTCATGCACAAGACCAAGATCCTGGAAAGAGTGCAAGAGCAGTTTTGTAGTTTTTTTTTTTTTTTTTGAATTGTGTTTAACGCCCACTTTTCTATGAAAAACGTTTTTAAATGTGAATATATAAATCTATAAATAATTTTATATTATGGTTAGTAAGAATCTTGATAATAAACTGTTAATATCTGTAATAAACGTTCCCAAAGTTTATTTCAAAATATTATCTGGAATTGAGACGTGGGTAATGAATTTTCGGTTTGGATATAAGAAGAATAAAAGACTCAGCAAAATTGTTGAGCTAAATCACAACTCAGGCACCTCATTCTTCTAGAAGCACTCATTTTTTCCAAGTATGAGATATGTCCATATATCCACAGTCTCCGAACTGACAATTCCTGTCTCAATAAATCATTTTCTAGGTAATATCAATTAGATATTTTAAATAATTACTAGCAGGAAACTGCTCAAACTATATTAGTATTAGTTAGTTATATAGTATAGCAAGCGTGAGGTTTGGGATTTGAATCCTGCTAGGATCGTCCTCCCTGACTGATTTTTTTTCTTTCCAGGTTTTCCTGAGTTCTCATAAATGGCAAATGCCGGTAAGGTACCCTAAACTTAGGCCTGGAACGCTTCCTTCCTTAAAAAAAATCCTTTCCCAATTTATCATTTCATCTCATGTATCACCAGTGTTCACCGCCTGTGGTGCCTCAGTAGTAAAAACGGGCGTTAAACACCATTCAAAAAAAATTCAAGAACTTGTTTTGGAAGATATTACTTTTATCTTACATTGTTTTTAATGATTCATAATAATCTTTTCTCATCATCTGAATATCTATGATTTAGAAATAATAAATATGCTAATATAATTATTATATTTACTCTTAGAGAGCGAAATTAAGATGTTAGGTTTTTCTTGATGCTATATCTGTAGATTGAAAATTGTCATATTCTCCCTCAAACGCCTCTCAGTTTGAAACTTTTTCTTTTCTTTATCTCTGCCCCATCTTCTCTATTCGCAATAACTGATCCACTGGGGCAGCTGCTCAAAGCAATGATTTCTTTCTAGCGGTTCTTTTTTCCTCGCCTGTACCCGAAAGCACTCCAGACCTCATAGGCTGTTCTCTTAAAAATAAAAAATGAAAAAGAAGAAGAAAATAAGGTACCAAGTTGATCTCTCCCTCCCTCTCTCTCCCTCTCTCGCTCTCTGTTCTTAGCTTAGTCAGATCTTCTTTGTCTATTTTAGATTGTCATAGGACTATTTCTTTCCTAAACTGTATGCCATGATAAAGCTATACTGTCTACCCTAGGTAAGATGAACTTATTGACAGTGGTAACATATAAAATAAATGTGATGACCACCTTTACTCTCTAGAGGTCAGTTATTGTGGTTTCCCAAGTGACTCTCTGCTTCTAATTACTCTCTGGCTTCAGGAAATTGCATAACACCCTGTTATACTTTCATTCTTCTTGCTGTTTCCATAAAAACAATTTATACTCTTTGTACCATATAATCTGCTCGTACTTGAAAATAGACTACCATAAAATCTGATCCACAACATATTGCCTTGTAATCTCCAACCAAACTGACACAAGTACCGAAGCGTAAACAAACATATGATGAACGTCATGAAGCAAACAAACGAATGTCGCGAAGTAAACAAAAGAGCATATCATTCTGCAACACCAGATGCCACTATCTACGCTTTATTCTATTTCTAATGCCTATCAATAGCAAATATTACATCAAAGCCTTTTGATTTAGATTGTTTGTATGTTCTAGTTTCTGTAAAGCATCTAGGAATATATTTGGATTGTTTATTGTGCCATTGCATTAGAAAAAGATTGGGGTTTTGTCATTTTGAAAAAAAAAAAAAGTATTTCAAACAATATAGGGCAAAAATTGCTTTCCCCAATATTTTTAGTTTCCATACTATTGAGGATAGCGAATTTTTGCCCACTCTGTATATTGTTATACGAAAAATTTTTCTCCTGTTTAAAGTATGCCTTTAAATTATGGAACAATATTCTTACCACCAATAAAATAGAGTCTAACATTCTATAAAATTCAAATTTTCATCCGAAGTGAATCAATCGTCTAGGATTACAGTAATAAAGCTTATAAATGTTCCTAAAAAGATAAATTTCATTATCGTTCTACCGAAATAACTTTGAAAATAAAAATTCCATTCCTTAGGAAAAGTTTTGTAGAGAATATGACATGAGACAAAATTAGATAGCGCTATCCTTAACTAATAGCCATAAAATAGTAGATTTAAAATGGTTTACAGAAAAATAAGATCAAGGAACAGTAGTGTGGCGGAACTATAAAGATTAGAATCAGTCTTAAAGTCCGCAGAAACTTAGTACAGCTTGCCCCAACTTTTCCCAAGTTGATTATAAACTGATTCAGCCCCTGTGGTTGCATTGTTTGCTCACAAAATCTAGTGAAACCTCCCATTTACTATTTTCGTTTTAATCCTGACACATATGTTCGTGTAATTAAATCTATTATTCAGCACATTTTAAGGCGGAAAGAGCCATTATCTCACGTAACTACAATTGTAATTGTTTTGTTCAAGAAATTAACTCTCAACTTGGTGCACATAGTTCCAAAACTGATATAAGACATTTTATCTTAAGGCTTCCATTTTCTTATGAAACCATGATGTTGATAGATCAATTCAACACTTAGGTCGCAATAACTAATAGACCTGGATGTGATAGCTCAGAAAGCGAGATTTCCGGTTGCCCTCACAAGCTACGATGCATCAGTTTGCACAAGTCATAATTACTGCAACTAGTTGTGGTACTGATGAGCTCCTCCCGAGTTGCCGAGTTATGAAATATGCCGAGCTTATATGGTTCAGGTAACACGCGCCTGCTTTCTGCAAAGCCAGGAAGAGGCACTTGAGCCAAGTCGAGCAAGGTCATAGACAAAGAAAGAGCGAAAGTACAGAGCTGCGGCCTAACCTTGCAGCTAAGTATAACCAACCTCTCTCTCTTTTATTTTGATGTAGGTTCCAATTGGAAAGGACGCGGTCATTGCGGTGCATTCCGCTATTTTATTGCATAATGCTGATGCTACCTTTAGTCTGAACCATTAAGCTACTCCAAGTACCGTGCAAGAGCTGAGGAGCCAAGTATTATCACGGGCAACGTAGGTATGTTGACCTTGAATCGTTCCGAACTGTGTGTGAAACAGTAAGTGAAAGTTACGTTAAACTTTGTAATGTTCTGACTTTCCATTCAGTATTACTACCAAGCAGGCTAACACTTTGAACGGTTTATCTAGAGTAATTATTTATAATTTTCATTCACTATGCAAGTACTATGTTACATGCAGAAACCTATGTTAACTGATAAAATTAAGTTATTTACGATTATGGTGGTATAATGTACAGGAAAGTTAAAGAGATTCTGTTAACTAAGATAGCATATAGCTATGTATTGATGGATAAGTTTGACATATAAACAATGGAGGTTTCTGAGAACAAAAGAAGAACGTCGCGTTGGAGTTAAACAAGAAGTTGGTTATCACAAAGATCCGGTTCTTATAATTATTTGCAAGAATCAGTTGCTTTATATATTTCAACTCACTTGCTAGACAGAAGAAAAGACTCAGAATGTCAAAGAATGTCATGTTGGGAGAACTGACTGGAAAAAATAATAAATCAGACAATTTCATGGAGTCTAATAAATAAAACTGTAGTAAAGAATAATAATAAAATCGGACACATTTATATTTGATTATATTTTGTTCTTAATTGTTTTAAAATGAAAGAATACACACTTAAACAAAAATTGTTTTTAAGCATCTTAAATTACAACAATATAAATAAAAACTTAACGAAGAACGTAAAACAATGACAAGTTTTGTTTTAACCGTGAGTACATGTTTTGGTGCTTGAAACATTAAGAACGTAGTTTATTAACGGGCCTCATACATCTCTGGTTTGAATAACTGTGTTATACGTCTTGGCATGCTTTCGATCAAAGTTAGCAATGGCTTCTTAAGGAAAATGCTCCCATTCTTCAAGAAGTGCTCGCCTCAACTCCTGTACAGTTTCTAACAGCGGCAACCTTGTTTTTAACATGCCGTTCCAGCGCGTCCCACACGTGTTCAAGCGGATTCATGACGGGGCGCATAGTAAAATATGCTTTCCCACGTCTTGGGGATAATCTCTGACCACGTGGGCAAAATTCGGACGTGCATTGTCGGGCAATAAAAGAAAATTATTGCCTGTAAATGGAACAAATGGTACAACATGATTAGCCAAACATTCATTTGTACCCATCAGTTGCTAGGCTTTCAATTTCTACTAAAACTAATTCAGTGCGAGCATCCATAGACACTCCTGCCCAAATCATCACTCCTACACCCTAAATGGTAACTTTTCGGAAATGCAGCATTGTGTAAATCGTTCTTTCGTCCTTCTCCAAACTCTTTCACGTCCATCAGGTGAGCGCAGATTGAAACAGGACTCGTCTATGAACAGAACACAGCTCTACTGTTCATTTCTCCAACCCCTATGATCATTTGCAAAACGCTATCGTTAGACTCTGTGCATTCTGAGCAAACTGGGACCAGTTGCAGTTATACTTGATATCAGTTCACTTGCTTTCAACCTTGTTCTAACCTTTCTGGCCAAAATCGGGAGTCCATGCATGTTAACAAATTGCTGGGCTACAGTCACAGCTGGAAGGTTGCGTTCCCTAAGAACTGCTAACACGATGTACTTATTTTCATTTTCATTTGTAGCTCTAGAACGACTCAAACCTGGTATATTCCAGAATCTCTTTAAACCGTTTTAAGGCATGCCACATTCATTACATTTGCAATGTAACGTGCACCGCGTCCATCATTGTTTAGGGCTACAGCTCTAGTCACATTTTCTGGTCAAATTTTTTAAGGTGAAATGTGACATCCCTACTTACATTTACAACATGTAAAATTAAAAAGAAATAATGATGGTGGTTAAGACAAATTTGTTGTATCTGAGACTTTATACACATAATTGGAATGTTTGGATACAATGGCTTGTTTATAAAACAGAAAACATTCAACATAGCCTACATATCTCCATGATAACAAATGCCTACCATAAGCAAGCCCCTTGACCGAGGCTGTTCGCTTCCAACCAAAGCGCCCAGGGTTTGAATCCATCGGCTTCAAGGGTATTTTTGGTGGATGAAGGGATATCTGTATTTCGGTTCATTTCACCGTTGCTCCATAATCATCTCATTCCTTGCAAGAGAAATGCATTCGTAGAGATGCCCTATAACAATGTGCTTTATGTTTCGCCTTGCATTTTATAGCTTGTTTCCTTCGATAACGGAGGGACTTCCAAGTAAACAAATGAGAGTTGTCAGGCCGCTCTCAATTCGGCTATCTAAATGTAAACAAAAATAGACAAAGTAACAAATCAGCGTCAACAGAATTAATAAAATTTGAAGACCATCAAAGTAGTTTCAAAGGTTTACTGGGATCGATTTAATGCATGTTTAGTGTTTCGAAACACAATAAATATCAGCGACACAGTTACAATTAAAATCTCTTTACAAATCTCATTCCCATTCTGAACTTAAGGCGCGGACTTGTGAGCGGAAGGTCTGGGATTTGAATCCCGCCAGGACCGTCCTCCCTGAACGAGGTTTTTTTGCGATTTTCCTCAATCCTCATAAATGCCAAATGCCGGTGACGTACCCTAAAAAATTAGGCCTGGAACATTTCCTTCCTTAAAAAAAAATCCTTTCCCAATATATCATTTCATCTCATTCATTATCAGTGTCCACCGCCTGTGGTGCCTTAGTAGTAAAAACGGGCGTTAAACACTACTCAAAAAAAAAAAATGTTCTGAAAACAATTTTAAAGTATAAAACTATAGTACGAAGTAAAAGTTTTCAAATTATGGCAGTCTTGTTTTTCTGTACAAATCACTAAACTGGAAAGTATGACCAAAATTTCGCACTACAATTAATGTTTAAAAGCCTGTAAAATAATGCTGAATACAGGATAAAGATTAATACTTTCATCTGTCAATCTGTGTACTTATAGAAAATAATATAAAACTTAAAGAACAAGAAAATTTAACGTACTTATGGAAAATCAAGTAAAATTGAAAAAAACAAGAAAATTGAACGTACTTATGGAAAATCAAGTAAAATTGAAAAAAACAAGAAAATTGAACGTACTAATGAAAAATCAAGTAAAAAAAAAAAAGAAAAAAAAAAGAAGAAAGAAATTTTAATGGAATATATCCTAAAAATGTAGAAAGTGCAGCAAGATATGCAAGCTATTTTATTATTTATAGGTTAAGTTATACCTAATGTACTACATTTTAAATAAACTATTTTATTAACCTTAAATTTGTATTAGCTTTCGTTTGTTTTACTTCAAAATATTTGCTTTCTCAATGATGTAGACATTTATATTTAGTATTTATTACTTATTATAAAAATCAATGAAAAAATGTTCAGCTGGCAGCTTACAGTGGGACAACACTTTTAGAGTCTGTATGACAAAGCTAATGTTAAAACAAGAATAGGTTTGCTATGATAGTATTAGTAAGTACTAGTGACATGGTTTTATATGGTTATAAAATAAATAAATAAATAAATATGTAATTAAATCTCCTCAAAAATAAACACGTATGTACTGTTAGGCAACATAAGGATAAGGGTAACGGATATAAAAGGGAAGAAATAGTGAAAGGAAAAACATAATATATAGCATAAATTGCAGAAAATTGTGGGATAGAAAGACAGTCCAAAAACTAAGTATTTTCAGGTTAGGAACAAGGAGGTCGCAGATACAGTATAATAACAGGGACACTGCATGATCTTAATTGAAACAAAACGCTATGAAACATCTACATTTGCCAGTCAAAATGAAATGTAACTCACACCACAAGTGTGTATGTAGTGTCTCAACCAATACACAACGAGGAAGTAAATATTACATGCGCGTACTTAATTGGTGTACCATGAAGGCCACCACATTGGTCCACAGGGCGCGATTCATCTGTCTGCAAATGTTTATGTTCTGTTATAGATGATTTCGAGCTGCAAGTGAAAAAGGACACCGTCATGTTTTGCTTAATTTCAAGGAGAGCGTACGATATTACCATACCATCCAGTAGGCTTCAAAATACAAATGCTGCATTGAACGTCAGACACACCTAGCTCCAGTGACTAGTGCTTTACAAGAGTACGTTTTGTTTACATCTGGCATGCCACAAACAAGATTCACAATCTGAGATAATAACATTACGGATTCAACGTTGACGCATGTAGCGCAGTAAAAAAGCTTTTGCGACCCCTTGTTCCTATCTTCAAAATGCTTAGTTTGGTACTGCCTTTCAACTCTACAGCTTTCTACATGTTTTTCCGCACCCAGTATATACCGAAGGTACCAAAAAATGTAGACACACTTTCACAGTAGATATCTATTTAATATATTTCAAAGTTGCACCGAAAAACAACAGTAATGTGAAACATACATTATGATAGCGTTGTTACGTGGCAGGTAAATAAACAAATGAAGCCAGGATTATCGGATGATATTCTGTAAACAGATGTGACTCACATTACGTTATGCCAGCGTTGCTACAACAAAGTGGAGCCAAGATTATCGTTTGAACAGCGGAAAGCTATTTTGAAGTGGTATTGGAAAACCCAGAAAATTGTTTAAGTTCAAAGGCAATGGAGACGTGTGTACAGAACAGAACTGCCAACGCGAGTAACAATTGTACGTATTCGAGACAAAATTGGTACGGTATGCGATGTTCACAAGGGCAGATCTGGGAGACCTCGCACAGCAACAAGCAACGCGCACTGGATCCAAGGCACTGGATAGGACGAAGAGGTCCGATTGAGTTTCCTCCGCGTTCTCCGGATCTAACTCCGTTTGACTTCTACCTATGGGGAACTCTTAAGGATGTTGTATACCGTAGAAAATCAGCTACACTGGTAACACTTCGGGAAGAAATTGAAACGGCATGTGCTGCAATCGCTGAGGACACTTTCGCAAACGTTGCTCAATCAGTAGTTCAACGTACTCAGAAATGGATAGACGCAAATGGTGGACATTTTGAGTAACTGTTTTAACTGTTATAGCTGTAAAAGTCTTAAGGTGCTCATCCTTTTCTGTTTGTGTGAATTCAGTTTTGTTATGTTAACACAGTTTTTTCTTTGCTTGAAGTGTGTATATATTTTTGACACTCTCTGTATACTATTACACGTATAATTCAGAGAAAATGGTAGAAAAGACATGCAGATGCCAGAGGAACGGTTGAACCAAAATGGGTCACTCATGATGTATCTCGTTTACATTAAATATTACATTTTGGAATAGCTCAAACATTTTTGAAAATATTTCTGAAATTTTGGTAGAATATGGTACAGTAATGTGTGATTTTATTCATGTGTGAGTTTTAATTCTTCTTAAGTAATAAACTATTGTTGTGGAAATAGATTTTAATATGTAGCAGGAAAAAAAAGTGTTAAACTTATGCTTGACTTTCTGAATATTAAATTTGTTCATTTCTGCCTTTATAATAATAGCCTTATTCTTTAATGATAAACTTAAAAACATTTAAAACTGCAAAAGGGGTATATGAAAACACTTCTCTTTTTATGGCATTATTTTCAAAAATTTTCTTCATTAAATATTTTAAAAACTAAGCTGTACATTTGAAGAAAATTCATTAAACTAGTTTTAGATATTTAAGAATGTAATATCTTAAAGTGAAACAGGATACTTCTTGAGGACTTTGTTCCTTTATAGCATTTATAATGATGCTCTATTCTTTATAAGTAATTATAGTAATTATTCATATGAAGACAGTAATACCAGAAAACATATTCTAATTGAAGATTTTCATTATGTGGCAAGAATACATAAAATTAAGTCAATTTTAAATTTAGACTTGGTTGTAAAGTATTATCAAAATATGTCTATTTGAATTATTTATATGATATCAAACCCAGCTATTTTCGAAAAAGCAGAGTAACTGAAGAAAGTATAACAATAGTTCAAATGCGTATAGAGCATAGGTCTAAGTTGTTCTTTCTAAGTGAAATGCATCAAAGCATAGCGAAATCCATGGCACCACTGTCTCTAGGCGTGTTACTGAGCAACACTAAACTTCTACTTTGATGACAAATGCAAAATGAATACAATGTTTACTTTTAACCAAGTACTAGTGTTTTGAATTATTAACGTGCACGCATTGATAGCAACGGGCTTAAGGCATTGTAATCTACCTAAGTTAGTATAGACCAAACTCTCTATTCAATAGCCATGACTATTATTACAATAAGTTGTAAGGAGGTTAAGTTTTTCCTGGCATGATATAAACAAAAGTGCTGCGCTATTTAACCTATTACAGATTTTTTAAAGTAATGGATCACCTTAAATTGCACGACTTGTTCATGAGGTCACTGTAATGTATTAAATATAAAAATTTAATTATTACTGTAGACTGAAAAATGAAGCAAATGAAACTAATAAATTAAAAATGAATGCTAATAATATTAAATGTTTATCTGCTAATTTTATTTTTTTGTAAGTGTTTACAAAAGGTTCACGTTGTTGATTTTTTTCTCACACATATCTTGAGTTTGTAACAACAAAGAAGTACTAATAGGTAGCAATTGTATATGTTGTCTTTATAGACTTGGGAAACTAGTTTATATGCCTCTATTTTAACCCCCATATATTTAAGTTTTGTCCCCATCAGACATGTGAAAGAAGTAAATGCACTAAAATCAGCAGAAATCATATCAGATTGGGTGGTTATTACAGACAACAAAAAATGTATGATAAAATAATATATAAAATGTTTCATTTATATTTCTTATTTTATTATATTTATATGTAAATTGCAAAAAATGCCACCTAGAGGTACTTCAGGGTTAGCGTTTATCTGACAACTTTTCAAAAAACAACACTGGAGAGATCTAACTGATTTTAGTGCTGTGTACATTAAGGCACGAAATTAAAAGTTAAAAGCTGGGCAGTAATTTACATCCTACAACGTGACAAATACAGTCAACCGTAGCTAAGCAGGCTAATTTAATATGCCACAAAAGTCCTTTACTCAAACTGTAGGAATTGTTCGAAATTAAAATGTTTGCTTTAATAAATAAATAGCACAGTTCTATTTCTGATGACCAAACTATCAGATAAGAACATTTCTATAGTTTTGGATTTTTTAATAAAAAACCGACAATAATCTCTTAAACTATGAAAAAAAATAACAATTTAAAGGTAATTTGTATAACCAGCCACAAAAATCCTAATTTAAATTTTATTTTTCCAATTCATCACTTTTACAAATGTAAAAATTTCTTTAATATAGGATAACCAAATATATTAGCTTTAGTTAATAGTTATCAGCTTTAATAAATAATAAAATAATTGTAATGTAAATTATGCGGCATGAACCAAATTCCTTATTAGTGTAAAGAAAGCCTGTGGGTAATATAGCGTTACAATATATGAATTTTTATCATTTTCTAAAGTATTTACCCTTCTACAAACGACATATTTGAGTTTTTGATTCCTTTAAAGCAACATCTTATATATTTAAAAATGTCATGTTTACTACTCTTGTAACACTGTCGCATGTAAGACACAAATAAGTCGAATTTAATAGCGAATAAAAATTTTATAGAAACGTTTTACATTGGCTCAAGGAAAGGAACTAAAACTTGAGTAGAGATCTCTCTGTGCTATGAAATTTGGACTTTCCCAAAAATGCTCATTGTCCAAGAAATGCACAATGAAACACAATTGCTTAATAGCATTTCCATTAACTAAGCTCTAAATAACATTGTAAAATTCAATAATATAATTACAATTGTCACGCATGAATATAATTATCCTTTAATTTAAATGCAATAACAGTTCATTGTTAATTAAAAGTTTAAGTAACGAATTCACACACCCTGAAAACATAAGTTGAAGATCAGATATTTCACAATTTCAGAAAATATTTTAAAAGTCAGAAAGCAGAACACACAATTAACAATGCATGCCATATTATATAAAACATTCTGTTATTCTACGTGATTTTTCTGCTACGAGAAGACAAATAATTGTTATTAAGTTATACAGTTACTATGCTATGATATTTCAAATAAGGACCTAAATATAAGAAATTTGCTGTGATTACCAAGTTTCATTTAAAATATCCTAGATGAATAATGTACAATTAAGTAGTATACTTATCAGGTGGCGCTGGTTGCTTTCAATACACCAACCGCGTTTTAAAAACACAAAATAGTGCAGACATAACAAAAGATGGCCAGAAGCGTCTTGCGCACAGCTTCAGAGCATTAACAGTCAGAAGTAAAAAATCTTAGTGTACGGTTTCCAATAATTAAATTAGAAATATTTAAACAACATTAGCAAAGGGACTAAAAGGAAATTGTTTTTATTTAACATAGTGAACTATTTAAAAGTATTCATGTGTAGGAATTTCTTACTTAAACCTTCAAATACTAAATGGAGTATAAAACTATAGTAAATATAAAAGAGAGCAAGAAATTTCTGAAAGAAAAGGTTCAGGAATTCAAGAACTAAATGTAACAGTTATTAAAACTAGTTGGCAATGTTTGGTTCTCACATATTTGAAAAAAGAGGATGAGAAACATTGTGAAATAAAGATGCCATTTAACACATTTTTAAAGTTTCACAAAGCCAAATACTTCAAAGCACAGTAACTTACATATCAACATTGGAGTTCAAACACTTTAAGCTTCTAATAGCTTAATAACAGGCAATTTATTCAAGAAAATAAAATTACCCACTGACTAAATGAAATCATATCCTTTGAGCATGCAGAAATATTACATATAATCTTCACATGCAAAACAGAAAAAGCCTTAAATTGCTTCTGAGTTAGCAATTTTGTCTTTTGTGTACTTTTATTAACACAGTGAATCAATGAATTTGCCTACTTGGCCAACCAAAACAATAATGCAATAAATGAACATATGTAAACATTACCACCTTGTCTAAGTCAAATAGTAAAACATAACTTGCAGGTTTTTGTAAATTGTCAAACATACATGCTTTTCTTGTGTAGTGCAAATTTAAGATAAGGTGCTATCCTAACACTCCCAATATAAACAGCTGAATGCTTACTTAACCTTATTTGCTGATTGGCATTTTGCTTTAAGAATGTAACACGTTCACTTGTGCATAAAGCAAGCAAAGTATTTCTCGAAATACACTTTACAACGCAGCAACAAACTGTATTCACAATATAAGTAAATAACCTAAACGGTTTTTAAACATGATTTCTTTCGCACCATTTGATAAAGGAAACACTCAACGAATAACATTTATGTAGAAAGTTTACATTAAATTATTTTTACCCTGCACTAAAATGCTCAAAAATAATATACATTTATATTAATAAAATAATCAGCACGATAGGTAAGGTTAAGTTACATTACTTACTTATGCACCTTTATGATTTTGTTAAAATTTACCTTTTGCTTGAAAGGGTCATTTTGCTTGTAGGTTTTTCCATTTTATTTTTCCTTATTAATTTTAATGTCTGGCCAAATGTGTTCATTTAATTTGCTAACAGCTCAAGAAAACTACCAACAAATATGGCGGACCTAATGTATGGTCTTTCTAATGCACAAGGTACTCGATCAATAAGTGTTACGAAACAAAATCAAGGGCAGAACGCGCAGTCAGGCAGTTTGCCGAAATTCTGGCTCATAAAGTAATTTATGTTCGTAGATGATGTACGTGTCGTAGAAGAGTATCAACTTAATGTTCTAAAAGCAATATATGAAGCCATGGGACCTTAAATCGCCAGTGCTGGTGACTTTTTCATTTTACAGTGAAAATGGACGTATTCCATTGATTTATGATTTAAAGACAACATATGCGTATCATTTTATTCACTGAGAGTTTTTACTGAGTGTAATTACGTTTTCTTTTTCTAAAACACAATAGTTTCTCCAAGTTTACTTTTGTTTTAGCAAATGGGCAACAATTACTGGAATGCGCAATGTGCGTATCGAAAAAGCTATAAAAAAGTTGGACAGTGTAAGCAGTTGTTTAGAGTGTTTAACGAGTGAACCGCACAAGAAGCATGTAAGAACAAATGATTGTGAAATATTTGTGACAAAAGTGTAGTTAGATATATTTAATACAATTGTGGTTACATTTTTTCGCTATGACAAATATTTAAATAGTTTAATTTTTTTTTTTCCCCATTTTAACTTTGACACACATATTTACTAAAAACAAATTTTTAATATTTATGGGAATGTATTGCTTGTGTTTACGCTTGTTGCCTTATCTTGAAAAAAAATGTGGATATAAGTGATAATATTACTCAAACGACAAATAATTACTAGCATATTTTACTGTTAATCCATAACTACATTCTGTAAAACATTCAATTAAAGGATCAAAATTAAGAAAACATCATTTACATACATTTATCACGAAAGTTTCGAATTATGAATTTTTCATTTTCATTTTGAAAAAAGATAAAAAACAAATTATTCTCTATTTTAAATTTTTCTACCTGTGAATTTTAGAATAACAATTAGAAACGCAGAAAATTTAGAAATAAAACGGTGGTGTTGAAGTGAGCTTTTGTAAGTAATTTAATTAAAAAAAAAATGATTACAATGTGCTCCAAAGTTCGTTTATGAAATGACTGCATCAAAGTTAAGCATGCACTTATTACAGCGTCATTTGTTAAAAATGTTCGTTTAAACGCAAGGCGCTTTGTTTTCGTGCTCTCACGTGACCGTTTGATGTAAGCCGGCAACCAAAGAATGGAGGGAAAAGGCGCCTTGCGAATTGAACTGCTAGACGAGGTAAAAAAACATGTATATGGACGATACAAGGGATACCCATGCCATAACACAAGCTCTCACCTGTTTTGGGGATGCACTTCGGGTGCGAAAAGTTGAAAAGTTGCCTAGAAGCTTCCAAAAAAAGTTTTTTGTTTAATGTGCAGTAAGAGAGACTGATGATTTCTGAAGGTGCTTTGTGTGAAATATACCACTAGGAATAGTTTACGAAAATTCACTTGAGCCTGCGAGTTCTGTCGCGCGGACTGAAGTGCAGTGGTAGACGCGGCACCTCGGCTGAACTTGTCGAACCTTCCCTGACCTGTCTCAACACGGTCGGCTTTGGGCTCTCCGCCGTGATGCACTTTGCGCTGCGTTCGTCGAGCCACTGCTCATGCGCGCCATCCCTCTCCGCCCCTCGAGATGCATTACTGGGCCAGTTTACACTAGGCAAAAACGCATTCTCACTCTTTATCTTCAATTTACTTACTGAATATAGCATTAACTTCTTCCCTAATAGGGTACAGTATGTAAAAACGAATTAACGTCGTAATTGATATCCTAGAAACGGCAGTTTTCACACTCTGCAATCATTAAATGTACAAAAACAAAAATTCCAGCATTTCCTTCCAGTTTAATCTGGCCTAAGGAGTGCATCGTGCATAACACATGGCGGCAGAAAGCTAATGGTCAGGAATTGGTTGCACATTTTCTTTCTGATATTATAGAGTAATTTATGCCAATTCTACTTATTTGAGAATTAATAAAGTTGATGAACGTTACTTTATAGCTATAATTTTCACTGTCATCATTGGTTCTATTTCCACCTTTTAAGACAACTAGCATACTTTATGATAGTATATGTATATGAAGCTTTTATAAGAGAAAATATTCGTGTCTGGAATCAGTAAGCTTTTTCCGGAGTTTCCCCTCAATATGAAAAGCCAAATGCAAGTTTGCACTCTTCTATTAATCTATTTTAATAGCCTTAATGAATAATAATAATAATAATAATCATAATCATAATAATAATAACCATCAAAAGAGGGGAACATTTTAAATATCAAAGTAACGTACTTAAGTAGTAATAAGGAAATTAAAATGTTTTATTTGTTTCAGAGCGGGTTGGTGTTGAAGACAGTGATTATACCTGGCAACTACGTGAATCAGACTGCAGCTGATAACGTGAATCAGGTAAACTGATAACTATTTATAGCATGCTTACTTATAAAAGATTATGTAATGCTAATTGGAAGCCAAGTGTTCATTAATCATTTTTATTTTATACGAATAAAATTTATTTTCCAGTTCCACCTTGTCGAATACAAATTTTTAAGCTTTCAGAGTAAAAGGTACAAAGAACGCTTCTAAGCTCGTAAACTATTTGAAATGCTTTTAAACACAATTCGAAATCTAGTTCAAATAATCCAAACTAGGCAAACATTCTGCACAGGTAACTTATCTATCATAAGGTTACGGACTTCATATGAAAACATATTCTGATGCATGCTCAACATCTGGTTTATGATCATGCGCAAATAAACATGAAAACCGTAATATTCGATCAGAATCTCGGTAAGTTGGGCCAGCGTACTGCTTTACATGTTTACAAAGCATGGACGTTTAGTAAGCTGAGGAAATTTGTATTGTTTCAAGACGTTTGTTGGTCTTACTGTGTTTGTATTGAAGTTATAATTATGTGTCAGGATTTTAATGAAATGTACATATTACAATTTCCAAGGGTTAAACTTTATTATTTTCTATAGCCACGGCTGAGTGGAACATCTGAAAACAAACACAATTTCATATTTTAAGTTCAAAGAAGCAAATTACAATACACTTATCAAGTCTTCATATGTGTTAGAAAATGTATTTTTACTACAGTAATCAACGTACCCAATTCCATAATTATCATTTTTAAAAGGGGTTCCAAATTAAAAGAAATCTACATAAAACTAGTAATATGAGAATGTTTAACTTTTAGTTCATTTAGTTTCAGTGGCACTTGTGTTCAATGTTGGTTTGCAAGAATCACAGCGCGAAGGGGCATTCATCAGGAAAGCCAGGGCAACCTTTGGTTACTTTTAATGTCTTTTAATTCCTGCAGGGCAAGGAGAGATCTCTGACGTCAGCATAGCTCCAGTCTGCGCATCTATGTTCATAACATCACAAGCAGTACTTACATTCAAGAGGACCAGAGTTGTTGCTTCATGTCCACGTAAACTAATAGGTAAGCAAATGTGTTCATGCGTTACATCTCATTTCATCTTGTACTCGCCTTTCTTTAACACACAGCGTCAACATTTCTTAATAACTTTATTTTTATTCTCAGTGATGTAAGTGCTGTTGAATGCTATTGTAAATCTAGAAACAATTATCAGCGTAATATATATTTCTAATGCAGCAAATCTTTCCCATTATCACAATGATTGCTCATATTAAGCTTCAAGGGTCAATGTACTTGCAGTCTTGAGACTGATTCCAGATGGGAAAAGCCTGGCTTGACAGTTTCCGAAGTAGCACTTGCATGTCTCTTACTCTTCCAGGAAGTTATGATTTGACTTACACTTGTCACAGTTGTTTCTTGGGTAGATGTTTTGTTCCGTCAGGTCACCACCAACATCTTTGTCTGCCAATTGTTTTGCTTAACTTAGTTCTAAAGTCAAAATTCTATGAACCGTTGAATACAAGATGTAATTTTGGGAATGTGTATTGTACAGCCTTTTTTTAAAATGCCCGCATGCAGCTATGAAGCATTTTCTTCTTCATGATTGAACCGCATTACCAAACAAGAGCATTCCTTCACGTCATTAAAAACTCTCAATAGCATCCCTCCCAAAAACTGCAATAATGCTATATCTTCACTAGTCGCTATTATTATAGAAGTGTTCAAGTGAATGGTTCTTGTGATCAGTAATTAACTTACCCACGGTGTCAATTTCATATAGCATAAATATGTAGTAGTTAAGGGGTCTGCTGCCACAAACTCGGAGCATTCTCGGTTCTTGATCATAGTTGATCAATGATTAGTTATTAGTCCTTAGGCATTCCTACCATAGCGAAACTCTTCATTTACTCATTTGGAATGTCTGATCAACAGAGCACAGAAAATTTCTCCTACCGTCAAAGATCAAATTCCCTAACTAACCGAAACTAAAGCTGTACTTTTCATTTTCATGAGATTAAATGTAATTCTATCTTTGAGTCAATTTTGATTTATGGGATGGTCTTGGTGATAGAGAATGAACATTTTCACCATACCCATTCTCCTATGTCCATAAATAGACTGTGAGTACTTTTTAAGTCTTATCACAGCATTTATATTTTCTGTTATAATATGCAACTTTAATTCTTGTCAGTCCTGATGATGTAGGGGTAACCATACTTGCCTCCTAAACCCAAGATCGCGGGTTAGATCCCGGCCAGGACCGATGCATTTTTGGGCCTAAAAATCCTATGGACTCCTTCGGAAGGGAAATAAAGCCGTGGGTCCCATGTCGTACATTTACGGCACGGTAATGAACCTCTAGCCTGAAAAAAGACTATGGGCAAAATTTGTCGGTCGTTTCACGCCCTGAATTGAATGGGACGCTGATGACCTGAGATGTTAAAGAGTGTCCGTAAATAAATCTATCAAAAAAATCCTAGGTACTTTCGAACTACCACCTAGATAAATTGATTTAGCCTACCAATTCATCCTCATCTGTAAAATTTCTTCGTGGTAAGTTAATAATTACTTTCTTTTTAATGAATTTTGATCGTAAATTAATAAGCTGGCATTCCTTGCCTCCAAAATCCTGCATTTCCACTTTTTTCTCATCCATAAATTTGTTTCAAGCCTAAAACATCATATGCATTATCTTTTAGGCTATTTTAAAACGGATAAACTTTAATGGTAAAAATAACATATTAAAAGCATAACGCTTCTGCGAAAGCTTTAAAGTCTCCCAATGTCACTGCTATCTGCACATTTATTTAACTACTGCCCTCTCTCCGCAAATTTGCGAGCATAGTACGATTTGAAATGCCATACGATCAGCCGGCACTGAATCTCAGGAGAGTAAACAAACATCAAACGAAATTTAACATGCAATAACCCCCGACAGGACTCACTTTTATTTGTTACCAGGCACCACTTTGCAAACGTTGTGGTCAACAAGCACACCTAATGGGATTTTTCAAACGCTGATGGCACTCTCCGTTTCTACATTAAGAGCATTTGAAATCAGGGCACATGTGACAGTGCAACAGGTCTACTCTGCATTCGCAAATATCTAATGGTACACCGTTCACAAACAACTGGTGTAGCTGTGAAAGTTTACCAACTTGATTAGAAACTAGGTAGTAAATATTACATCAGTTATGCTAAGGAGGTTGCTTGAGGGTACCAAACAGCCCTGTAGCACACATTTCAATCCTACTGTGTTTTAAACTTTGTGCTTTAAATCTCAGCAATCAAGGAATTACCTCTTGACATTAAGAGGACAAAATGCTCTTCATTTACGGTGTTTTCCATAAAAAGCTATTAGAACAATTTTACAATACGTACAAAAGTATACGAGTGTTATTATATTGTTAGTTTTTGCCATATTATCATAAATTCAAAATATTTATAAAGAAAAATGTTAAATAATTTATCAAAAAGAAATCTATAATTGTATACCCTTTACTCAGAAAATAAGTCAATGCAGCATGCAATTTTTATTTTTTAAAAACCACATTCAAATTTATTATATATCGACTACAATTTCTTATAAAAGATAGCCTCACCATGTTCTCTCTATTTGCTGCATTATTTTCAAAATATTTCTTCACAATTATTTTTCAACAATCCTTATTGGTAACATGACAAAAATCTAATAATATAATAATGGTCAAACAATAATCCACGTATCGTACAAGTTTAAAGAAAATTTATCCTAAACTTTTCAGATATTACAAAATGTAACATCTAATTGAAACATAGATACATTGTGTGTGCCTTATTTACTTAAGGATAAATGTATGTTAATTGATTCAATTGAATAAATATTAGCCTTAAGAAAATTTACTTCCATTTTCCATCAAAAAAATGATTTATACATTTATTGTTAAAATCTTACGTCTCTAGGAATAAGGAAAAATTGATAAACGAATAATAATAATAATAATAATAATAATAATAATAAACCAATGAGTCATTAAACTGTTTTAAAATAAACGGAATATTATTTTTTAAAAATTGTGCTTTCAAATAATATTAAAATTAAAAGAAATAATAAATGAATAAATTTAATTATAAATAAAATTCGTATCTTACAATTTTTTTTTTGATAGAACAAAGTTTAGATTGTGCAGCGCGAAAAACTATATGTAATTTGCTTTCTCAATATCAAATTAATCATTTGTTAATTTTATTTGGTCCAAATTATTCATTTTGCATCGTTAGTTTAATTTAGTTTTAGCAGCAACAAACTGAAATCATATCTTCAACACACACTAGTATCTGTTTTGTCAGTTAGGTATCATTTATGTCTGTTTTACAGTTCTGTACATTTAAAAAAAAATTTTAAAAAAAATCTGCCTCTTACCTTATTGAAACATATTTTTATTTTCCGATAACACCTATAAAAACTTCTAACCACGTCTAATGTATTTTTCTTCATGATAATTAATTTGTATTTTTATAAATATGAATATTTACATTCCACTGAACACTTTATTGAAAATATTATTTAATAAATAATGTCGTATATCTCTACAGTGTAGAATAGCAGAGGTTAAAAATTGCCATCTACGAGTAAATACATTTTAATTTCACATTTTCTCCATTTATTTTAGAGATGATTTGTTGATCTTGGCTCACTCTCTTCCATATGATTGCAGATATCTACCATTGGCTGAAGAAGTTCATTTGTTCGCCACTCATTTACTGCGAGCAACTCTGAGCAACAACTGCTGCCGGTAAGAATAAATTTCTTTGACCTGAGCTTATGAGTATAAACGAACTTGATAGTCCAAAACGTTTTGTTTGAAGATTGCTAAAATATTAGTCTATTCTGGAAACAGTTATTCGAAAGGAGTGATTATTTAGAAATGGATACAATGTCATTCATTGCAGTCGATAAGAGAAAGGATTTGTTTCTCACGGAGCATAATGCCCCGCCGCCAGTGTTCAGCAAGGTCATCTTACTTAACGGTCACACAAACGCCTAGAGAGAAGATGTCAATTCAACTACAAATTCAAACAAAGTCTGGAAGCATTAAAATACAGCAAACACATACATTTAAATTTACTGGATTCACTTATAACTGTTTTAATATTCTTAATTGCGAAATGTTTTCTTATAAAGTAATTCTGGTCAGTCGCTGTACCGGTTCATATACCCTGTGTTACAAAGATAAATTCCTGCAGAATCAAATGTATTTTGATACTATTAAGTTTACATTAGAACAAAGAACTACTGGACATAGCCCTCTAGGAAAGGTTTTGGATAAGATGGGTTAATTGTATCAATTTGTACTTCTCTTATATATAATAGCTAAAATAATAAGTAGAGAAGCAGAAAAAAATAATACATTGAAATAGTCATACAAATAGCACAGCGTTTCAAACAGTTTGTATTCTTAGTGCAAGTGAAGCTGTTAAAGGTTAATATTGAATCTATATATGTGTATAATTATATATATAAATATATAATATAAAAGAAAAAAAAAATAAAGTAACACTATTAACAATGTAACAAATTAACAGTAATCATAATAGTAGAAAAGGATAAAACACTAAGAAAAAGTCACACTTGAGATTCTATATTTCGAACTCGAGGAGTCCTTCTATGGCAAGAAGACATAGAAGAACTGTGTCTTCATTTTGTTATTTTACAAATTTAGTTTGACTTGTTTTCTTGCCATTGAAGAACTCAAGCAGTTCGAAATATATGTGACTTTTTCTAAGTGTTTTATCCTTTTCTATTGTTATTTTAGTTACATTGGTAATAGTGTTATATTATTTTTCATTTATATATATATATATATATATATATATATAAATCTTGTCTTCTTGCCATAGAAGGACTCCACGAGTTCGAAATATAGCGATCTCAAGTGTGACTTTTTCTTTGTGCTTTATCCTTTTCTACTATTATAATTACGGTAATTTGTTACATTGTTAATAGTGTTACTTTATTTTTATTTTTCTTTAATATATATATTACAATATAATTATATGCAGAAGGGGCAGAGAAAGTAGCATTAATATACCACGCATAGTTTTTTGCTAATCCATTTCTTTGTATACTTCTTATATCTGACAGTTTCCACTGTCCCTAGTTTGCTAATAAATTTTATAGATATAAATATCAATATTCTAAAAAATTCTCTAAATACTAATGCATTATGAATGTTATATGAACATTTCAATATAAATATAACTGCAAACCTTTTAATAAGAGAGTTTTTAATTGTATTACTATTATTACATTCAGAAAAGCATTTTCCAACCAAATGTTGGGAGTTAACCCTTTTCCCCTCTTTTTTTCTTTTTCTTTCTTTCTTTCTTTCTTTCTTTCTTTCTTCCTTTTTTTTTTAGAATACTTCACGATCAATGCATTATATGTTTGTGTGGTTATGAATGATGCATTTTTCAAATCTCAAGAGCATTTTAGATATTTATGACAAAGTTTTATGAGAAAATTGCTATGAATCTGAAATTAATTTTAATATCCATAATGTAGCTTCGATGGAGCAAGTCAGTTTTAGAAACAAAAGCATATTACAATACATTCCATAAAAATATTACTAATGAATGTTTTGCCTTTTGATTACAGCATCCCTTCCCTGTGCCCTTCAGATGGTCTGGACAAGAACCAAAACCTGGGTATTGTGGAATTAAGGATAAACCAATATTTTAACTAGCCTAAAAAGCAGGTGAGAGGAACATTAAACTAACATAAAAGTTTTAAAAACAATTTTTATGTTGTATGCTTGTACTACTGTCAGTAGAGACCTAACTCATGATAAACAAATGGATTACGCCTCTCGTTTATTTTTTTTTTATTATTTTTTTTTTTAATTCACAGATTTAGTTTGACTAAGTCTAACTGACTAAAAAAGGCAAACATATTTAATGAAATATTGTTAATTCTCTCAATCAGATAGATTAAACAAACTTCACACTATAGGGGCAGACCGCCACGGGTGGCCGAGGTCGTTAAGGCGGGGACTCGTTAGCGGAAGGTCTGGGGTTCGAATCCCGTCAGGACCGTGCTCTCTGAGTTTTTTCCAGGTTTTCCTCAGTCCTCATAAATAGCAAATGTCGGGGAGGTACTCTAAACTTAGGCCTGGAAAGTTTCCTTCCTTAAAAAAAAGTCATTTCCCAATATATCATTTCAACTCATATATACTAAGTGTTCACCGCCTGTGGTGCCTCAGTAGTAAAAACGGACGTTTAATCCTGATGGTGGCAGTTTCGTCTAAAATATATATTTATACATATTTTGTTTATATTTACTCCATTTTTGCGGCCAATTTGGTATCACGTTTTTAAAATATATTGCCTATACATGGGCTTGTAAATTGTATATGTGTAGTTCCTAACAACGAGAATAAGTCAAATACAAAGATATATTGAAAAAAAATAGTTTGAAATAAAGTTTTATTCCTTTAAAGTTAGTACACGATAGAAGGAAAACTAAAAGTATTTGTATTTTCAATTTGCATTTTGAAAAATTAAATTTTTCTAAATTAATTGCAAATTTGAAGAACAGGATACAAGCTGCATATATGTTTTAGGATACTGTTAAAGGGCATTTCCCCAACCTGGAGCGATATGTATTTAAGTCATATTTACAGTTTCGATAGCAATTAAGTTCATTTGTACCTCTCAGTTTTATCAAATTAATTACGGGTAATATATTTACATATCTTAAGGCTGCAAAAATATATATCTGGGTTTCAGCCTAAATGAACATTATATGCCTTTTAGTTAGGAAATATTATAGATTCAAAGCAAAGAAAATGTATTCATTTGGTCTTTGCTTGAACAGCTGGAATTCAAAATGTGTGACCTGTAAATTCCAGCTTAAAGACAGGGAATTCAGTCAGACAATGCTTGGTTCGTGGTAATGTAATCAATTAACAATGAAAGTACAGTTGTATAGATGCCATATCAGTAACTCCGTATCTGCCTCACAAACCGAAGATCGGGAATTAAATTCCAGTCAGGGCTGATGGACATTCGGAAGTAAAAATCCTAAGTATGGCTTCCTTCGGAAGGAAAGTAAAGCCGCGGATTCCATGTCGCAGATTTACGGCCCGTAAAAGACCCTGAAACCTTAAAGGAGAGGCTACTAGGCAAACTTTATCGTCCCTGAAATGAATGAGACGCTATGACCTGAGATGTTAAAGAGCGTCTGTAAATAAACCAAATATCTGCGTATACTCACTTACATAGCAATGAAAACATATATGCAGTATATGTTGGCTGAAAGAATCTAATTTACATTACGTTAAACAATTTCTTAGAGTTAAAGGCAATTGCATTCATAGAGAACATATCGTAAATTGTTAAACTCTGATTTAATATTATGTTTTACAACCATTGCATGCTTAAAAACCATGGGATAACGCTTCCATTTTAAATGTAAAGGGTTATGACAATTATAACAAAGTTATTTTACTGCCTTTTTTTTTTTTTAACTTTTGGTTTTTGTTGTTTGTGAAATAATTTCTTCAGATGTTCTGGCATATTTGTCTGTTAGACATATACTTAAAGCATTCGGGTTCCTCTATAGCAAAATATTTATGGTTCATTCTATTAGATGGCATAAAATTAACTTATCAAGTAATACCACTAAAAGGCTGTCGGATAATATTCATTTAAACGGCGCAATCACCACTTTACAATGTTCCTCTTATGTTTCAGTTTATTTTGGTGATTTTTTAAGGTTATTTTACTGCATTACCTATTGACGTGTATACATGCATTGCACCTGCTTACCAGGTAACTGTCATATTTTATTACAGTAGATTAGAAAGTAGAAGTAGAGTTATACAAATAGTTTCAACAAGAATATTATGTCAGTACTGGGAAACCAAAGCATCTATGTAGTGCAGGTAAGTGGGAATTTGGAAGGTACATACAGAATTGACCTTTTGTATATTTATGTAAGGTGTAAACTGAACAATTTTAGACTTCTTTTAACAGTGTATTTTATTTTAAAGCAAATATCAATTAATTTCTTATAACAAACATTTATAACAGTAGTTAAATTTGGCAGATAAAGAAATATAGTAATTTTAGAAATTATTTACTGAAATGCAGCAACTTTGGGTTTAAAGTAGCCTAAACTTTAGGTTTGGAAGAATATTAATGTGTTTGATGTTGCCTTTGTGATGTTTAATAGGTCGTTTCCGTTTCTAATGTGTGCATCTAACAGTATAAAAACTAGAAAATGCCTAAGATGACAATAAGCTGAAATATGACATATGCAGAGTTTCCTCTTAAAGCACTGATTAAAGAAATGTTAAAAGAAAAACTTATTTAATTGAAACTTAACATTCTCTGATACATTAAGAGTTGTGTTTTTAATATTCAATAGATTTCAATATAACTACAATTTGTAGCACGGCAGATGTCAAGCCAAATATTAATATTTTGAATCTCAAGGAGGATTTTGAGTTTGAAAGCATGAGGTCAACCACTGGTGTTCTCATATTTGATCATATAAGGGAAAGTCCAGGAGTGTTAAATCTGGTGACCTGAGCAGCCAATCTAGGTCTCAGATCCCCTACCAATTCATTGCCTCGGAAAGTTGTCATGTACTTTGGCGAAGTGAGAAGGAGCGACGTCTTGCTGGTAAATTGACCCAGCTAGAAGCTGTGGCCATGCATGTCTAGAGAGTCACTGTAGGAAGGAAGTGACCCATTACGAACTTTCATTAAGCCGCACCAGACATTAATTTTGGTTGAATCAGGTTCGTGTTCAAACAAACACACGGGCTCTCGCTTCCAAATGTGTCTATTGATTTTTCCTGATAGGTGGAAAAGTTGAGTCGTCAGAGAAAACATGTGATCTAGGTATGAATTATCTCATTAGACTAAGCAGTTACCGAGAATCGAACCCGGGTCCTCTCGACCAGCAGTCAGCAACGCTTTCATGACATCTATTGTTCTATAAATTGTAAGATCTGCACTACCAATCTTAGATATATTTTTTTCTTTGGTTATACATTTTAAATTATAGACATTTGGGGGGGGGGGGTATGTGTTTTAAGCGGAACATGCTGTACAAGTTTTAGAATATAATGTATACAAAATCATCTCTCATTAGCATTTTTTGACGATTCATGCATTTCATGTACAATGTTATATGATAGCTATTTAAAGTCATATGAACACCATTTAAATTATTCTTATTCTTATTATAACAGAATGAACTCTACAAAAATTTGAGAAAAAATGAAGAAGAAAAGTAACTTCAACTTTAAATCTATAGAGGATTTTGTAAAAAGGAAAAGGGAATTAATGAAATTGATGGGAAGTAAACACTCGCTTAAGTCCCTCGTGTGAGTAACTCATAGATCTCTTAAGGGAACAAGATTATTCTACTCGTGTTGGATATTAGTTATTGTACTTTGAAATACCTATGAAATTTTTTTTCTACTTTATTATATTATTAGCGTTTTATGAAAAGTTATATAAACTATATTTTAAAATATTTTATGAATAACATTTTCTGAAATTTTGCAACAAACATGTACATTTCCTCAGGCACTATAGTCGGTTTTCACTGAATTTTTAGTGGATCCTTGAGTTTTAGTGGTAACCGTACTTTCCATACATCCTAAACTCAAGGTCGCGGGTTCAAATCCAGCCAGGCTCGATGAATTTTTTTTTGGGCATAAAAATCCTAAGTATGGCTTCCTTTAGAAGGGAAGCATAGTCGTGGGTCCCATGTCTTACATTTATGGCACGAAAGAGAGCCTCAAGCCTGAAAAAAACAGGCCTCTGAGCAAAATTTGTCGGTCGTTTCATTCCCTGGATAGAATGGGACGCTGATGACCTGTGATGTTAAAGAGCGTCCGTAAATAAAACAAATCAATCAATCCACTGAATTTTAATACGTGTGCTTTAGTATCGTCATTAAGGTTTAAGACTATTATTATGAAAGTACGTTTTAAGTATATAACAAAAAAATGACGAACATTTAAAAGAAACATGTATATTAAAGCTTTGCTTACTTTTTCATTAATTACTTTTTTATCTGCTATGTATTAAAACTTACCTTCATAATAATAACTTTATTCCTTAATAAGGATCTTAAAAGCACACAATATTATTAATATATTGACTATAGTTTCTGAGAAAAGTTACATGAATAGTTTCTGTTTTTCATTTTTGACCCATTATATTATAAAATATCCTTCACCTAATAGTTTTATAGATTAAGGTATATATTTATATAGCAAGGGAAAAGTAATATTATAATAATGCTAATTATTGTTGTACAACGGAAACATTTTGAAGAAATCCATCTAAAAGTTTTAGATATATTTCAAAATATGATACATAATGTGAAATGCGGATACTTTGTTCCCTTAAATGACCATATAGAGATATTCAACTAAAGGCGGTAAGGAATTAATAAGCCGCTTTTCATTTGTTCGTTGTAGCTCCTGAGAGCTAACATGCCATAGATGCTAAGATCTGTTCCTAGCGAAGAATCATTTGCATCTGAACCAACTCAACGACGGGTTTTGCTCAGTTTATTCTAATGCTGGAATTTCGCCGGGTGTCGTCGTGGTGGAGTTTAGGCGACAGAGGGAAATTTTGGCGGGTGGGCCAGAGAGAGTACGAAATGATGTAACCCGGCCTCGGTTCGATCAATGCTGTTGGTGCTCCAGACAGACGACCACGTGGTAAATACCCGCTAGAGTACGTTCACCCCGTCGGTTACCCGGCGTTCCTTAAACTATTTCACGTTACCTTAGGTCAGTGTGTTGAGCAGCGGGGTAGCCAAACAGCAGAAGATCCCGAGAGGGCAGTTGTACTAATTTCGCAAATAAAAATCTATCTTACATGTTGAAGGTAACTAACGGATGGATGTTTGCTGAAATCATTTCACATTTTATCTGCATACCAAGAGGGCAAATTGGCTTCTTGTGTTTTATAAAATGTAAGAACAAAAACTTAGTTTTAGAATAATTGTCTAAATATCTGTAAAATGTTTATATTTATTAGTTTCAGAGTTTTGTTAAACATTGAATTTAATGCTAAGTCGTCAGTTTTTCATTTTAGTCAATTAGTACAATATCCTATAACTATACATTTGCAATTTACATAAATTAAATATACTCCTTGATTGGTGCAAAAATGTTTAAATAAAGCTTCAAAAGTATAAATGGGGCTAAGAATATTATCGACATAAATAAGATCATAAAAGGGTTTTATGTTACTCAATATACCAGTTTAAAAAAAAAAAAAAACACTGAAAATTTTCTGTTTTAAGAAACACGTAAGTTTAACAGAAATATAAAACCTAACCATTTTTTTTATCCATTGATATAAACTGCGTTTTCCTGATATGTGGAACGTTCTTATTATAAAAAATTACCTAAATGAAAATTTAAATTTCAAATCATTTTCTAAAACATTTAGCAACAGAAAAGCATGCACAGACGTTAGAGACCGTTAATAATAAAACTATGATTCAACGTTCTATGAACTCACAAGTAAAGCACAGTTCTTCAGCATTGTTATGTGCATACACATCTTAAACTGATAATTAACAACAACCATGGATCATACTTTTTACTCAAAGCGTATTAGGAATTTAGGCAGTTAATTTTTAAGGTAAACCAGCTTTGCTCTGCTATCTTCAGTTTTATATTGTCTCCAGATAATTAGCATAATACAAAGCCCTCATCTGCAATTATGTGAACACACAATCTAAGGTCGGTCCTGGGGGTGTAATGGTAACCATATTTGCCTCCTAAACTCAAGATCGCGGTTTAAACCCGGCCAGGATCGATGGATTTTATCGGGCGTAAAAATCCTAAGTATGGCTTCCTTCAGAAGGGAAGTAAAGACGTAGGTCCCGTGTCGTACATTTACGGCACGAAAAAGAATCTCAAGCCTGAAAGAAGAGGCCTCTGAGCAAAATTTGTCGGCCGTTTCACGCCCTGAATTGAATGGGACGCTGGTGACCTGAGATGTTAAAGAGCATCCATAAATAAACAAAATCAATCATCAACTCAATCTAAGCTAAACAGCTTGGAGAGATTTCATACTCTATAAACCTCCTGCCATTGCTGTTGATGGATTGATTGATTTATTTATGAACGCTCTTTAACATCTCAGGTCATCAACGTCCCATTCAACTCTGGGAGTGAAACGGCCGACAAATTTTGCTCAGAGGCCTCTCTTTCAGGCTTGAGGTTCTTTTTCGTGCCGTAAATGTACGACACGGAACCCACGGCTTTACTTTCCTTCCGAAGGAAGCCATACTTAGGATTTTTACGCCCGAAAAAATCCATCTATCCTGGCCACGTTTGAACCCGCGATCTTGGGTGTAGGAGGCAAGTATGGTAACCACTACACCACCAGGACCGACGATTGCCGTTGAGAACAAATACTTCTAACAATATGCCCTTGAGCGGCAGTATCTGAGAAGTGAACAAATTTAGAAGGCCTTAGCAAAAAAAAGGGAAAAAAAAGGGAAAAAAAAGAAAAAAAAAAAAGAAAAAAAAAAGGTATCAGATTCGCTGCATTAAGTAGTTTTATTGACTACTAATGTTAATAGATGAACTGTAGAGAAATAAACGATTCAAACAATATGATTGATCACTGAAATGCAGTTTTAAATCCTTGGAGTTAGGCAAATGTTTGATAATTAAACACGTAACGCATACATTAATAATTCCAAAGTATTTGAGAATTAATAACAGAAAACTAAAACATATTCTTAATATACTACTTAAATCAATAAAATATATTGTCATATATTAGTTAATCATTACATAATTTTTCATTTAGGATTCGAAAATTAAATAACCTGCCCAAAGAAAAAAAAAAAAAACAAACTCTTGCATCACAGGGTGCCCTGAAAATAAAATAAAATAAAATAAAAGACGATCACTCGGCAGTGACAGAGATAAAGTTGTTTCTGATGACCTATGCAGAGTGCACATGGGTGGAATAATAGTTTGTCTCGTTGAAAAGATGACCTTTAGTACTTGTATATTTTAAATAGTTCATTTCTTCTCCTGCTTATTACAAGGGTTTGCGTACAGACATTTGCTGTCATTTTGCAACTGAGTTTTGATGGAAGTTAAGCTTTTATATAATATTTAGTTTTTGTTTATTGGTCAATCCTAATTTGAGATGACAGACTTTCACCTTTACTTACACTAGCACTTTCTAAGAACATCTGCAGACCCTTACTTGGAATACCACTATATTTTATAATAGTTAGTCATTATATTATTTTATCATTAAGGTTATTAAATATCCATAAATCTTGGATAGTTTACACTGATGCTTTAAAAGTATTGCTAATTTGCGAGATTTCAATAAAACAGCATCTAAATAAATATATCTAATTTAGCATTGCTTGAACACAGTCTTAAATTAATAGGATATTTAAGAAGAAGAAGAACAATAATAATATTAATAAGTCTTCAGGCAAGTGATTTTTGCAGTCAAAACAACCAAGTTTTTGGGTTCATCCTACATTCCCATTTAGAAACTCAATCCATCCACTTCTGTATGAATATTATACATGCCCAGCTCTTTTGACTATTATTTTTCTTTTTTATATTTCGTTTTTATTTTCACATTCATCTTGTGTAAGTTGTGACATAAGCCATTGACAAATAAGTAACGCAAATGCTACTGGGTTTCATCTCTAGTTCCCTAACAAACTTCTTGCACGTGGCGGTTACTCCAGCTGCAGATTTGCAGAACGAAGGGTGGGGCAACATGTACGTGCACGTTCTATGCGACGTCGGAGGGCGCCAGACGCTTGGGAGAGGTCAGTGATCCGTACGCTTAGCCTACCCCAACATTCTGCCGTCAAGGTCCTGACGCAGGCGTCCTTGTCCGGCCACGCCGACGCCGGTGGCCGTTGTTCTTTTTGCTGACCTGCGTAATATGGGAAAACTTCACGATTGATAGCAAAATAAATAAGAACCTAATACTACATTGTTCATTCTACATGCTTGGTTGTTTACGAACACAGGTCAAAAGGGAAGTAACCTGGAAACAGGATGTGTAAATTATACAGCTGATATGACATACTCTTTTCTTTCCGTTTCTATCTTATAGTATGACCAAGTCCTTAAGAAAAAACTGTGAAGTTCTAGTGATTTAATTTTGCACTAGAAAAAATGAATACAATTTCTCAGAAGTAAAAACGTAGGCGAGGGTGCAAAAAATTTATACACACTTTCACAGTAGACATCTATTAAATATTTATCAATGTTGGACCGAAAAACAACAGTAGTGTGTAGTATGATGTTCTGTAAACAGATGTAACTCACATTATGTTATGGTAGCGTTGCTACAACAAAATGGAGCCAAGATTATCGTTTGAACGGCGAAGAGCAATTTTGAACCGGTATTGGAAAACCGATAATGTTGTTGAAGTTCAAAGGCAATGGAGACGTGTGTACAGAACAGAACCGCCAACGCGAGTAACAATTACACGCATTCGAGACAAATTTGAGACTCGTGGTACCGTATGCGATGTTCAGAAGCGCAGAACTTGCAGATCACCACATTACCACCGAGACGTATGTGCATATCTTGATGACAATCTTCCAAGTCACAGGATAGGACGAAGAGGTCCGGCTGAGTTTCCACCGCGTTCTCCGGATCTAACTCCTTTGAACTTCTACCTATGGGGAACTCTTAAGGATGTTGTATACCGTAGAAAACCAGCTACACTGACAGCACTTCGGGAAGAAATTGAAACTGCATGTGCTGCAATCGCTGAGGACACTTTCGCAAACGTTGCTTAGTCAGTAGTTCATCCTACTCAGAAGTGTATCGACGCCGATGGTGGGCATTTAGAGCAACTGTTGTAACTGTAAAAGTCTAAGATGATTAGTGCCCATCATTTTCTGTTTGTGTGAATTCAGTTTTGTTATGTTAACTCAGTTTTTTCTTTGCTTGAAGTGGTCACACATTGTTTAGCAGCCGCTGTGTAAACCGGAAATAAATTATATGTTCCAAAAATTAATGCAGAAAAAATAAGCAAATATAGTTTTAATGTAGAAATGAGTACTAAATATTGCGCATTTAATTAATTTGATGTAATTATTACCCTGACTTCAGCTTTTGAGAGTGATGAGTTATGGAAAACAGCATATAAAATACCTGAACTAAACTGCACTCTGCCTAGCTACAGTAGTAGAATGTTTAAGGTGCTTTACCCACTCTCATCCTTTGCTTTTCTCTTGTAACTTTCAAACTAAGAACACAATTCAGTGAAAATTGACACGAAAATACCTTTCTGTATCAAAAGTAAGGTTACAGAAGTACACGAGTGGCGCAGTTACTTTCTAGCACTTGTGTTATCCATGGCTCTCTTTGGCAGTAATGTGACGCATCTGACTGTGCTGTTGTTACGGGATAGTCAAGACCTTTTGTTAAGAGCAACACAGTACACACAGTACAGTATGAACTAGTACAGAGTGCAAGAGCACGTGTACTGGAAAACTGTACCGATAAAGAAGTGCCAAGTACCATTTATTGCTCAATTTGAGGTTTGGACATTGTTGTATGTCTACAAAGGATAGCGTCGGACACTGCCAGAAAGAAAGCTTAGCAGGAAGTTTTTTTTTTTTTTTTAAGGAATGAAACGTTCCAAGTCTAGGGCACATCCTCGGAATTTGTCATTTATGGGGACTGAGAAAAAACTGGAAAAAATTTAAGTCAGGGAGGACGATCCTGGCGGGATTCGAACACCAGATCTTCCGCTCACGAGTCCGCACCTTAACGACTTCGGTCACCCGTGGTGGTTTGCAACACTTTGTCAATGCTCTCTAGGGTTATTGGAATCACGTGTAATCATACGTTCATTATTCAAGCTATTTTGTCATTTAAATGACCAGAGATTTTTATTAAAAATAAAGACCTAAAGAAAACAGCAATGGGCATTCGAACAATGCAATTAAGGATGTAGCGAAGTCTATACTTTAGAGTTAGCAAAAGAAAATTATTTTGAAAAGCTTAAAGTGAAATTCTAAATGAAATGTAGCGGGAATGGGGGCGTGGAAGAAAATCAAACATTTTTTACCACATGTGCCTGAATCTGCTATTTTAATTTAATCTGTGTTATTTATTTGCAAAGTATCAATCATTTACCGGAATTTTAGCACAAAAACGTACTGCTCAGTTTATAAAATCAGCTGGATGCACTTAACTCAAGCCTCCATATGCACAAAGGTCGTTAACAATTCTCTGATGAAAGTGAGCGCAGTATCTCTAATGGCAGTCAACAGTCCTTGTTTCGTTAATAGCTCTTATTTTTTTCCATTTGTATACAGGAGTTCTAATTAACCTCTAAATAAATGCGTAGCGAAAATCAATAGCCCATCTATGTGCACTTGTTGAAAACAAAATTACTTTTTGCTTACTTTTTATTTTATTTCCTAAAGAAACGACATACACTCCCAACTAGATTTATTTTAGCTTCAATTTGTAGCTAAATTTGCATTGTCAATCGAAGCTTTTGTATTTAGCCGTATTTGTTGAGTTGGGATCAAATATTACATAGATGAGACATTCAATGAGTTAAGCTAGAAACAATGAAACAGTACGTTTGCAGCTAATGGCTTTCGTTAGTAAATAAGTTCTAGCAATTCTCTTTCGATTAAGTAAATATTTAGCGTTCTCATGGAGGTTTTTGTAAATTTAACAAAAATAAATTTTCAGGGAAAGTATATCCATTTAAAAAATGTTCGACGATTTTCATTGCGAAATTTATATTTACATAATGTTCCTGGTTTTACCTGGATTTATCGCTAAACTCATTTTAGAATCGTTAATTAGTCATACAGTTTCAAAAACTAAATGCATTGCATATTGGTTAATTGTGAATGTGTTGGTTGCAAAGTTTATATTTATTTCTATAAAAACGCCTATTTTATCCCCTATTTAAACAAATGCATAACTTTAGCAGGTGAAAGTATTAATACGATTATTGTAAAAGTTTACCGTATAATGTTGGTCATCTATTGAAACAAATGCATAATTTTATCAGATGAAAGTTTGAATACGATTGTTATAACAGTAATACTGGTCATCTATGGAAAAAATGCATAACTTTTACCAGGTGAAAGTATTAATACGATTGTTGTAATGGTTTACCGCGTAATATTGGTCATCTATTGAAACAAATGCATAACTTTTACGAGGCGAAAGTATTAATACGATTGTTGTAATAGTTTACCGCATAATGTTGGTCATCTATTGAAACAAATGCCTAACAGTTTTAATGCGATTGTTATAATAGTAATACTGGTCATCTATGGAAAAAAATGCATAACTTTTACCAGGCGAAAGTTGTAATACGATTGTTGTAGTAGTTTACCGCGTAATATTGGTCATCTATTGAAACAAATACCTAACAGTTTTAATACGATTGTTATAATAGAAATACTGGCCATCTATGGGGAAAAAATGCATTACTTTTACCAGGCGAAAGTTGTAATACGATTGTTTTAGTAGTTTACCGCGTAATATTGGTCATCTATTGAAAAAAAAAAAACATAACTTTTACCAGGTAAAAGTTTGAATACGATTGTTGTGGTAGTAACACTGGTCATCTATGGAAACAAATGCATAAATTTTACCAGATAAAGTTGTAGTACGATTGTTGTAATAGTAATACTGGTCATCTATTGAAACAAAGGATAACTTTTAGTAGGTGGAAATTATAATACGATTGTTGTAGTGGTAATACTGGTCATCTATTGAAGCAAGTGTTGCCATAGTTCAACCTGTAATAATGGTGATAAGGAGAAAATGTAAATAATAAGTAAATTACGTCATTTAGCATACACCAGTCCTTGTTGATTGACATATAAACTGAAGTGGATCCCGATAAATGTTGGTGAAGATATTTAAGTTCTTTACTTCCATCTTCAAGAAGGAGCAGGGGATTTGCAGTAAGGAGAAAGGAATAAATATATAACAGGATACTGACTTCCAACCACGAGAAGAATGTTCTTCTTACTCAATTCTGGAGCTACCTTGCGGAGTGGGAAATAATTAAATCCATAAACCATACGAGAGTCTGCACGGGACACCAAAACAAGCGATTTTTTAATACAATATTTTTCTAAGAGGCCTGCCCACGAGTTCTTCAGGTGTAATGACTGCTGAAAGTTCGCATTTGTTGTACCAGTTCTTGTTTACTAACATGGAGTTTACTAACGGACTTGCTTTATAGATACTTATATTGATTTCCAAGGAAGTGGGTTGGCAAAGGTGGTCCTGAACGAACCCCTTTCCCCAATATCTCCTGAACTATTTTCTGTGAGATGAGGGAGTGATCTTATTTAAGAGGCCCCAGCTGAAACAGAAGAGCATCTGGGGGTTAGAGATTGTTGTAGTAGGGACAATTCTGCAGTGCAATGATATAGTATTTGTATATAAATCAATAGAGACAATTTTGAACCTCTTTCATAAAATGAAGGTATTGTAAGTGTTTTGTAAACCTGTCAAGGTTTATATTACTCACGCTATATAGACCTCGAGAAACAAAATTTCATAGAAAAATATTGCATTATAGAGTGGATCATGCAGGAAAACTGGAAGATGGTACATGGATTTAAACTTGTAGAAATCATTGGAGATTTAATTCAGGATCCTGTGAAGAAATTTCCCAATGTTGACAAGGAGGTTAAGCGTGTAAATAAGAACACAGTGACTGAGCTAAGCCCTTATCTGTTTGCTGCTTCTCTATTTCATTCCTCTGTTTTTATAAACCGTCTGTAATATTGCCTTTATTACTTTGGTATGTATATTTATTATCCGAGTTTGAAATAAACAATATTACGTAGGTCATTTAAAATTATATAAATTATTAAATACCAAAAAGACCACTTTAAGCGTTTGTTTACTTTTCCGCGTAGCCCTAATTTTTGTGCACCTTTTTTTTTCCAACATTCTGGAAGTTTACGGTAGAATTCCGATCCGATCTGTCGAAGACGGTGACTCGTTGCTTTCTGAATTGCCTCCATTTTCTCATGCCATTGGCCTCGAATCTGATTCTTTGCAAATTTGAAAAGGTGGCAACCTGAAAGAGTCGAATCAGAACTGTAAGAAAGGTGGCGAAGATTCTCTACATCATTTTTTCAATAGTTTCCGATTTGAAGCCAGCGGAATGTAATGGAGAATAATCGTGCTGGAAGGTGATCTTTCGTCCAGGACCTTATTACGCAATGTGTAGTGATAATGTTTACCCAGGTACCAAACACCAGCTAAAATCCACTTTTCTGCATCCAGTTGATGACAGTATCTTTTCTTTATTTATTTTTTATGCTGACTAATTCAAATGACGTCATTTCGTGCTCAGCCGTTTTATTTCAGACTTAAATTGATGCAAATGGCTTCATCACATTTCACAATACTGAGCATAAAACAAAATGTTTTCGTTTCTTTATCTCTGAACCAGTTCTGAGATGATTTGTGCTTAACTTTGTTGAATGCAATGAGCACAAGTTTTCCCATATCCCAATCTTTCTGAACTGTATCATGCCCAAAGTGTTTCTAGCTATCTCGTCCACAATCTCAAGCTTATCTTTATTAATGCTCTCATCAGCTCACTCCTTATTGCATTCATTTGAGGTTGTTCGACCGCAGTCATTACCAGGCTGGTTTTGAATGTTCGTGCTCCATTTTCAAAATGTATCCTGCCAACACATACGTCTATGGGCTCTGGTGAACTTTTGCAGCAGAAAATTCCTCTTTAACATGCTATTGTACAACTGTACGCTGACAGAACGCAATATCACTGCCGGCCATTTTGTTGAATCCTTGTGGTCCCAAGATGCAAGTTAATGTCATAGGGCACTTAAGAATGCCATAAAAGGTGATGCCACCTATCAGTTAACGCTCATTCTTCTACTTTGACAGATTTTTCACAAACACTTGTTTTTTATGGTTTTTTTTTTTTTTTGGTATGACCTTCGTATTTTAAGAATTCTAACATTAATGATTTTAAAAGCCCACGCTCAAAACTTCAGCTCAAAATATTTCTTGATAACATATTCTAGAATTAGTTACATAGTCACATTTTTTGAAAAGTACTAACTATTTCTAGCAAGACAGAGATAAAAATTATGGACATGTCAAACAATAGTTTCGCACGTTGCAGACTGTAACTAAATAGGTAACAGCAATTCTTTACAAACATAATAATGTTAAGCATATCTAATATCGCCAGCATTGTTTACAATGTATTCTATTTTTGATGACTTTAGCACTACTAAACATTATCAAAAAAAAAAAAAAAAAGCTGGAAATATTCGTAGTAGGTTTAAAAATTTAAACCCTTATAGGTATAGATTTTTTCCAATGCCAACTCCTTATTTTCAAGAGCTTGTGGACATTCCCTCTAGCATGGAGGTATTATAGCGGACTCCTGAAGCCGGGATGCCCATAAGGCGCCATTACTTTGTCACATTGGAGATGATAGTATAGTAGTGGTGCGCCAGAGGGGTCTTTAATTTTATTGTTGTGGATGAATAAATAATGGCGTTTATGAACTCGGAGTCCTTGGCACCTTAAATTTATCCGACGTTCAACTTATGGGGGTAAGGACATACTCAGAAATGAAAACCTTGCTTATAGATCTTGATCTAATAGGTAATATAAGCCCTTCACAAACTCTACCACTAGGCCACAGAGGTGGTCACCAGTATAGAGTAGATGAGTGTTATTTAAATGGACACGTAAGAAGAAAAACCTTATTCTGAAAATGAAAATGAAATTACAGAAGTTCATGACATATCTTTAAAGTTGATTTAAATTCAGATTTATATAGATTCTCGCCAGGACCGTCCACCCTGACTGAAGTTTTTCTTAGTTTTCCTCAGTCCCATAAATGACAAATTGCTGGGGATGTATGCTAAACTTAGGCCTGGAACGATCCCTAACTTAAAAAATAATCTTTCCCAATTCTTATTTCTCCTCATGTATCATCAGTGTCCACTACCTGTGATAGCTCCTCAGTAAAACGGGTGTTATAATTGCTTTAATACACAGTTAGCTGAAATCTGTAACACAGATATTCTTTGAAGGAAGGTGAATGTTTAGATTGAACTCAGCACGTGATATGTCCAAATACTGACGTTCTAGTTTCACCGTCTCCAGACTTCTTCAAGTGGCATCCATCTCGTTTTCTTCACAAGTAAGTCATGAAGCAATTCGCTTAAGGCTGTCTTGAGGTGCTACTTTGATCATGTTTCATGCACGTTAGCGGCTTATCAATTACTTGTTCCGGTTCCAGATAGCCGGAGATTGCATTTGCACGGGACAGTGAACTGCAAGTAAGGTTATGTAATCGCAAGATCCAAACAACAAACTCATTGGAGCTGCCTAACTCCTCTACTCTTCTAACTAATTTGTAGGAAAGAAAATTCCCTCTATGCTCATTTTTATAACAGGCTGACTAAGACTATGCCGGGCTGAATAAGTCAAAAACTGGAGAGTAAAACTGCCGCAGGCAGGCCTCTAGTCAGGCGCCTGCCAAAATTTAAACTAGCACCATATAAATATTATTTTTTAACTAAAGCTTCCAAAGTACGCGTATCGTAAATAACCAAGCCGTTACGTTTGGGAACAGAACAATACAAACTATATGATATAAAAATAGCATTCTGAATATTAGAAACGAAGTGTGGAATTAATACATGTATAAAATTGAACACTTAATAATTAAAAAATTTCAGGGACTTACAGCTAGAAAATTATTTAAGAAAAAGTCTGTGGTGTAATAATTCAAAAAACAATTAACAGCTTAGCAGTTATAACTGGTATAATTGAAAGAGAAAAACTTAAGGGAATCCCAGTCATGAAATGATATAATAGAAAACAAAGTTTATCTATAATTTAGGAAAAATTTTTGAAAACATTATTGATAATAGTTCTGAAACATGGAAAACAAAATTTAAAAATGAAACTTAAAGCCTTAGGAAAAGATTTTTGCAATTTTTCAAAAGAAAATTATTTATCTAATAACCAAGTCTTCAAAGAATAAGATAGTGTGGAAATAAACACCTAAAGAAGGGAAATAAATAAAAAAACCGAAAGAGAGGGGAAAAAGTAGTCGAAAAGGATCCTGAAGAACGAAGACAAATAGAAGTTTTCCAGATGATGACGTTCTGCCGGGGAAATCTGTGACATTGTAGATAAATGTGACACCTTTGATTTAAGTTGGCTAGTTCACATTTTTATAACACAAATTCCCTCAGTCAAAAGCATCAACGTCGAACAGTTTTTACAGATCTATACCCAAATGTGTGGGAACGATAACCACCAACCCAGTGCCTTTATACATAGATATTTAAGTTAATACTTTTAGTACATGTTGAGAGAATAAGAACTTTTTCGGTTAATAGAGGTTAATGTGATATTATTAATACTAATATTAGAATTCTACGATTTCATTTCATAAAAGCACAAAAACGCGGTATTTTTTCCTTCCACGTGTTGGCTGTACTCAGAAGACTCTGTTCTCCTAATTGATAAAGATAATTTTGGACTGTGTACGCTCTCAAACTCCTTCCTTGTATACCTTCTCCACTTATCTCTTACATTTCCTAAGAATTTTGCAGTCTTGTTTATTTTCTCTACCCTCATATTTGACAATATTTTAATTGCCACTACATCTTATTGAGTTTATCCTATTTTTTATACCAGATACCATCTCTCCACCTATTTACATTTTGGTAAAGAATCACCATCCTGGAAGAGTATCCACCGTTTGAAGAGATTGATTCACTGTACACATGCATCAGTTGAAAATATATTTTCACTCTAACCTGCAGCTACCCCAAAACTATTTTGAACCGTTCTTTAGGTCATATGTGGCACAAACCTTGCATTCAATTTACAAGACGATGCGTCATGAGATATATTGGACGAAGACAGAATGGTTTCCTAGCAGCACGATGGTCTAAAACATCTCAAATATTACAAGGGGAAATGGTTTCTGAATGTTTTGCTGTTGACAAGATGCGATCACACGCACAGAAAGAAAATAGCTACAGAATACGAACATTCGGACTTCACCTGACTTTTCATTAAGTGACTAAGCGCATTTGGTGTTACGAAAAAGTTCGTACGAGATCGGACATTTCCGGATCAAGGTGCATTGAACGAACTGTCCGCAACCGGTTGCACCAAATTGCCAAATTTTTCCTTTGCACTATTACATAAATTGTAAGATAGCAACGGTGCATAAACCTTGAGGAGGAGCTTGTGGAATGAACGATTGTGCACGGGAAATAGGCCAGTCTAACCTCTACCGAACCGGTGTCTCATTTCCTGTTTATTATATACCCAGGAATACAACTCATTCTGAGGGTAACCGCCACGGATGGCCGAGGCCGTTAAGGCGCAGACTTGTGAGCGGGAGGTTTGGTGTTCGATTCTCTATGACTTTGTTTTTTTTTAAGGTTTTCCTCAGTCCTCATAAATGGCAAATACCTGGAAGGTGCTCTAATCTTAGGTCTGGAATACTTCTTTCCTTTTAAAAAAAAAAAAAAAAAAAAAAAAAAAAAAAAAAAAAAACCCTTTCCCAATTTATCAATTCACCTTCATATATCATCATTGTCCACCAGTCGGTCCTGGTGATAGTGGTTACCATACTTGCCTCCTATACCCAAGAGGCTCAAACCCGGCCAGGATCGATGGATTTTTTCAGGTGTAAAAATCCTAAGTATGGCTTCCTTCGGAAGGGAAGTAAAGCCGTGGGGTCCCGTGTCGTACATTTACGACACGAAAAAGAATCTCAAGCATGAAAGAGAGGTCTCTGAGCAAAATTTGTCGGCCGTTTCACGCCCTGAGTTGAATGGGACGCTGATGACCTGAAATGTTAAAGAGCGTCCATAAATAAATAAATAAATAAAAATTGTCCACCACCTGTGACCAATAGTTAAAATGACTTTAAACACTATTAAAATAAAAAATGCTGCGGATTATGAAATTATACATCTCCACTTTCATACAACCGGTTCCACAGCTATACCATTTCGTTGCACTTTTCCAGCTTGGTCTATTACGGATGTCTTATTGAGCTTATAGCAATGGTTTAAATCCCTTAAGTAGCCGATCATTCGACCAGTGCATGTAAAGCATAATAATATACACACGTTAGAATAAAATGCAATTTCTCTGCGGCAAGAAAAAAGTTGTAGAGTTCTTGGATTTACAGTTGTTTATATTTTTTGTGACTTTCTATTAAAACTAGCTTTTAAAAGCTTTGTATTCTAACCGTAACCCCCACAGTAACTGCAAGTATTGCGGAGGCGGGCAGAAATCATATAAAACAGTATGGAGACTGTAAATTCAGGTTTTTTCAACTACATGCAAATCACCTTAAATAAAAATGTAATGCAAACACTTGTTTAACAACTTACTTTTAAAAGAGCTAAAGAAACTCTTTTAAACAGATGGCGGAGAAAATTTTGTTCGCTGAAATAAAAAAGAAAGAAAGTATGAGGGAAATTCAAAAAGTAAGTTAAACTTATTATACTGCAAGAAAAGTTTATTGATCAGAACATTACAATTCAGTATGACGCAGATAGGGCACTTATTTTTTGACTTAATCATTCATCTCTGTAGAGACTATCTGACGTTTCACTAATTCCTTGCTTCCCTGATGTTAGAAATCCATTTCTTGGTCATGGAGTCATTGATCATCGTTGGTAGATCTTTGTTCACCAGCTTGCTGAACATGGCGCTCAAGTGGCAAAAGATTCGAACTAAACGCTGGATGCTTCAACATCTCCCATCTAAACAAACTGAAGCCAAGTTTGTATTGAAGTTGCATTTTGAATGACAACAATATCTTTGTTTAAATTATCATGCCTCTTTTTTTTTTCACGGCTCTGCGCGGTACTAAAAAGTGTCATTGATGGCTGCAACCTTTTGCACGAACTCATTGTAAATTACCTCTTTACAGTCAAAGAAGCCAGTGGGCAAGAATTGTCTGCTGAGGTGAACCTTGAACTGTTTTCATACAGGTGAGAATGTGTGTCTCCATTGCATAGAGAATCTCTTCAATTCTGGTAAGAAATGACATAGCTTGGGAACCGTTACCCTCCGCGGAATAAAGTTGAAGGAAGCCCAGAGAAGCCACAAATAATGCTTCCTTGTGTTCGGCTGCAATGAACGGGGACTCCATCATGAATACAATTTCCGATATTCCAGGTGATTTCGGATGATGGTGTAAGGATTACGAGGGTAATTCCATGTTTCCGGCCTCGCCGATAAAGGTTATTGTCCTCACTAAACCTTATCTGGTACCATACCTTATCTGTTAAGTAAACAATTGCAGCTGTAAATTCCGCTCTGGTGTGTTCAGTTGTTCAGATATAGTTGCATAAAGAAGGCTATGTGTAGAACATTGTGACATGTTCAAAATTGAGTTTCGAGTTGTTATAAAGCTCTTCACAAAAGAAGGACTTACTCCAAATGAAATTAAACAACAACTGGACGGTGTATATGGAGAAGATTGGCACTACCGATATTCTACCGTAAAGAATGGGCCAAACTTTTTCGAATGGGTCGAGAAAGCATTGAAGACGAAGAGAGTGCAGGTCAGCCGTTGGAGGTGCTCACTTCTGAAAATTCGCTCTTATGGAAGCAAAATTTATGAATGACCGGCAGTTCAAAGTTACAGTTGGGCCTTTCTAAAACAACAGTCCTTCAATAATTCATCAACATTTGAACATGAATAAGTTTAGTGCAAGATGGGTACCTAGACTTCTTTCCTCAGTCCAAAAGCAGCAACGAGTCGTCTGTTGACAGGCATTTTTGGACTCTGCGGTGGCAACAAGAGAGAAGTTCTGCAAACCATTGTAACAGGAGATGAAACTGTGGTCCTCTACTATGATCCCTTGTCCAAAAGAGAATCAATGAAGTGGCAGGCGTAAACCTGGCCAAGAATCGCCTTTTAAGGCCAAGGTCACTCAGTCAACCAAGAAGATCATAGTCACAATCTTTTGGCACTGTGAAGGAATACTCTTCATTGACTCCAACAAGAGGAACATCACGGTAAATGGGCAGTACTATGCTGGCCTACTCCACAGACTATGTGCTTCCGTCAAAGAGAAAAGGAAACTGTGAAGAAATGTGGCTTCAAGGAGATGTAACATCCACCCTACAGCCAAGATCTAGCTGCCAGTAGCCATTTCCTCTTCTCAAAATTCAAGAAGGACCTTGGAGGAAGGAAATTTAAGTGTGACAAAGAAGTGATGGATGCTGTTTATGCCCATTTTGCAGACAAGACTTCGGACTATTTTTTGGGGAGGGGGATTGAAATGTTAATTCAAGGCGGGAAACTTATGGGCCTACCCTGGTACCCATTGAGATATCTTCTGTGCAATTTTCACGATAGTCATTCATTTTTTATCGCCATGGGTGGCCGAAGTCGTTAAGGTGCGACTCTGAGCGGGAGGCCTGGGGTTCGTATCCCACCAGGGCCGTCCTCCATGACAGGTTTTTTTTTCAGGTTTTCCTTAGTCCTCATAGCTGGAAAATGCCGTGGAGATATCCTAAACTTAGGCCTGGAACGCTTCCTTCCTTTAAAAAATCCTTTCACAATTTATAATTTCATTTCATGTGTTATCATTGTCCACCGACTGTGGTATCTCAGTAGTAAAAACGGGCGCTGCGAATTATTGCATCTACCAACAGCACAATTCTTCTGTGCTTGGTGTTTTTGGCCTTCGTTACCGGTCAGCATCAGGTAGTCGGTGCGGCTCTGTACTGCTTACACCATTTCTTTATAGCTGGACGCGATATTACGATGTGGCTCATCCACTGCCGAAATTTCGCAATTAATCTCCGTGCAATTGCTCACAAAAATCACAATGTGGCTCTTATTTCATTTTTGAAGTACATTTCTAATTGACGCACCATTTTTGCATGCATGTCATAATGACACTACAACAAAAATGACTCTATAGGAAGGTCAAAGCATGAACTGTTCTGCGTTCTGCGCATGCGCCACTCTTGTTGCGCAGTGCTGATTCAGGTGAAAAAAAAAAACTTATTTTCTGAATTTTCCTCGTATCTTAACAAAGCTATTTCGGTATTATTTTCATACCATAGTGCACATTAATTCTATTAGAAAGATACTTCTAAAAAGGTGTTCAAAATTATAAAACATGGAAAAAAAAGGTGGTTAAACAGTTCTTTAAAATAAGTTTAAACTGCTCATTTAAAATAAGCTATATGTTAAGATGAAATAATGACCAAAATATAAGAATATTAAGAAGCTTTAAATAAGAATATTCTTGTCATTAGGCCACAAAATATAAAGAGAGAAAGACGCAGAGGAAAGGACAAAATGAGGAGGATGATGAAACAAAAGAAATACGCAAAACAGGCATAAAAGGAAACATATAATGAGAATGAAAGAGATGAATTTTTTAACGAATCTTGTTTGGGTATATGACGCGATGGCAACAGCCTCAAAAGACGGAGAAAGAAGTTTATTTACAAAAATAGTTTACAAAGAGTCGTTTACTATATGTGAAACTTTTACAAGGACTACTTAAAGTCATAAATATTTGTCGGAAACCGTGATGAATTCATCTACTACTTTACATAACCTATTTTAAAGTAAAGTTCCTGTTTTATAGTTTATATGCACTATATCGCAGCTATCAGAGGGTGACGATATACTAACTGGACAAGTGAAACTACAATATGTGCTGTTTTCCTAAATGTTGCATACAATTTGCGTTATTGCTGCAATTTCCTTTTCTGGGTATTACAATAATGCAGCGACAATAGCATGTTGTGCTTTATTACACTCACTAGCACTCTTATTGCTGTTTTCGCAGTTAGAGGTGCTGAAATTTAGAATTTACAGAGTTTTCGCATTATATGGAAACTTAATTCTGTGTTTGTAAAAAGGCGTTTCTCATTAACCTGTAAAACGTATATTCAGTCTATCTTTAATTTTGTGTGTCATAAACGCCGGTACAGAAATGACACTATTGCTCTCGTCCCCTAATTTTCTCTTCTAATCTTCATACTAATGAACATAATTAATTTGCACTTGACAGAATGCGTTATGTTGGTTTACCAAAAATATAGAACGCAAGGGGCGGTGGCGTTCTTTAGCGCGTGTGTCTCGCATGTTCGTGAAATTCAATTTGTCTTCGCTGTTCTCGGTGCGCTGTTGTTGCGGGATTTTCAACGGTCACCGTGCCTTTTATGTGATACGGCTCACATAGCTACAGTACAGGGGAATAACGCATGGAAAACAACATACTAGAGAACTGTGTCAAAAAAGCAGTTCCAACGAACATTTATTGATTCGGAAACCACTGACAGAATCGTATTTCTTAGGCTTTCACGACCGGTGCTATAGTTAAAACAATTAAAATCTTCCGGGCTGTTTTGCTGTAGTCCATGTTTAAAATACTACCATAGCTTTCCCCAACTACTTCGGTTGGCATCTTCAGTGGACGATGAACAACTCCTAACCGTTAACAAGACGACAGTATTGGTTCGTCTCTGTCTGACTTTTGTAGACGATCGATATTATGTGTGCGGCGGAAGTGGAGGGAGGAGGATGGAGGGGTGGTATTTTTTTTTTTTAGAACCGGTTAGGTGTTGTTCATCGGCCACTGAAGATACTAACCGAAGTAGTTGGTGAAAGCTATGGGAGTAATTTAAACCATGGACTACGGCAAAACAACCCGGAAGATTTTAACTCTTTTAACACTAATAGAATGCTCCATTCAGTGTCTGGTGATGAAATTAGAAACCGAAAGAGGACATCTAAAAATTCCAGAGGCAAGATGAACTTTCACAGGATAAGGCGGTTTCTGCAAGCACATACCAAAGGCCTGGGAAAAATAAATAAATAAATAGCATGCGTGTCGTGTAACTTCTATGTAAAATTTTAATCTTTCTGAAGAGCAATAACTGACTCTGAAGAGTCCAATTGCTCTGAATTGATTTCAGCGATCTTCACCGAGGAGCTTCATATTAGTTATATTGAGGTCAGCGTGGCTGAAATTGTTTCCTTTTTTTGAAGATCTTGTCATTTCATCAAATTCATCTGACCTTAATTCATTAAATGTTTACCTATTGAGGTATGCTAAAATGAAAATGTATCACAATAAGCAAAGGACTCTCATGAAACTTCAAGGAGACATTGGGCGGAAATTTTGGAATGAAAATTTCAATGATTTAGTGAATATTTTTCTTAACAAGACATGGAATCATGCATTGATGCTAATGGCGCTCGAATTAAATACTATGAGATCATTATGCTTTTCATTTACGAAGGTATATTGTGTAACTTTCACAGAACTACGCTCATTAATTTGAGAGCTATAAGCAAAATCAGCGGCAAGAGCGAATGAAACGTATAAAGCAGTGCTTTCAGCTGGTGATACGCGAGAGAGATATTGTTTTTTGCAACGTAGAATAAAGTAAAGCTCCTGGGAACTACATGTCTTTAGGATGAACAACCGTTTCACGGTAAACTGTCCCACCCCCCCCCCCCTCTCACAATAAGATTTTAAAGTGAGAAAGAAATATTTTGTACTTATTTTCTCCAAACTAAAACTTTAATTATTTCACAAATGCAATAGGTCTCCAAGTATAGCTACTCACTAGTAATGCGATATATGTTGAGGAGAACTAAAGCAAAATTGTATATTTAGTTAATACGGTGCAAAATAGTCTCACACAATGCACGAAATATTCTAATTTATTTTGTATTACAACATGAATAAATCAATAGTATGTGTCTTCATGTATTCTTGTATGGAATAAATTACAAGAAATAGCTCTAAAAATTAACTGCACTTCTAGAAAATTTAATTTTAATTTCACACACTGAAATATAAATACATGTGCAGATACATCAATTTTTCCTTAAAGGTATGAGTTATAATTTATAGATTCTGTATTTAATAATAAGGTTTCTAATGCAAATGATAAAAAAATAAAATATTTCAGTAAGTTTGGTATTTATTTCACTATTGGCTTCGCTTGTTCTCTTTCTGCAGCTCTGCTCCTAGGTTCTTCCAGGTACTGTGGTTTCGTGTTACGCTGGCTCAATGTGGCCCGGCTGCTTTCCTGAAGGAGTCTGCCCACCTCGTTCTTGGTCTCCCTCTTTCTCTTCTACCGATACGTAGATCCCATGTGCTGCTCGGTAGTCTTACTACATGTCCGCCCCATTTCCAATTCAGGCTGTTTGCACGTTGAGCCAGGTCCTTTAGTACCGACATCTTTCTTAATCCCACAGATGACATCTTTATACACAAGGAATATCCCTAGTACTTTCCTCTTCGTTTTACGTTGACACATGCTAATATTATTCTTTCTCATTGCTGTTAGGCTTCAAATTTGGCATCATGTAATAGTGTTGGGAATATACATGAGTCCAGCACGTCTAACTTCGGTCAAATTGTCCATCAGTATGAATTTCAATGACCAGAATGCTCTCCAAGCTGAGGAAATTCTTATGTTGATTTCTTTGCCCATATGATACTGGAGTGCAACTAATTTCCCTAAGTAGACATACTCTGTTACGTATTTTAGTGTTGATGAGTTGATTCTAACGGGCGTTACTTGGCTGTTTGTCATGCGCTGTTTTTTCCCCATGTTCATAGATAGACCGGCAGTTTTACTGTGTTTGCATTCCTTGAAGGCTCTCTGTTGATCTAGCAAATAGGGCCATATCGTCTTAGGTTCGTGAACTTGTAACCATTTATGTTAATTCCAAATCTGTTTCTCCATTTTATTTTGAGGAATATTTTCCCTAATACGCTTGTAAAAAGTTTCGGGGAAATTGGATCACCTTGCCTTACTCCTCTGCCTAGTTTGAACGTTTGCCTGTATTATCTGTTGCTATCTTCGCAAACGATTTGCTGCACAGTTTGGCCAGTAGCCTTATGTGTTGTTCGACTCCTTGTTTGATAGTGCCTGGATCATACTTTGATTATCTACGGAGTCAAAAGCTTTGGTATAGTCAACAAAGGCGATACACAATGGTAGATTAAACTCCTCCATCTTCTCCATTACTTGTTTAATCGTTTGAGCCCGTTCGGAAGCCTGCTGCTCTTATAGTTGTATTTCATCCAATGTCCTCGTAATTTGTTTTGTTATTAATTTGGACATCATATATATTGGACATCAGACCGCTTGGCCTGTAGTTGGTGAGTTGATCCTTAGCCCCCTTATTATGTAAAAGAATTATTGTATTTGTTCTCCATTATAAGCTTTCCGTTTTTAGTATTTTGTGATTGGTTCTAGTATGTGGTTTAGACCCATCTTCAATAGTTTATATTATGGATACCGTCTTCTCCTAGAGATTTACTGTTTTTGAGATCTTCTTGGCTGATCTCACTTCACTCTGTATAAATACTGGCGCTTCCTCGTTGTCTGTGATTGGTACATGGTGGATGTCTTCGTTGTTGTTCGGGAGTGAGCTCTTACAGAGGAGTTTATAGAAATCAGTGACTGCCGTTATGATGTTAACTCTAGGTATCCTATCTTCTCTTGGTCCTCGTGTGCCTAGAATTCATTGCTCGCAATTTCCCAGCTTTCTCCTTGCTTTCCTAGTGGCTTTGAGGACTGCATACTTCGGTATCTTCGAAGATCTTTAGGTATTTCTCTATTTGTTTCTCTGTCTGTTTCTGAATATGCTCGTCTGGTTCTGTTGTTTTCACCTCTGATGTGTTTGAGCTTTTCCCTCAGTTCTATTAGTTCTCTTATGTGCGGTTTCAGTTTGTGGTTCATTTTCTTAACTTTTGGGTCCTTGTGGGCTTCGTTGGTTGCTTGGAAGTCCTTTTGGAAGGACTTTGGAAGGCATTCACCTTCTCAGTGTAAGGACTTAATTGATTGTATTTGTTTCATTTGTAATGAAGTGTTATAGAGAAGATTTATTTTACATTAATTATATTCTAATGAATTAGGTATGTTTATAAGGCATTTGAGATATATGCACACTTTCCGAGACAGCTTGGCCTGGCCGGACTCGTCCCAGGACCTGCGGGTGTTCAGTGATGAGTCAACATCGTGTTCATCGATGAACACTACATGCCTACTTTGAGCATGAACGTGACAGCATAGAAGTGTTTCCCCGTGATAAGCATTTTTTCATTCTTACGTCTTGATATGTTGGAAGTACATGCAATGCCGTAAATGTGAGAAGATGTTCTTTCATTGTTAGTGACTTCCTCTTTAAGGCTACAACGCTTGAAAGAGAGGAAGCAGATGTCTAATCTTCATATCTGATGTGCTTAGTCGTGTGTGAGAAGAAATGAAGTATCAATTGTTGTGAGTAGGACAACAAATGAAAGCCATTTCAAATTGCACTAAACATGGGAAATTTTTTATATGTTTGAAATGATTCATTTTAATGGCTGTATCAACAAATGCTGTGCGATCAGTTTTGTTTTCCCCCAGAATGTTTTTCCCATGGGCGAGCGCGGCACTTGTTAGCCGGATCTTGGCGATTAGCAGAAGATAAATCAATGAAACAAATCAACCACGAAACAACACACAAACCAAATTAAAAGGCTCATTACTTATCAAAGTATCAAATGAGGTGTTGAAACTGCTGGTCTTCATTCTCCACACTTTTTGCATCTCTTTAGGAAATTATTCATCACTCGCTGTGGCTCATTTTGAGAATTCCGGACAATTTCGTGATGAATATTATCTTTGAGTTCTCGTATGGTGTGGGGGTTTGTATTGTAAAATACTTTTTTAATTTGCCCCAGAGATGATAATCGCAGGCTGTTAAATCGGTGGACCGAGGGAGCCACAAATCCCAACTAATAATCTGTCTTGTGAAAACACATTGTGAATTGCTCTCATGGAATTATTCGTAATGTAAGTATTGACAGAACTCTGTTGAAAAAAATGCATAATCACGCTTCCTGCTAGTTAATTCTCTGAAAAAAGGGATTAATATGGATTCACATTAATAACAGAGTCAACTGCATGCTCAAATAAATTGGCCCAATAATTCTTTCACCACTGAATTAACACACGAGGCATAATACACGTTATGTATACCGTAGAATTAACAAACGAACAATACAGCACACGCCCGGGAACGGCTGCGCTACGACTACAACAGTCAGCAAGGCCAACAAATAAAAAAAGCAGGCTTGCTACCCTCTCCATGCCGCGGCAAACGAGTTGGGGTTCGCTCATAGGAAAAACCCCGTGTCATGAGGGAAAGTATCACTGATCGCACTGTAGTTAACTTTACGGATACCTTGTATTTAGAAACTGAATTGGTAATAGACGCTTTATGTTAAAGAAACTATGGAAATGCAAGCAGTAAAAGATCAACAAAAAGACAATTAAATGGAGCTTTGTGAGATGAACAAAGAATTATAACTTAAATTAATGTATCTTTATAAAACAATAATTAAAAGTATTTTAACATGTAGTCGGAAGCCCAAATATTTCGTCCAATTGTAAAAGCAAATGTTTCAAAGATGAAGGAGGTAAGAATGGTAAAATTATTTTTAGATTAAATATGAACGACAGAGAGAGAGAGAGAAGGCGTTGGTGAAATGAATTGGAGAAATTCTTGAAGCAAAGCAACTTGAAATTTGAGAAAGGAAATGGGAAATATAGAGAAGTAGTAATTATTATTATAATTATTGTTATTATTTTAAAATAACGCCGAATTCTCGCATTAAAAAGTGTATCAAGGGCTGACTGATATGTTTTTTTTAGTCATATAGCACAATGTTTTTTACAATAATACTAAATCATTGTGCTAAGATATGACAATACATAAAACAAAAACCGCATAGCAATATAAAGAACCTGTACTACTGACTTATGATATATTTTTCTTTTTCTTTAAATAAAAATCTTCTTGCTTTGAATATCAGTCTCAATTGCAAATCTACTTCCTTATCATTTAGAATTAATTAATTTTTCACTGTTAACATCCTCGTTCCATATGCAGATGAATGTTGCTCAAGCCGTAATTAGCGATGAAAGCGATGATCAGCCAGCTGCTTTAGCGGAGGGTCGAGGTCGCGGTCCTGAAGGCTGGGAGGGGCTGCACGTGCGCTGAGCCGGTTTCTTAAGGCGGGGAGTCATCAAAACATAACGGGACGCCACTGGAGTAAATGAATAAGAAAATGGCAGTTCATTAGCTCAGAGAACGCAAATATTTGCAACTTAATACTTTTCTTGTGTACCGCAATATTTTTATACCAGTAGCACTCCAAAAGTCTTGTATTCGTCTGCGGAATAATTGTTTTACTTAGCGTCGCGGCACCTCAGCGGCATTGAAGTATTTAGATGTTATATCCGTATATTTTGTAATAGATGACAATTCTGGTTGCTAAAGGACAGGACATAGCTAAAGTTCCGACTACTGGGGACGCTATAGGAAACCTGAGCACAAGGATACTCTCATGTTATTAGAGGAACAGACATCCCAACTCCTCCTTCCGTCAAGCAGTGCTGCTACTACTACCACTACAACTGCTGCTGCTTCAACTACTATTACTACTACTATTACTACTACTACTATTACTACTACTACTATTACTACTACTACTAATACTACTATTACTACTACTGTTACTACTACTATTACTACTATTACTGCTATTACTATTACTACTACTACTACTATTACTACTACTATTACTATTACTACTACTGTTACTACTACTATTACTACTACTACTATTACTACTACTGTTACTACTACTATTACTACTACTACTAATACTACTACTATTACTATTACTACTACTCATGCTAATACTACTACTACTACTACTACTACTACTACTGCTGCTACTACTATTACTGTTACTACTACTGTTACTATCACTACTACTACTGTTACTACTACTGTTACTATTACTACTACTGTTATTACTATACTACTACTATTACTACTACTGTTACTACTACTATTACTATTATTACTACTACTACAATTACTACTACTACTGTTACTACTACTATTACTATTATTACTACTACCACTATTTCTACTACTATTACTACTACTATTACTATTACTACTACTATTACTGCTACTACTACTGTTACTACTATTACTGTTACTATTACTACTATTACTGTTACTATTACTACTACTACTGTTACTACTACTGTTATTATTACTACTACTGTTACTACTACTACTATTGCTACTACTACTATCACTATTATTACTACTACTACAATTACTACTGCTACTACTACTACTACTGTTACTACTACTATTACTATTATTACTACTACTACAATTACTACTACTGTTACTACTACTATTACTAATACTACTACTACTAATACTACTACTATTACTACTACTACTACTATTATTACTACTACTACAATTACTACTACTACTGTTACTACTACTATTACTATACTACTACTACTACTAATACTACTACTACTACTACTACTACTCATGCTAATACTACTACTACTGCTACTACTATTACTACTACTCATGCTAATACTACTACTACTATTACTACTGCTACTACTATTACTACTCCTGCTAATATTACTACTACTATTACTGTTACTACCACTTCTTATTCATGCAAACTTATAACAGTAATACTGTTTTTCTGTATATTATTAGGTTAGGTTGCATATAAGTTTTAATTAAATATATTGTGTAATATATACTTATCAGTCTCATTTTTCTCGTGAGCGGATTCAATCTCGGCCAGGTCGATGAATATTTTCGGGCGTAAAAACCCTTAAGTATGGTTCCTTTGAAAGGGAAGTAAAATTGTGGATCCGTAGATTTACGATGCGTAAAACAAGCTCAAACCTGAAAGAAAAAATCTCTGAGCAAACTTTATGCGCACTTTCAAGCCCTGAATTGAATGGGAGGCTGATGACCTGAGATATTAAAGAGCTTCCGTAAATAAACGAAATAAATTATTCTCTTGAACTGGAGGTCTGGGGTTCGATTCTCACCAGTCCCAACTGACACAGGTTTTTCCCAGGTTTACTTCAGTCTTCATAAATGGGAAATGCCAGGGAAGTGCCCTAACTTATGCCTGAAAGGCTTCCTTCCTTAAAAAAATCCTTTCCCAATTTATCATATCATGTACCATCAGTGCCTATCGCTTGTGATGCCCCAGTAATAAATACGGCCACATGGAGCAGATAGCACTTTTTCTTTCAAAGAATCAAATGATGGGATCATTAAAAGTTTCATCGTGATCCCAATCTTGTATGCTTTCATTTAAAAACATAAACTTGGTGCTAGATAAACACATTTGGATCATTGTATTTATGGGATACATTTGTAAGCCCCTCTCTATATTTCTATCCTGTGCAAACAGTGTATCAACTGCACATCCCGTTTCGGAAATATTTGTGGTGGTTATAGTTTTATTAAGGTAATTCCTGAATATTTAGAACAGAGTTATGTAGTCAATCCAAAATATCGTGTAATTTATTTATAAATTTTAGTGCTTAAATTTATTATACTTTGTTGTTTAGATAGGATTTATATTACAACAGTGTAAATTAGAAGCACTTTCCCTGTTACATAAGTTATATTGACGAAGACTGTGTTATGTTGAAAAATTAAAAGCATGACCATAAATTGCAAGAATATTTAGTGGGTAATAAAATGAAGTTTTTTCGAATGGTTTACAAATTAAAAATATGTCGTATTATTGATTAAAGTCGTAGTCCAACTCGAACCTGGAGGCCAACCACTTGCTCACGTAACATTTTTTCCAGCTAATACCAATGTAATTCCAAAACAGCATAAAAATGAACTGGTGACGCAAAAAGAGCGGAATTAACTTGCATATCTTAATTATATAAGGGGCCAGTTTTGATAGAACAGTTAAAATATTTTGTTTCAATTCTTGGATAATGTTAAGGCAAGGACAAAGGGAAGCTACATAACGGAATTCTTGTTTATGGAAAGCCCACATAGGAATATGGAGCACCTTTCAAATTCCTCCGCGACAACCTTCTGGGCGCGGCGTTCCGTTCAACTGTTCACTTTTACTGTTAATGCTCACCTTGGTGGGAATGACTTGGAACTAGTAGAAGTTATCAGAGTCCATTGGAACATTTGATCAGTCAAAAAAAGTAGGATCTTGTGGCGATATCGCTGAAATCGATAATTTTTACATTGCATTTTTTGTTGTCATCCATCAGAATAAATAATTATTCATTCAAATATACCAAAGGTGGGGCGTAAGTTCCTTAGATTTGGACGTTCTTGCAATATCGTATGTTTGACGTTTACAGTCCTCTGCACCTATTGAATCGGATTGGATTGTTAGGGTCGGAAGAGAATATTTCGGTACTTCAGCCTTGCTGAAGGGCTTCCCATTTGTGCCTGTGTGGAAGCACTTCCGGGAGAGTTGAGTAAGAAACCAGATATCCAGGATTCAGGTATAGTGAGGCACGACGTAGGTAGGATCCCTGTTTCCTAATAGAACACACCCCAAAGCCGACACAGCCACCTCTCCCAAGAAGTTCGAGACCCTCAGAAGAAGCGCATCCTTTCAGGCGCCAGGGCAGAAACGTTTCCAAAGCGCAAGCCACAGTTGTACCGCAACAGCGCACTTGGTACTTTTAACAGAATGAAATTATATGAAATCGCATAGCGGAAAAGAAAGGTCTCGCGAAAACTCTCCAGGTCAGGATGGCCGAATCCGCTTGTCCTCTGCACCAAAGTAAATCTTTTCTTTATAGCAAATAGTTCCTTATTGGTAGGTGGTCACTTAGTGCAGTCTCTAGACATCGAATTACTCCATACTAGCCCAAACATGTCTATGTTTGTTATTCCTAATTTTCTATTTCTTCCCCTTCTCCTTTTATTTATTCCTTTTCTTCTTAAAACTATATTTAAATGCAGTAAATTAGGTAAATTGATATATCTTAATACTCCTAACGCTTATAATATTAAACTCCATATTAATGTTGTTCTATAGTCGTCTTTTGATATATTTTTCCTAACTGTACATGCATTTAATTATAGATCAGGTAACTGTAATCAGGGATGCTGGTCGATCCAAGGTCATCTAACATGCGGAATTGTTCAAGGCTAACCATTCATAACCTTCGCGAATACCTCAGAATAGGAGTAATGAATTCAGAAGGCCACCTGGAGCAAGTTTCTCTTTCGTTTCAAATCTTCTCCCACCCTGCTCCAGTTACATTTACAATGTACACAACCAGTGTTACGTGTATTCAAGGATTATAAACATTACACCTCTGTCATGATATCTCTGGTTATATTCTTCCTTTTTTCTTGTATCTCTTTCCAGTATTTCACAGGTATTTTACTGCTTCATTTCTGCATTCTTATGTTTCCTTTACTCTCCAATTATATTTCTTCCCGTTTCTTCAATCTCTCTTTGTTCTCGACCTACTCTTTTTCTACTTCCACTTCTAGCTTCGAGACATTTTAATCCTATTAGTTTTTTTATTTCTCAACTTCATATTGGCTCTAGTTAGGATACATTATTTGCAAAAATTGATTCCACAACCCTTTAACATTGAATCATATGGGCTTCTCTTTGTACACGCTTCTGCTTTGTTATTGTTTCAGTACATGTTCTGAAATTCGATACTTTGTACTTTAATTTTATTTATATTCAATATGAGTAAATAGAAATATAGTAAATACTCTTAAAAGTTGTATATATATATATATATATGTTTCGTTAAAAAGTTGTGATGTACACATGTAAAATAGTAACAATTAAAATAAACATACAATTCACACGATATATATTCTTCTTCTTAGTGTAAAGATCACTTCTGTACTCTAGAGTGTATATAATAATAATAATAATAATAATAATAATAATAATAATAATAATAATAACAACAACTAGAGAAGCAGAAATAGATACAACACTTGAACAGCAAATATAGGTAGCTACATTATTCCATGAGCTGCTTTATTTTTCATATATATATGGTTTCAAAAATGTATACACACTTCAAGCAAAGAAAAACTGTCTTGACATAACAAAGCTGAATTCACATAAACAGAAAACGATGAGCACTAATCATCTTAGACTTTTACAATTACAACAGTTGCTCAAAATGCCCAACATCGACGTCATTACAATTCTGAGTACGTTGAACCACTGATTGAGTAACGTTTGGGAAAGTGTCCTCAACGATTGAAGCACATGTCGTTTCAATTTCTTCCAGAAGAAGTGCTGCCTGTGTAGCTGGTTTCCTACGGTATACAACACCCTTAAGAGTTCCCCATAGGTAGAAGTCCAACGGAGTTAGATTCGGAGAACGCGGTGGAAACTCAATCGGACCTCTTCGTCCTATACAGTGCCTTGGAAGATTGTCATCAAGGTACGCGTGTACATCTCGGCGGTAATGTGGTGGTGCACCATCCTGTTGGAAGTAAAATTCCTCATTTCCATAGAATGTATGAATGGCGGGTAAGGTGTAATTGTTACTCGCGTTGACGGTTCTGTTCTGTACACACGTCTCCATTGCCTTTGAACTTCAACAACATTCTCGGTTTTCCAATATCACTTCGAAATTGCTTTCCGCTGTTCAAACGATACTCTTGGCTCCATTTTGTTGTAGCAACGTAGCATAAAGTAATGTGATCACAGCTGTTTACATAACATGATACTACACATTATTGTGGTTTTTCGGTCCAACTTTGAAATATATTAAATAAATATCTACTGTGTATACATTTGTTGGCATCCTTGGTATTTATCCTGGGTGTATTAAATTATTATAATGTGCAGACATGGTCAAATATTTCTGAATTTGGAATACAGAGACTTTAGAACCAAAGAAGCGCCATTTGAATAACCATATCATAAAGTATACACAGAATATGTACATATTGCACGAACTTCTTAAATTAATCCTAAGACAATGGTTAGTATTATGCACATCTTCATAGGGAATACTCATTCTCTGAAGCTAATACTTTTCTGTTAACGTGCCGAACGGAAAATGTACTTGAATAATTAGCCTTGCTATAGTAACATCATTACTGTTATGCATGCTTAGTATAAAGAAGTGGAGTTTCTAATAAGAAACCAAATTATTTAAAAAAACATAAAGACTCGTAACCGTATTGTTTATAACTAAAGCTAACGCTTCCAACCTAACCTTAACTAACCACAATCGTAATGTCCTTTAGAACGATTCTTTTCAGAGCACAAAAACGCTACGACTGCTAAAGTTCAACTGACATTAAGAACTATGCCTAAGGCAAAAAGAAAGAAATGTTTTCAAAGCGATTAGTTGTAGTTCATTCCTACATTTTTAGGATAAGAAACATTTCAGAAGTTGTTGTTCCAAAGAATTGAAATCAGGTCTGTCAGACAAGAGTACTTGATTCAACTATTCCGTATTAGTCTATAATAGATTCGATCGACTTTACAAAATGACTCTAAAATTCTTTAACAAACCATATCATTGTGAAATGGATGTTTTAAATGGTTCTTTACTATGCAATTAAGAAATTTCTGCAGTATTTACTTACCATTACTCGAACTGTACAGATTTATTACATACCTGAAAACAAAACAAAAGAATAATTAAAAATATGTGTCGAGTTCATAGTGGTACATAACAAACGTTCTGTCTTCAAGGACACTGAAGGTGGGATACATTTAGCATACCAAGGCCGCTGCAGTGATCCAGAAGAAAATCTTGTCCCATTATGTTTCCTGATTTGGTCTTTTTGGCTACACTAGAATAAAAAGTTATATTTAAATGTAAGGAAATACAACCCAAGTAGATACTACTATTTTAACTGTCCCCTGTAGGGTTACAATATGCCTATTATTAACTGCAGGCATTCTTAACAGAATTTCAAAACCTTTACCAATAGTTTGCTTTAACATATATTACACCTACTTTCGTTTTTGTTTATTCCTTCCTTTATTTCCTTACTGTGCTTTATTCTTCTCTTTATTTGCTAGTATCTCTTTAGCCTGTTGGTTACTTTGCTCTGAGTAATTTAACTCTTGTTTTATATTTTATTTTTATATCCTTTACTTACCTATTCTTTTCTGTTATTTATCTTCCGCTACTTTCGAATTATTTAATTAATTAATTTCATTCAAGAGAAGTAGGTATAACAGCGTGGTAATTAAGCTACCAATTTGCACAATAACACTATATTTTATTTAATAAAAACGGTATAATGAAATAATGAAATATTATTACCATAAGAATATTTCGCAATTCTTTAGTCTAATGGCTGTTTTGTTTTTTTAGAATTGAAAGATTTGGCAAACATTTTGGTGGCACGGGTTTACCCTGAACTTACTTGTTTTAACCAATTATTTGGGACTAAATGGGTTTTGGTTTTGTGTTTAAGTGTTTCATTTATTTTTTCATTTCTTTTTCTGATTTTTCTTTCCACTTGGAAAAAATCTACACGATTATATAGCTGCGCAGTTTGTTGTTTAATTAGCATCGCAGGGTACATATTACGCTTTTGGTATTAAAGCCTCTGAGGCGACAAGACCTTTCACTAAGACCGACAACTTCTATCTCCTTAATGCATATCGGATTGATAATGTTAAATTATTTAAGAAGTACACAAAAAATGAACGTAACGGTATTCAATCTGGTTGTTACATTACTGAAAAGGAAAGTAATGTATGTGCTTCAATTTTGTACAATGCGTTAAAAATACACGCATAACCTCGGCAATAAATTCCTCAAATGTAGAGAATAAAAAATCGTGTGTTCGTAAATGCTGGGTTTCAAAGAGTTCAGGTCCTGTCTATGATATTCGGCTCTTCATTTCACCTTAAAGCAAAATTTATAAAAATTTCTGGAAGGTGGACCAACTGCCTGGACTCCACGCTCACCTGATTAAAATCTACATTCTATATTTACACCCCTACATGTTCTTATTTGTCGCAGAGCCACAAAATAATGAACATTTCGTCAAATGACGCCATTTTTGTTATGTTCCGTTGTAACTTCCGCAATCTCTCTGCGACTATAACGTAAATATAAGCATCCTTTGAATTCGCAGTTCAATCTTTAGCTGATGCAGAGCGCATTATTTATAAGTGCAGGAAAAGGCTATGCTTATGTTATATTTAGGTTTAATTTTCATTATGAATGGGATTTTTAAGCTTCAAATTTAAGCTGGTAAGTCTTCCAGTTTATTTATACGAATTAACTCCAAATCTCCAACATTCTATGTTAAGGCCATGTTTGCTAATACTCGCTTCATCTGTATCTCTAGTAATTTCCGTGCTAAAGATGCCCCAGCCAGAAAAATCAATTCGTTCCCAGAAAATATAATAACAGCAAAGATAGAATTATTTGAATATGTATAAACCTATGAAAACGGTTGTTTAACTAAAGTGGGAAAACAGTTCTTGATGAGCAAGTATACATGTTTTATTTGTGTTATGGAATGGCTCGTAAGCTAATGAACCTTTGATTACGCTGCTGCAAGTTGCACTTTCAATTACATCGGGCTTTAAGGGGCATTGACCTTTAATCATAATCAGCTTGCATCTAGATGTTGAACAATTTTTGTCTAATGGTATCAAGTTCATTGGGTCAATCCGTTACTGGGGCAAGACGAAGGGTCAGCGGGTGGAGCCACCGCTACTAAGCCTGGCTTCTCATTGGCTCTTCCTTCTACCGACCCCATTCCCGCCAATGATGGACCTCTTGAGGCAAATCTAGGTAACAATGCTTAACTTTTTTATCGTTAGCAGCAGGCTAACGTGTTTTTGAATTTTGATAACAAGCTGATACAAAAACCGTCTATTCATTTATTTACTCCTATTACTTGTAAAATTCATCATGAAGAGCTCTTATTGGTAAGGTGCACAAACCAACTGTCGAGAGCCTATAGGATCCGCTCATCATTTATATATCAATTGTAAATGTTAAAAGTAAAACTAGTTATAAGATGCAACAAAGTGAAAATTTGGTTGGAAAACACATAATATTAAAAATAAAATATATTTTATGGTTAAATAAGTACATGTTAACCCTGGGCTAAAATAATAAAACGAGAAAAAGGTAACCCGGACAAAACCTCAGTTTTGTCAGGGAGTTTATTTGTGCAGGAGGAAGGTGCCCTTAAGCTAATGGCTTAAATGTTAACGTTTCTGATTCAGAAATAAAATCGGCAATAATGTTAATACGACTAAGCATGGTTAATTAATTTTATATTCTGCTCCTGTATTTAAGTTGTAATAAATGTTTGCACGGATACTGAAACAACGTGTCTTCGATTACACTGATGAACTACATCAGAGACTGAGATTGGGGTGTTAGGGACGGAGAATTTTTAATACTTCAGTCTTGCCCCACCGCCACGGGTGGCCGAGGTCGTTAAGTCTCGGACTCGTGAGCGGGAGGTCTGGGTTCGAATACCGCCAGGACCGTCCTTCCTGACTGAGGTTTTTTCCAGGTTTTTCCTCAGTCCTCATAAATGGCAAATGCCGGGGAGGTACCCTAAACTTAGGCCTGGAACGATTCCTTCCATAAAATCCTTTCCCAATATATCATATTTCATCTCATGTATCATCAGTGTCCATCGCCTGTGGTGCCTCTGTAGCAAAAACGGGCGTTAAACACCATTCATTCATTCTTGCCGTTCTAGTAGAGGTACCTCCGGGAGGAAGGAATGAGTGAGGGAAACTTCGGGAGGCTGGGCACGGATGTAGACGATTTCCCTGAAGTTGTTTTCAGACAGAACGCTCCGATGCCGTTTGACCCTCCCCCAACTCACGCCAAGGAGTTCAAAACCCTCAAAAGGGCCGCTTCCATACCAACGCAGAAACCTTTCTAAAGCGCAGTTCACCTCGCTCCGGCACGTTCGATCTTGTATTAGAGCCAACAAAATGAAATGAGAGAGCGGGAAATTTGTGAAAACCCGCCCCAGCACTCACCTTAACAACCAAGGGAAATCACATAAAAACCAAAGTCAGAGTGGCCGGCCCCAAAGAATTTGAATGTGAGTACTGGGTCCACAGCTATCTAAACTCACCATTTTACTTCGATATTGCAAGTGTGCGTAATTTTCTATTCAGTTATGTGATTTCCAAACCCTTCACAGTTAACTGGTCAATAAAAACAGTATAAATTGCTTGTAACAATTTGATGTTGCTGAATCCAAATATGGCGGTCAAGTTGCTTTTGCACATTAAGGGGGACATATTTATGTAGCAGAAAGATCTCAATCATGAATAATTCATTCTATTTCCTTCTGTTTCTTGTACTGTTTATTTGAATCTCTTGTTAATCTGGTAGCATATTTTCACTTGTCATTATATCACTTCTCATTTTGGTTCACCTGAAATAACACCCAAATAAGAGTGTAGTAAAGACGTATTGCATTCCAAAGTATTAAAATGAGAATAGTACATTTTCCAGCTTCCTCAAAACTCTCAAGAAAGGGCTAAACATTTTCAAATGCATCCCAAGCTCTACTCTCATCAATATTCAATTTCTTTTTGAATTGAAATATTTGTTTCAACCCGAGGACTCACGAAGAAGATACTTTCTTTCATTTTGACTTCATTAGGCTTCTGCTCGCATATCTTCTAAAACATTTGAGAAAATAGAATGCATACATTATCTTCATCCTGCCAACATTTTGAAAGAAGGAAATAGCATTAGTATCAAACGGAGCTAATTAGATTTTCTTTGATTTGATTTATTTACAGACGCTCTTTAACATTTCAGGTCATCAGCGTCCCATTCTATTCAGGGTGTGAAACGGCCGAAAAATTTTGCTCAGAGGTCTCTTTTTTCAGACTTGAGGTTCTTTTCCGTGCCGTAAATGTACGACACGGGACCCACAACCTTACTTCCCTTCCGAAGGAAGTCATACTTAGGATTTTTACGCCCGAAAAATTCCATTGATTCTGGCCAGGTTTGAACCCGCGATATTGGATTTAGAAGGCAAGTATGGTTACCACTGCACTACCAGGACCGACACGGAGTTAATAAACAATAAAAACTTATAAAACATCAAATACTTTTTGAAACCCCGCATGATGTAATACTATCTACTGTTACATTTTTGGATAAAGTGTGTACTTTTTTTGTTATAAAGAGGTAAAATAAATCTATTAAATCGAATTTTGTCTTCTCGGTTTCTTCTGTGATATTTTACCCAGGTTGTTGATTGTTCATTTGCTTATTTAGAACACTCTGTAACCTCTCAGATCATCTTGTTCATTTGCTTATTTACAACACTCTGTAACCTCTCAGGTCATCAGCCTTCCATTCAATTCAGAACTTGAAACAGCCGACAAATTTTGCTCAGAGCCCTTCTTTCAGGCTTGAGGTTCTTTACGTGCCGTAAATCTACTACATGGGACCCACGCTTTACTTTCTTTCCAAAGGAAATCATACTTAGCAGGTAATATAATTGTATAAACACCTATTCCAATACAACTTTTAAAAAATCCAAAATTAAAAGCAAATATTTGCCTTAACCCCATTTCTTGGGATTGTTCAAGAATGAATTATGTTTGCTAACGTAATTACAACTCAAAATAAAAGTTCACCATATAATATTAAATTAAACTCAATTTCCATTGTATTAGATGAGTATATCAATGATTCGAAATGAATAATTTGAAAACTTATAAAATATTATTTTTTGATTTTTATACCCGAAAAAATCCACCGGCCCTGGCAGGAATTGATCCTGCGATCTTGGGTACTACCTGCTGAATTTTTTTTTTTTTTGGATAAAGTGTGCAATTATTATGTTATAAAGAGGTAAAATAAATCTATTAAATAAAATTTTGTCTTCTCCGTTTCTTCTGTGATATTTTACCCAGATTGTTGATTTGTTAATTTACGGACGCTCTTTAACATCTCAGGTTATCAGAGTTCCATTCACTTCAGGACGAGAAACGGCCGATAAATTTTGCTCGGAGGCCTCCTCTTTCAGGCTTGAGGTTCTTTTACATGTCGTAAATCTACGACATGGTACTCACGGATTTACTTTGCTTCCGAAGGAAGCCATACTTAGAATTTTTACTTCCGAAAAAATCCATCTATCCTTGCCGGGATTGAACCCGCGATTTTGGGTTTACGTGGCAAGTATTGTTACTAATTTACCACCAGGACCGACTTACCGAGGTTGAATCTTGGTGAGAGTAGAATAGCAACAATGAAGTTTTATCGTGCTTTTAATAAATAAAACTTTAATTTTGTACCACTTTACTAACAACACTTGCCATCAGTCCTGCAATAATGAGGTTCAATGTAGCTCTTAGATGCTTGCACTTAGAGTAACATCTGAGAAATAACTATCAATTCATACCTAATAATTAATTAATCAATTACCAAAATATATTTAAAAGTTATTATGAGGTACAACGGTTTAGGTAACAAGTGCGCAGCGGATCTCTCAAATAAATTCACCCGACCAGCGAGGTGAGTTATAGCCTTCCCTCAAAAATTATACCTAACAGAGCAGTTTTGCTGAAATATTTAGAATTGTGAAATGTATAAGAATTTTTACAAGAAATAAATGCCGAGCAATGTTTTTGTGGTAAATATAAATTGACAGTACATGTGCATTCTTTCTTCTTTCTTAAAGTTGTAAATTTGGAACTGATAGATTGCATCTAAACCCTTTCTCATATTTTTTTTCCCGTGCCGAACGAAATGCCTAGCGCATTGTTAAATAAATAAGCTTGTATGCAATTCGTATCATATTAAATTACATTTTAATGTGCACTTAACCTAAAATGTTTTTCCGTTTTACAATAATTATGGCTCTTCTTTAAATTTTTTTCTTACGTAGTCTTGCCATTAACAGGTTGCACAATTCTCAACTTCAACTTCTGCCCCCAGACTTTAACTGAAGCTTGTGGTCTGCCTTTATTATTCGAGGCCTCGCAAAGCAATCTATAATATGCATTTAATATTCCATAAATATTACACAGAGCAACCTCTATGAAATTAATACAAAATGATATCATACAAGTATTAAAACGAAATAATATAAGGATGATTTTTGAAGAAGATTTTTATCTTTGACAAATGCACATCATTTTTACACACGGGGTATCTAGTTTCATACATGATCAAGTCCATGTCTTGTCACTTTATCAGATTCAAATAAATATGAATCCCTTAGACGAGGGAATTGTCTTACTAGCATACATTTGTTTCAATGAATGAATGAATGGTGTTTAACGCCCGTTTTTACTACAAAGGTACCACAGGCGGTGGACACTGGTGATGAATGAAATGAAATGATATATTGGGAAAGGATTTTATGGAAGGAATCGTTCCAGGCCTAAGTTTAGGGTACCTCCCCGGCATTTGCCATTTATGAGGACTGAGGAAAACCTGGAAAAAACCTCAGTCAGGAAGGACGGTCCTGGCGGTATTCGAACCCAGACCTCCCGCTCACGAGTCCGAGACTTAACGACCTCGGCCACCCGTGGCGGTATTTGTTTCAAACCACCGTGTTCTTACAGAAGGAAGGTGTGATGAAACACAGGAGTTTCTTAAACAACATTGTCGCTGAGGAGGATCATTTTTAACATTTATTATAACATAGTTTAGTGTTTATTAACATAAGCTTTAAATATGGCATCATTCGATGCTTTCAGTAAAATCATAAAAAATGATAAAATAAAAATGCTAATTTTACGCGCAACGATCTTATCTCCCTTTCTCCGGCTGACCTGCGCCCAGACTGTTAGTAACTTGGCAGACTTTTTGAGCACCTTAAAATGATATTTAAGAGATGAGAGATGATTCATAGGGGTAACATAGTTTTTCTTTTCAAAAGCATGCAACATTTAAAATAATAGATAAATATTGGAAATATTTTCATTGGGCAACGAGAAGATAGATTTATCATTACATTTCAAGCTTCCCCATTATAAGGAGTGAATTTATCTGAGGCAAAATATTAAAAATGTATACTAATTGCAATATTAGTAAAAACTGAAGAATGAATTTTATTTCCTGTTAAAAATTTTACTGAGCCGAGTAAAAACAGCAAGGGGCAAAAAATGTTGAGAGAATTAATAGTGAATCCAGTTGAACGTTTACAAGTTTAAAGTTTACTTTAAAATAGAGTCAATTGAAAACAAATTTGTAAATGTTAATAAAAATTCTCTTTAGTTTTCTGTACTTTTTGTTGCACATGTTGCATTATGTATATAAAATTTAAAAGAAAAATAAAAATAAAGTAACACTATTAACAATGTAACAAATTAACAGTAATAATAAAAGCAGAAAAGGATAAAACACTAAGATAAAGTCACACTTGAAATTGCTATATTTCGAACTACTTGAGTTCTTCTATGGCAAGAAGGCGAGTATATATATTTATATAAATATCATCCGTTATTTTGTTTCTTTACAACCTGATAGTAAATATATTCATTTATTCAAGTAAAATGCCTCGGTCATTGTTTATTTATGTTACATTTAAATGGTTGCCAAGTCCTACATAATATTAAAATTATATACTTCCGGGCTGTTGTTGCGTGGTCTTTGTTTTAAATAGTCGCACATAAGTTTCAAATAGGACCAAGGTCTACTTGGTTTCAAAGGTGGCCATATTTACATCTCAAACCCTTTTTGTAACAAAAGTAACGTATTTATCTTCAAAAGTTTTAGCACCGTAAATAAAAAAAAATTATGAAACATAGAAGTAAGAATTATATGGCTGAATAAAATGTTAGAAATTCTGATATGATTATTTTCTTTCCTCGAGAAGAAACTTCTCAGACGAGCTTGTCCTTGTTTGAAACCACATGCTCAACAAGTTTCTCGTGTGGATGCACTAAATAAAATTACATATGTTTATATAAGATATAAATGAAAAATAATGTAACTAAAGTAACAATAACTAGAAAAGCAGAAAGGATAAAACATTAAGAAAAAGTCACAGATTAGTAATGCTATATTTCGAACTACTTGAGTTCTTCTATGTATATATACATATATATATTTACAAGAAATCAATGTACTACAACATATTCCAAAATTGTAGATAAACAATTTGAAATAAGGAATTTATGGTCTGCCTGTTCAAAGTTCAAAGTTATGGATTAATTCTCCAACAGAACAGTACGCCACTGACTACTGCTAAATAATCGCGCGGGGTGACTCAGGTGGCAACGCTTGACTCCCGGATTCGATTTCCATTGGTCTATCCTGACCTTTGGTTTTTTCATCATTTCTCTGTCTCTTGGACGAAAGCTGAGATGGATATTTACTTTGCACGATTTTTTTCCCCTCCCACTTCAAGTTGTTTCATTTCGAATGATCTCTTACATTCCAAAGTGCCACAGTGAGGTTGGACTGGCGCGTTGTGATTTGAAAAGGTTTCTGTCTCCGTCTGAAATAAAGCGGATCTTCCAAGGGGCTCATACAAATCGGAGTAGGGACCCCTCCACCGGAGTCGGGGTGCTCTATGTAGAAGCATGTTAGGGGCCTGCGATTGCATCATCCCCACCCGTTAATTCAGGTTGCCTGGTGTCGCCATCATCTAATCCCTTCCTCAGGGTTGTCCCATTGGGTAGCATAGGCACATACGGCCTGCCATGAGCTAGATGAGATGTGCCTTCTCCGTCTCGATCAATTAACAATGTTCATTCTACATGATGAACCAAAGTTGTGGAGCATATTTCTTTGGCGTAAGTACAAGCGATCATTGTTATAGAGTTCGAATCTCTTCAGTAGCTTTTTCTTACATCTTATATATTAACATACTTCATCATAAAAGTTAAATAAATAAATAAATCCCCTATTCTATAAGAAACATACCTAAGATCTTCGAAACCACAATCTATTGCCTTATTTATTAGTTCACATAAATTTTTTAATAGTGTTTAACGCCCGTTTAACTACTGGGGCATCACACGCGGTAGACCACATAGATAAATAGCTTCTTTAACACTAAGGTAGGTAACACGATAAATGAGTTGGCCGTTATTCAGTACCGTACTGTCATATGCTTAGTAAGAAATTTCGTCTTTATAACATTAAATCTTGAAAACGTTGATGATGAGTTATTGAAAATTGGAATTTTTTCGCTTGCAAAGTTAATTTAAAGACATTCTAAGGCACAATTTCACCCTTATTTGCTCTCACACTGATTTATCAACATCTAATTTCAACTTCTTTATTCATCATATTTTAACTCTTGTTATTATTCTTCGTGGAATAGTTTTTTGAATCAAATTTCTTGTCTAAGACCTCTCTACAGTCTGAAATTATTTCAGTATAATTCATTAACATCTGGTATATGCCAATTTTTCATCTCCTGGACTTGAGTTCACTTCCTTTTATACTCCGACGTGCTTCAAATTGAGACAGATATGCAACAGTTATTTACAAAATTCCTGCTTAATAAAATGAAATTCCTTTCCAATAACTTTTATAATGCCCAACCAAAAGAAAAACGTAACGGACAACTTTCATAAACATTATATTCATAAAATGAGCTGCTCAAGCTCAAAGGATTTCCTGGAGATGCGAAAATGCTTGTAAGAACGAAGACGTGGCATGCATTTGCGTACTTTCAAATGGAAATATTTTGCGATATAAAGCGTGATCTTAATGGGTCAAATAGTTATTTAATCATCTGCAAGTTAAGACAGCAAAAGCATCGGTTTGAATTTTTCTGAGTTCTTACGTCATCATTCTCGCTATTGACAGAGGGAGAAACCAATAGGGAGGCGAGGTGTAAGAAAAGGAAACAAAGAAAATAACGGAGAAGAAACGGAGTAGTTTATTGTCCAAGACATCCCGTTAGACCTTTAGACGTCAGTTGTCACGGAACGAGAGGCTTTGATGAACCATGGCAGGCTGATTGCTTCAAACTGGTTGCCTCTTGTTTACAGTGCCTCTATCACGCTTTCAAGCAGAACCATTCAGCATGACCGAACCTTCCAGGTGCGTCCATCTCGCAGCTCTAGAGTTTAGATGAACAAATAATTGTAAAATCTTCAAACAAATATTCTTTTACTCTTTATCTAGTGATTCCCTGCATGTCTACTTGCAGGCGATAGTTACATAAAATAAAACGATTTGTATGATATAACTATAGTTGGATTTACATTCTCGAAACCATACTGCTATAATAATAATTGTACGATTAGATTCGTAGTATAAAAGCAATATACCTTAATTGTTACTATAGCCAGCAGAAGGGCTTTTTTTTCTTCCTCCCCCTTTCCGGAATGAAACTTACAAAGGGAAATATTCTGCTAGAGTCGGAAGGTCCAGGAAATAATCATACATTTACTTTAAAACCGACATGATAATTCAAATCATCTTTTGCGACAACGCACGCTCTTTAGGCTTCACAAATTGCAGGTTGTACATGATATTTCACTCATACTCGATATCTGATCTTGGGCTATAACCTTTAAAACAATTTCTGTATGAAAAGTATAATTTCCAAGCAAGGTTTAATGCAAACACATCTCTACGTAATGAAAGATATTTCCAAGCACCCTTAATTTCTCACTGAAGATTTTCTTGCAGTTCTACGAGATTCCATGCCTTGATGCAATTTTACCATGTTTACCTCTTAAGAAGTAATTTGTTGAGCTAAGACAGGCGAGTTTGTGGCCAAAGTTCTTAGGAAATAATACGATTTTCAAGATGAAAACAATCTCATCCATATTGACATTGGGAATATGAGAGGTAGCACTATCCTGGCCAAAATAGTCAGTACAGAATTTCTCGACTCCAGCTAAATCAGAAACCCATGGGAGATTCCCACAATCCCCTTATTTGGGGCCATGCGATGTCAAGAAGAGGTTTCTTGAGATGTGAAGATTCTGCCTAGCTCAAATCTCTATGCATGTGGCAGTTTCTTATGTCTGCCTTCATGGAGATTCGACAATCTTTCCATGACACTGAATGGAGGATTTTGCCGATGGTTTCCATACTCGAAACTATTAAATATATTTTCATTGGTACTGTTTTATTTACAAGTGGCCGAGGACGTTAAGGCGCGGACTCGTGAGCGAGAGGTCTGGGGTTCGAATCCCGCCAGGATCGTTCTCCTTGACTGAGGTTTTTTCCAGGCTTTCCTCAGTTCTCATAAATGGCAAATGCCGGGGAGGTACCCTAAACTTAGGCCTGGAACGTTCCCTTCCTTAAAAAATATCCTTTCCCAATATATCATTTCATCTCATGTATCACCAGTGTCCACCGCCTGTGGTGCCTCAGTAGTAAAAACGGGCGTTAAACACTATTAAAAAAAACCTATTGGTTCATATTGCACAGTACGTACTATATTATCCTTAACATAAAAGAACAATAACTATTAATGATCGCGTAACAAAAGCACATTCATATATTCACACCACTGTCCAGAATACGAAGAGGCCTTTACACGCATGCGCAACACACGCTGCTACTTGTATCTTTCGTAGCCGTGCCTCTCAGACACCTGTTTCATGCAATATGACACTGAATTACATCAATAAATTTCATAGTTATAAGGCCGAGAGTTAATGAATCATTGATGTTTTATTAACGTGTTCATAGATTTGAGAACGTTGTAAAATAGGCGGCAATTCTAGCATTGAAAAGGGCACTTTGTTGCTCGTCATGAGAACTAACGTCTATAACTACTTGTGCATAATGAGTTCAAAACTAGCAAAGATGCAAATCTTCTAACAATAAAGCGTTTAAAGCAAATATTTTAACACTGTGTGTTCATTTACCCACATTATAACAAAATAAAAGATATTATGTAAATATTCAGTAAATTGTTTTACTGCAATTATGTGGTCATTCAAATGCACACATTTTCTAATTTCGGAGATTTAAAGCTACCTAACAAATGCAACACAATTCATTTCAGCATATAGCTTAACCAACCTTCGATAGCTATGTAGATTACGTTTTTATCGTATATGTTTCAGTCCAGGTGATATCATGTATTAACATGAAACGAGCTACAAAATCATTCATCGTCGTCTTGAAAGTGTGTGAATAAACAAAATGGTTGTTTTTCAGTTCGTGTTACACTGTTGAAAATATAACGTGCTTTGCTTACGCATTCTCGAGTATTTAGAAAACATTATTGCAACGCTTTGTTGAATACAATTTTTATTAAGCCTTTCCGTTCTCCTACGGCATCGTTGGCAACATTTGCACGCTCTATTCCCGAGAACTTGGCAATAAAACCACGAGTTATAAACTCGCGTGGTAATAGAAAAAGTGCAGATTAACTTACTAAGTTATTATACACTCAACGAAACCGTTGTCTTCTCCCCGTCTTTAGTTCTACCGGCATAAAGGGATCTGCTTTGCATCTCTTTCCTTCAAGCATGTCTCAAGATAAAAATCCGCGGTGACTGCGTGTGCTCGATGACAAAGCTTTGCTAAAAGAAAGAGCAATACCTTCCTCTCTTGGTTAGTTGAACAACGATTTTAGATAATATTTCTATTCTATAGAGCACGCCAGGAATGTTTTTCAACGAAGTATAAGATTGAATAGTGGCCGCTCCACTGAAATTACAGAAACGCCCCATGAACCAGTTGGAATTTTAAAACCTCTGTATTCATTTTATGACTTTTTTGAGACAAAAGGAAAAATATGGAGACAATTAAAACAAAAAGAAGATGAAAATGCAGTTTTCGACATGTAGCAGAATATTATTCTGACAACGCACTTGTAGTTCGGAAAAGCTCTTTGTTGAAAAATGTTGCTCCTTTACAGAGAATTTCAGATAATGATATTGACCTATTAAAATTTCGCAAATATGTACAATATCTTAGAAAAAGACAAGCCAAATAAAAAGAGCTGTAGCTCTTGCAAATTCTAGGAGAACGGAGTCTATTTGCAATATACAAACTATAAATAAAAACGCTTTGCAGTATTACTGTATATATTACTACATATTGCAGAATAAATTGTAAACTTATTCTGCAAAATGCTAAGCAATGGACCTTATAGCGGTTACTGGTATAAGATGTTTACAAATACAGAAGCAAGCAAACAAGGGATCTACCCTTGGAATCGCATTTACTAATAAAAAGCTCTTACATTGGTGGTCATTTAAGTTAATGGCTAAATTACGGGTTCATCTAAAAGTCGTTCCGCAGTCATTTTATAGCCAAGAGTTTACTAGCGAAGCGAATTCGTGTGGCAGGCGCTGATCGCGTGTCAAGCATATAGTTACTGTGTTCCTTAATCACCAAGGCAAGCACACACTCCAAAATCCAAACCTTAGCAACGGTGAGCATATTACCTGCTAAAAACCGCTTTCGACAGAAGGAAATGTAGGAGTGACAACTTTCTCCTGTGCTGCGTACATCACATATGTGCGGAGAAACTTGTCGATGACCCGTTAGATACAAACAACGCTCTCTTTATATGTTTGTTTTCTGTATATTTAAATTTTGCAATCCCAACAAAAATAGGAGAGCTCTATACAATGTGTTAATGAATTGCACTACACTGCTTGTACCAGACTCTTAGATGAGTAATTTGAAATAAGAAATCTAAGGTCTACCTATTCAAGCATTAAGTTTATAAAGAACCAGTAGGCCACTGATTAATGAAACTGCAATAGAAATGATACCACGCATTAACGGACGGAAGTTGTGCAGAATATCTCATTGATTCAGTCTGTATGTTACTGGCGTCAAGTAAAATCAGGTCATTTTATCAGAGTTCGATTTTTTTACATCTCATGGATCAGCATACTTGAACATAAAATAACAATTAACAATTTCTATAGTCTTCGGAACCAAAGTCTATCGTCTTATTTATTAGGCCACACAGTAGATGAGTGCACCTCTAGAGTAAGTTATGTAACACGATAATTCAGTTGAGTATTTTTAGTGTCGCACTGTCATGTTAATTAGAGTTTTTTAAAGCATTAAAGTTTTGAAACTGCTTATTATGAGCTATTGAAAATGTAGATTTCTTTGCTTGTGATACACATTTATTTTTTACCCACCGTTATTTATTTATTTATTTTTGTGAACCATAGATTCCCCATATCGTATTGCTTGTCTGAGACTCCTCTACACTCTCTGAAATACTTGCGGTGTAGTTATAAAGACAAATGCTTCTCCCTGATTGTTATACAAACAGATAATTCCGATATACCAAAATCACACAACGTTTGTGCACTTAACAGACACCAGGTAGTTCAAGGGCTTCCTAAAAATTATAAAATATATAATATATAAATTCAAATTTATGATGAAAGCACTTGATTCCCTTACCTAACAAGTACAAATACATATTAATATTGTAGGTGTAAGCCAGCATTTTCCGATCATTTTTAAGCGCTCGCTTTTTTTCATTTCCTTTTCCGTGCAATGCGTTTTACAAACTTTATAGCTTATTATTATGCTTAAGCGTTCTATGATACTTAACACAGTGAATAAACACTGGAAATTAAAAGGTATAACCTTTTAATTATATCAATATTTGTTTAAATCAATAAACAATTTGTACAAATACGAATAGCAATATTTCCAATAGTAGTTTTTGATTGAAAAATTGCACTATCATTGGATTACTTTAGTGGAAGCAGTACATATCTCTTTATTTATAAAATTATAGCTATCGATCGGTATAGTATAACGCGTGGCTATATAATGACTCTCGTTTAAAGCTTTAATGTGTTGTAAATGAAGAGCTATTTATTAGGTTCAAATAGTCTAGTTCATAAGATGCCATGGAAAACGTGCAAAGCAACAAATCCTTACAATTTTGAAGAATGAAAATATCACTCATTTGTCTCAAGATCGCACCAACGTCTCTAAGGAAAATATTATAGTGACGCATTATTGCATCAGAGATGAATGAAAATCAACAAGTTTTTATTTAGGGCAGGTACATACAGGTTGGCTAATGAGTCAAAATCCATTACAATTCATATACCTAGTTTTTAAATCGTCTGTCAGTAGAATTTATATATTTTATCTTTTAACATAAATTTATTGGAGGTTTCATTTGCTCTCGCACTTTTTTCCCTTATAACTTTCAGACTGATTGACGTAATTCAATAACACTGGACGCGAATATATAGATGACCTGTTTAGGTGTGGAAAATATTAAATAGTATTATAAAAACTAATATGATAGTAGGAGGCACGTTTTTTTTAATGGTGTTTAACGCCCGTTTTTACTACTGAGGCAACACAGGCGGTGAACACTGGTGATACATGAGATGAAATGATGTATTGGGAAAGGATTTTTTTAAGGAAGGAAACGTCCCAGGTCAAGTAAAGGGTACCTCCCCGGCATTTCCCATTGAGGACTGAGGAAAACCTGGAAAAAACCTCAGTCATGGAGGACGGCCTTGGTGGGAATCGAATCCCAGACCTCCCGCTCACGAATCAGCGCCTTAACGACCTCGGCCACCCGTGGAGGTGTGGCAAAAATGAAAATAAGCAATGCATAATGACAAATAAAAATCTTAGATGATTAAAATGGCCACTATAAATCAACACCGAGCTCTATGAATCTTTTTCGTGGGAGGTTCGTCATTTTCTGAACAAATTTCACATTGTTGCAAGGACTTCAATACTCATCATGCTGTTTATGTTATGAGCAGTAAAGTACGTTCATTACTGTATGAACCGAAATCATAATTGGCCCATATTTTTTCATATAACAGTGGATTTTCATCCACTGTTTCAGTTTGCATTTTCTGTGAGTTCACCAGTTTATGAGTAAGCCGAACGAAGAGAAACACAGTATTTTCAGCAATATTATAATGATCCTATTTAAGTAGGGTTTTAGCCAGCAAAGTTTCTGATCCTAGCTCAAAATTGCTTTCTATGGAGGATGCTAAAAGATAAAATGTAAACCAAGGACTCTTGCAGAACTGAAGAAAAAATCAAATAAATATATTCAGCAAAAATTTGAGACTGTGACTTCCGTAGTGTTGGTGAATATCTTCTAAGACATGCGTTGATGCTGGCAGCAACCACTTTCAGCGCTTGTTATGACATTATTATACTTCTCATAGATTAAGGTATGTCGTGGACAAATGTGAATTAACTTGGGTTCATTGGTTTGAGAATTAAAAATAAACCAGAGGCCGAGAGCAAGCGAAACATAGTAAAAATGTAAAAATGTCCTATTAACAAATTAACAATACGTTCTGATCATGATGGTTCATAGTACAATATTTTACATCAGTAAGAAAGGAAACTGACAAATGGAAAAACCATTTCAGCACTGCATATGTGGTGCACGAACACCAACGCTTTTAGCAAAATGAACGCATATTAGATTACTAGATGTCAAGTTAGGCCAGAATGAGTGAGAAAACCAAGAAAATCAAGTAGAGTTTAAATGTTTAACACCCTGCTTTTCAGACAGACATACGAGGTAAGCTTCTTCTTGAAGATAATCTAAATCAATCTGCTGTAAAGATTTAAACATAGAGTACACTCAAAAGAGTTGAGAGAGATGTGAATGAAATGGATTTTTTTATTCATTCATTTTTTGATTTTGTTTATTTACGGACCATCTCTTAACACCTCAGATCATCAGCGCCCCATTCAAATCAGCGCGTGAAACGACCGACAAATTTTCCTCGGAGGCCTCTTCTTTCAGGCTTGAGGCTCTTTATCGTGCCGTAAATGTACGACACGGGACCTACGGCTTTATTTCCCTTCCGAAGGAAGCCACACTTAGGAGTTTTACACCAGAAAAAAAAACCCATCGATCCTGGCCGGGATCGAACCCACGATCTTGTGTTTAGAAGACAAGTATGGTTACCACCCACCACCAGGACCGACTGACGCAATTGGAAGGAGAACCTTCCATTTCCATAGAAATGCCAACTAGGCTATCAAACCCAAAACTTATGAGTTTTTTTCTTTGCTATGTGCTTCAAAAATAACATTTGAGAAACTGAAAGCACCAACCGCTGAAAATGTTTTGGAGAAATCGAATCGGATCTCATACTACGTATAAGATCGCCTTCAATATCGGTGCAGAAGGAAAGCAATGTAAAAATACTTCGCTTACACGTGTTCTATAGAATACTTCAGCCATCTTGTATATACGTAGAAACAAAAACCTATGACCAAACTAAAGAAATTCTGGAGTAGGGCTACTCGCAGGAGGCTTACGGTTTTTGCCGCTAGATGATATCATTGTAGTTGAAATACAAATTCCACTCCTACACTGATTTAGCTGATAGAAGTTTCATGAAGTTCATTTACGAAACTCGTTAACTTAATCCTCACCTTGAGGTTAATTAGCGACACTGCTTTGTAATAGCTAATAAATTGTTAGGTTAGGTTAGACTTCGTTTAACTTAAATGCACTGTGAAAGTATTAAACTTAATTGCCACGATAAACTGTGCAGTTATTCCTCCTGGAATAAGTTTCCCTTATATTTAGCACCCTGCAAAGTGTGTCTAATGGGAGTTTGTCAATAATCACCAACTGTTGATAGATTATCCGTACGATACAACACCATAACGCACTTCCTCATTAACGTTGCCTACGCGCGTATTCTGAGTGGTGTAAGAGCCTATGGCAACTAATATTTGAATCCCCCCCCCGTTTTCACGTCAATGCTCATTATTTTGATTTTTCTTCTTATTGCTATTTGTTGTGCAATTAAATTGTTGTTTTCTTTATGTGCTTATAGCCCTTATTCTCTATCGTTCCTACATGCACTTTCGTTCTGGAATGTCCAAAATTTTCTTTCATCTCACTAATATGCTGACAAAGCTTTTTTGCTGCTCTTTGAGGTACTTTTGTTGGCCTTCTTTAAATCAAATACGTCACAAACACAAACGGAGTGTATACGACATATCGGTTTTAAACATTTTGCAGTGTTAATTAGCAATGACTTTTGGATCATTTTATATATCAATGTCGGCGGACATTTCAGGACCGATTTGGTCCCGGTGGTGTAGTGGTAACCATACTTGCCTTCTAAACCCCAAGATCGCGGGTTCAATCCCAGCCAGGACCGATAAATTTTTGGGGCGTAAATATCCTAAGTATGGCTTCCTTCTGAAGGGAAGTAAAGCCGTGGGTCCCTTGTCGTACATTTACGGCACGTAAAGAACCTCAAGCCTGAAAGAAGAGACTTCTGAGCAAAATTTGTCGGCCATTTCACGCCCTGAATTAAATGGGACGCTGATCACCTGAGATGTTAAAAAGCGTCCATAAATAAACCAAATAAAAAAAACCCAAGGAGATGTTTGAACGTCCCTTTTAAATTCTCTTTGAGAAATTAAACTGATAATATCTTGAAGGATATTTGAAATGTATGGTTAATACTAATTTATGAATCGAACTTGAAATTCGATTACCTGGGAGTTTCTCAAATAATATCTTAACAGCACTAACGAACTCTATGCAATCAAGCGAATTGTTGTAGAATAGAACAGAATAATTTGGCACAGTATTTGCCTTTTAGTTTTATTTACAGACTTTACTCTAGAATTAGACATGTGTTGCTTCTTTCGCTGTTCAAACGACTTTGAGTAGCGTAAGGCTCGAGGCCAATTACTGTTACGTTGTAATAGAAATCTTATGGGGGAACAGAAGAAGAACAAGAAGAAGAAGAAGCATGGAACTAAAAACAACGGGAATGTAAAAAAGAGAAAGAACGTGAAAGAAAGAAGCAATACGAATGAGAAAGCAGTTTATAAATGAGAAAGGGAAAACATTGTCTTAAAAACAGGGTTAAAATGCAGATAACGGAAATAAAGAAGCAGAGGTAAAAGAGAAAAACAAAAAACAAACGAAACTCTGTTTAAGACAGAGCAAGTATAAGACGAATAAGGAAAGAATGATAATATAGTAATAAATTAACATAAAATAGTATATAGAAGTAAGCTGAAGAAAGCAACAGCAGGAAATGTAACATTAATAAACCAGAAATACCGGGAAAGAAAAGAAGGAAGGTAGGAATAACAGAAAGAGTTGGTCATTCATTCCCACTCCGGCACTGTCCTGTTTAATAGTAAAGGTCAAGTTTACCAGTGTAGATGTATGTGTGTCAGTCCAGTGCCGTCTCCATTGGCCGGTCGCAGAGCGAGTGCAAATTGTGAAGAAGCAGGCGGTAGATACCGTAGTAGCGTCGGCTGTTCCGTACTCCGTACCTACACCCTCGTAGCCGCCAGACACGCAGTGTGTCGGTTATTGACCCTAGCAGTAGTCTGGTTGTCTCGTACGGCCTTGTTCACGTATAGCACGGCCGTAATTTCTATGCCATGGCGTGCAGTCATTCAAAACATGCTTACCACACACGGAAATGCATTTGAATGTGCTTCTTTTCCCATAGTTGTTGCTCGAGTACTATCGCTGCTATCATATAGGAAATGATTGTCTCTCTTTGCCCTGAAACAAGTTCCATGGTCAAAAAACAAGAACTCTTTAAACGCTTGCTAACATAGAAGTTGATCAGTTCTATGTATATCCATCCACTCGAGTAAATCCATCATTTCTGATAATTTAAACTCATTATTTAGAAAATTTGTAGTTATTATAATTATGATATAATGTTGTTACAGGTATATCATAAGAAGGTCTGAGATTGTTGATAAATTCAGGAACGTAGCGAGTGAATTTATGCAGAAACTTCCGATCCTAGAGTGATATTTATTAGGACTATTTCACGAATAAAATAACAATTTAAATATAATTCCATTAAACTTGGCTTACAAAATTGTAATAATTGCTTATTTGTACTATGAATACTTCACCCTTTTAAGTCATCTTGCGACAGACGAATGTCGATTGTCAGTAATACCAATAGAGAATAGCCAAATACGGGTTCAGGACTATTTCATGAATAGAATAAGAATAAAATTATTTTATATTTGAATTTCGCATACAGGATATTAACAACTGAATAAAATGTTTTACTAAATGTTAAAAAACCGTGAAACGGAAAAACACGAAATTGGATTATTAAAATCGCTACTGTTCAATTTACTAATACCACCTGGAAAAAAACGAAACAGAGATAACAGTTTATCATTCTTAACAACGTGTTTCTTAAAATATATGGCTTCTAAGGCAGGTATTGCTACATAATTTATAAACTCGTTTCAGACTGGCTAAATACACAAAAGCAATTGTTTGAGTGCTTACGCATTTTTTTAATGGTGTTTAATGCCCGTTTTTTTCTACTGAGGTACCACAGACGGTGAGCACTGATGATACCTGAGATGAAATGATATATTGGGAAGGGATTTTTTTTATTAAGGAAGGAAACGTTCCAGGCCTAAGTTTAGGGTACCTCCCCGGCATTTGAAATTTATGACTGCGGAAAAACCTGAAAAAACCTCAGTCAGGGAGGACGGTCCTGGCGGGATTCGAACCCCAGACCTCTCGCTCATGAGTCCGCGCCTAAATGATCTCGGCCATCCGTGGCGGTCTGTATACCATTAAGTTAGTTAAATATACAATTATTGAAAACGCAGTTATCAAATTTGAAGTTTCATTGGATATAAAGAACATTTGGGAATTAGTAGATGAAGAAGTGGAAGCAGAATTCTGCACTTTATTTAGTGTTGTTGAATGATCTTCTTGATTAATCTGTATGATGCTCAGGAATTATAGTAAGGGAATACTACAACTGGATACACTGACCAATAGACAAATGCACTTCTTGTGGTAAAGGGATTTGATCAAAATTTACGATAATTTCACTGCGATAGGTCAAAATTGAACATTTGGTTTCATTTCATTGGTCGATTTTATGATGACGTCATACAAGTAAAATTGCTTATGTAATCTGCTCAAAAGCTAAATATTATGTTTATTACTATCTTTAATTGCAGTTGTCTTTTTTAATTTCCTTATTTGCAAAGTATTAAAAAACCGCCATAACCCAAGAAAGGAATCCTCGAATACTTCACCAAAAGGATATGGTCAAGTAATTTATTCTAAAGCCACAGGATTTGTTAAAAATACTGTTTTTATTTGGGTTCATAATTGACGTTTCTGTTGTTTGCTTTTGGGTGTGCACAAAATCTTGGAAAATCTTCTTTTAGACAAACTGACATAAACGTAAATTTGAATATGCAGAAAAATACTACATTTTTCATCTTCAAGACCGCCTCCTAAGACACGAATTTAAACAGATATTGAATTTTGTTAATAAACTATAACTTCAATAAAAAGTGGATGTATTGAAATGTCTCTTAAAGGAGGAAATGCCGGTTCAAGTAACTGAACTAAATTAAATAAATGGGGCATCTGCGTGCCTAGACGTCTTTCGTCTCGGAAAGCGCCTCAGAGGATTACGTGGTCAGCGTAGACAACTCTTCGGCTTTTATTTCGGCTTTCGTGACCAGAATTCACTACCTCTCCGTCATTCCTAATTATTCCCATGAGATTGACTATGACCTTTGGAAAAATTCTGCAGAATAGCGGGAACCGAACACAAGTCCTCTTAATCGTTAGTCATTAGGCCACATCTGCATTTAAATGACACCATTTTTTCTTGTTTGCTTCATTTAAAACAGAGGTAATTTCAGTATCTATTTAATGCTTATTGAATTTTCTTCTGGGTAACTAGTATGCATGGAATTCCGCTTAGTTCCTATAAGCGCATTTAATTATCCAGCTTTCAAAGGAAGTCTGGTCTACTTTATCACTTTTCCTACCGCTACTATGACGCGAATCAGAAAGACAGGCTTCCCAAGAGGATTTTAATTTGGTTTTCCAGACCTGACGTAATGAAATATTGACCATGAACCCGCCTGTCGATTGCGCTCCGAGTACACTTCCTTCGTTGACGCCCTTGCAGTTTCACCTTTCATTCTCACTTCTTTGTTGGCTGCGACGTTAGGGCTTCTTTAAACGTTTCCTTATTTGAAAGCATCAGCATCTGAAGGCTTGTACACTTTCAAAGCGAATTTCATCCATATATTTCTGGTTGAATTTTAACAAAGTGTAATTTTCTCTTCTTTGACTTTTAAAAGTTCCATGATAACGTCAGCGTGAGGGAAAAATCAATAAATACAATGATTTTAACGTAAAATGTTATACAGTTTGGGCGTACACTGAGATGAAGGAGGCCATTTTGATAAGGTTTCTTGAACTCTTAAATTTTTTACAAAGCTCAAATAAAGAGTAGTATCTATAATTATTACTGAAGGATAATTGTATCTTCTAGTCTAGAAGGCACAGTTATTTTCAATTTTTGCTTTCTTTCACAAATATTAATTGTAGATTTAAACACAGCAATAACTATGTGGTACAACTTTGCTTATTAAAAAGAAATAAATTCGAAAAATACCATAGGAATATATGAAATATTCCATTTGAAAATGAACTGGAGTTTCTAAACAATTGACTTGTTAAATATTTAAATATATATGCATAATAATTACATTTACTTTTATGACAATTGCGAGACAATGTAATTCCGCTGTAAATTAGCTGGTCAGCTCTATCCAAAACATATCTACTGGCTTTAGACAGAGTAAGAAAGAATGAAAAAATAACGAGGCAAGGAAAGATAAAATTAAACGAATATAAATATGAGAATGGAAGTGTGGAAATGAATGCAGAAAGGAAAGAGAGAAACTAGAGGAAAAGAAAAAAAAATGCAAAACTGCCTTCCAATGTACACCTCGCCTACAAAACTGCTGCCAGACTGCCCGCAATGCGCAGCTGCCGAAGAAGTTGCCAGAATATCAAGGCCATGCGTTATTTGCGGGCTTCATTCAAAGCAAGCAATTCGTTCGGTAAATAAAACAGAAGAACCCCATTTCCTTACAGATGTTATTTTATTTTATTTTCATGCCTTATTCAACCTTTCTAAAATTAGCAATCATCTGGTCCCGCTTCGTGTTTCGCCACGAGCATTACTTGTCTTCTCCTACCTATCGCTTTTATGTACTATGAGATCCCTAGCACGTTCTGCTTTCTTTTAACTAACGTTTTCTACCTTGGCGTATTTCTGTTATGCATAGGTTGGAAAATAAAAGTTCATATTTAACCTGTTTGTTTATTCAGTTCATATAACGGTTCTTAGTGCATTCGAACTCCAAGTGTTGTGCATTGTACATAATCGTTTTCTCTCTTTAAGAATATTTATTTTATTGGGGTTTTTGTATTATTACATTAGCTTTGGCGCTTCCAAATAAACTAAACAGTTCAAGCAATTCCTACGTTTTATTGTTCATTAATTTTATAAATATTGATGCATAGACTTATAAAATAAAGCTGATATTGGGGATAAAGATTTGATTTGAATGTATAAGGACAAAGGAAACATTTTCGGTACTTCGCCATGCTCAAGGGCTGACCTTTTATGCTTACGCCGCTAATGGGAGCACCTCAAAGACGAAGGGATAAGGTAAGACAGATTCCAGGTGGCCAGGATTGGGGCTGTGAGGCACGAAAGTGAACGGGGTCCCAAACATCTTCCAAATATAAGCTTGCCGAGGACAATGGAGCCCCCTCCTCCAAAGAATTCCAGCTTCTCAGATCGATCGCTTTGAAACTAGACCCTGAGAAGTAATTTTCTAAAGCGCAAACCTTTGCCACAACGCTCACAACGCCAGTTCATTTCTCTTGACACTTTCAACTCTGCAATAAGATAAAAATGAGGAAGCATAAGGAAAGAAGTATATCAGTATTTGCCTAAGTATCAGGGGGAACCACGAAAATATCCAAAGCCAGGATAGCCGGCCTCACGGAACGAAAACTCGGACTCTAGAATGCAAGTTTCATTCGTTACACCCTGGACCACTGCTCTGTTGGAGTAATCAGGGCTTTTGGAAAAAAGTATTGCAGCAATATGTAATGCTGTAAATATGTTGCATAACGGATAAAATACTTACTATATTTATCATCATCGCAAGTTCTTGTCTGAGGCCTTTTGTAAACCTTTTCGTCTCAAAATACAAGGATGTATAATCATTTTACCTTAAAATGTATCTTACCTGGTAATACTGTAGTAAATTATTCATTCTATCACAATAATCCTTTTTCATCAGCTCAGCACGTAATATTAAGATAAGGACAGATTTCCCAGAGTGAACAAAAACATATTTAGTGTAGTTTAGAATATTTTTACTAGCGCAAGTATCAATGAAATATAAACAATTAATTATATTTATAACTGTATATTACGTTTTAAATAATATAATTATTTTCCAGGTACTGTAGAGCTCATCATCGCAACGGAGGTAACATTTTCTTATCATTAATGTGTTCCATTTGTGTCATTTTTTACAATTTGTATTCGTAATATTTGTTATTTCTTCTTTGTACATGTGGTATGCTTAAAAGCTACTTTAAGCATGAAATTCTTAAAGGAATGCTCCATCATCATTTTGGACTTACTCTAGGGGGAAAAAGAAAAATGAAACACCATTTTACTTTAACCCAAACTCTCCTTATAATAGTTTTTTTTTTTTTTTAACTTTTTCGTTATTTACTCTTACTCTAAGTGTTGCTGCTTGCTTTTGAGATATGATGGGAGTTTTTTCAAGGGAAAGCTTTGTTCATAGATCCACTCTTTTGAGCCTTTTTGAGGTAATGTTACATCCTGATGTTCATGATCAACTTTTGGGTAAAAGTATCGCTTTCACGTGTTCAGATTAACAAAATATTCATATAAACTATTCCAACACTTGAGTTAAATGAAAGACTCCCATAACTTAATTTAAATAGTAAGCATTTTGGGTAATTTTTTCTGAACATTCGTCAATTTTTTATTTTAGCACTTGACTTCTTTTTATTAGGGAAATTTGAGGGTCAATGATAATTGATGAACTACTCTATCCTGAGATAAACTAAAACGCACCTCACTAATGGCCTATTCCAGTTGGAGGTTTAGGGCTAGACTCACTGGTTATCTTGAGATTCATCTTATTTACATAGCATCACAATTACTATAACTATTATTTACACATGCTTCCAGGTTAATAAGTAACGTAATCAAAGATATACGCTTTTCTGTCGCCTGCTATGTTCTTATGTTATATTATCCTAGATTGTGGCGTTTTTACATTGCAGTGTTCTTATGGAGTACATTTTGTTTTTCGTGCTGTCTGTCGATTATAATTTGTTTTGCTACGTCTTCTCAATTGTCTATGGCTGCTGCGATTTTGTAATGTTATTCTGCATACTTGTATATTTTTGGAGAATAACGGTGTAAACAGTTACGTAAAATGTTCAACTGGTGAAACAGACCGCTCTCAAATACACATTTGAAAGAATTTTATTTTTGATTTGTTTTATTTATGGACGCTCTTTAACATCTCAGGTCACCAGCGTCCCATTCAACTCAGGAAGTGAAACGGCCGACAAATTTTTCTCAGAGACCTCTCTTTCAGGTTTGAGGTTCTTTTGCGTGCCGTAAATGTACGACACGGGACCCACGGCTTTACTTCCCTTCCGAAGGAAGCCAAACTTAGGATTTTTACGTCCGAAAAAATCCATCGGTCCTGGCCGGGTTCGAACCCGTTGGACATTTGAAAGAAAAAATAGTTATAGGACTTAATACAAACTATGCTTATTTTCAAAATAGTCAATTCAACAAGCGATAATGAAATTCTATTTAAAAATAGGGAAATAATACTCACCAGTTAAACAATTTTACCTGTCTGCACCTTATATATGTTCTGTGAGCGTCTTTTGCATCAAACTGCTTTCTGTGATCGTGATTGAAAATATTTGTTTTCATTAACTTTATATTTGAACATAGTGACTATAAATGAGTTTTAATGTGTATGGCGATACAAATTGCTTTTATCAGCAACTGAAAAACAAGAACTTACTTTCTTAATGTTGAAATAATGACTAAAGAAAAAAAAAACTAAATATCCTTGAACGACATAACCAGCATTCTTATGGAAAGGATTGTAACAACTATATTAAAATATTCTGATAATGCCAATTTTGGAAAAGTGCCCACGCTTGTCATCTTAGAGAGTTAACAAGCAACATGAGATTTAATAAAGAATAGCTTTCGAACAAGAGAAAAATGCAATTAAAATAAACAAATCTGAAAAAAATTCACATGAATGGTTTGTAGTTTAGTCGCTTCAAAAATAATATAAATTAGTCTATGGATTTCAGGATATTTCATGAAAATTTCGCTTTATTTTTATATATAAATAGTTCATTTTGTACATAAATTGGAAAGGAAGAATCAGACTTGAGGAAATATACCGGGATTCTAACCACCAATCTTTTGTGCTCACGTTCTAACCAACTGAGCTATTGTATACTCATCTGATTCTATATATCCCGAAGTACTTCTCTCCCCTGAGAGATTTGTTTCTTAAAAGGCGGTTCATAATGTTACGAGTATTTTGACCCGGCTTCTAGATTAGGGGTTAATTCTTATAGTTGATGATTAAACTTGCCTTAGTTTAAACAATGAGTTAAAATAGAATGACTACAAATAATATTAGTTCATTAGAACTTAATAGACAAACTTTAAAATTTTCTAGGAAACACTACAAGCAACGAAGAGTTTTAAACTTGGCCTCAGTAATATTATACCATATTTTGACACATCTGAGAATTGTCACTCTCTGTGTCATTTTAGAATTACTTAAACCTTCACATATCCAAATTATTAAATCTCAAAATAATTCTTATTGGTATATCTGTATGTTCTCCTAAGAGGCCCAAATGTTTGTAAGAAAAAAAATTAATATGGAAGCAGCACACCTCCCTCAGCACTAAAATTTACTCTGGAGGCTTGAGTGATTACAAACTCCAACTTTATATCAGATTTGTGTACCTTTGATGTTAGCTACAATTTGTTTGCAAACCATGTCGTTGTAATTAACTCTTTTGGGCAGTTTAGATCATGAAAATAACTCTGTATTCCTTGTAATATTCGGTGTTTCTATTTAAAACCTATCCTTTAAACAAATTTCTCTCACAGACTAGCGCCTTTAGGAACCACCACATAAAAATGTTCACTATTGATTTCGGCAAGCGTCTTTCTAAGACAAAGAAGGACTCCATGTAAAGAGAGTGACGTCATGTAACCCGTGTTGTAGCAGCTTTGCCGCTCAGGAGTATGCGTTTCTTACTGAACTTAACAAACTCTGCAATACGCATGCGGGTTTACGACCTGAGCATATGTAGACCGAAATGTTAGCCATTGAAGTCAACGAGTCCGAAAGAGTAACAAGAAAATTAAACACAAGTGTGGTCAAGTAAACGCACACAAAGTTGTTGAGGATGGTTATTAATTAGAATACTGGGAAAAATACAAATAACTGGACATAATTATTAAAGGAAATGTCAAATTGATTTCTTGTACAGGCCGGAATTTATACTTTTTTCAACACATTTTCCGCTCATAGATCATATCTATGTGCTTTTTGTAAGATAATGGGGAAATTTTTTTCGGAAATAGCATGATATTCACACTTTTTGACGTGAAAAAAGCCTGTAAGAGACTTAGTTTAGGCAACCAGTTTTATTTACGAACAGATCTCTATTTGTGAATGCACTGTCATGTTTATTCGTAGTTCGAAGATTTATAAATCTTACTTTTTATTTATGCTTGCAAAAGCATTACACGTCGTAATTTTTGGAATGACTTTCGCACTTCGCAGCTCTCATTTTGTGTTTAGTCGTATTACTGTAAAATTATTTTTCAAACCCTGATGCCCCGATTCTGAACATATTTACACGGTATTAATAGTTTAAGAGCTTTCGCGAGAGTTTAATTGTCCATCAATGAAAGAGGAAGGGGGTATCTTAGAGATAAATTTGCTCAGTTGAGACTGGAAGGTCCCTGTGAACTTGGAAGGAGTTATTTACATTTAAAACTTTCACAATAAGCAACCACGCTCAGCGGCCCACAACTCAAATAACCTCACTGAGCAACTTAGCATATAGGACCAGTTTGGCTACTGAAACTCGGCTACTGTAAGGGGAAAAAAGGCACAATTGTTATTACTGATTAAATTTACGAAAATACATTTTAAAATAGCATCAATTACAAGTAAAATGGGAAATATTTATAATAATATTGAAAAAGTAGTAAATACATAAATCTAAGAACATTAAACGACAGCAAAGAAAAAGTTCAAAAGTAAAACTTTTCAACGGTTTATTTACGGACGCTCTTTAACATATCAGGTCATAAGCGTCCCATTGAATTCAGGGCGCGAAACGGCCGACAAATTTTGCTCAGAGGCCTCTCTTTCAGGCTTGAGGTTAATTTTCGTGCCGTAAACGTACGACACGGGATCCACAGCTTTACTTCCCTTCCGAATGAAGCCATACTTAGGATTTTTACGCCTGAAAAAAATCCATCGACCATGGCTGGGATTAAACCTGTGATCTTGGGTTTATGAGTTATCGGATCACCAGGACCGACTTTTTCAACAGTTATTTGTGCGCTCTTTCGATGCGGTAGTTAGTCCTAATGCTAGTGTCACGAGTCTGCCAGCAGTGAAAACAAAAATGAGTTGGATATTATAAACAGAACGAGTTTTGTATCCTTAACTTTAGGGTGCAGCATCGACTCCTAGGATTCATATGCAACATGAAAAATTAAATCGTTTTCCTGGACAAGTACAGCCACTGTTTCCCATTAGGATAAACGTATTTAAAGCGTAACATGATCCTGTTCTTCCTTTTCTTGAAAAGAAAAAATAAAAATTATGATAAACGAAAGAACAAAATACACTGTATATTTTACAATACTTATATATGTTTCATTCATTTCTGTAAAATGACATTGAACTAAATAAAAATTAGAACATTGAACTTTATTTAAAAATAAGTATTTTATGCAATAATTTCATTATTCTTTTTAAGAATATTTTAAACAACTAGCAAATATTTACCCCCCCCCCTCTCTGATCATACTTCTTTCCACTCGACTGAGTAATGTTTAACGTGTTTTACTACTGAGGCACCACAGGCGGTGGACACTGATGATACATGAGATGAAATGATAAATTGGGAAATAATATTTTTTTTTTAAGGAAGGAAGCGTTCCAGGCCTAAGTTTAGGTACCTCCCCGGCATTTGCCAGTTATGAAGACTGAGGAAAACCTGGAAAAAAACCCAGTCAGGGAGGACGGTCCAGGCGGGATTCGCACCGCTGACCTCCCGCTCACGAGTCCGTGCCTTAATGACCTCGGCCACCCGTGGCAGTTCCACTCGACTGGCAAAGACATCTTTATTAATATATTCAAAGAATTCTTAATATAAACCCCAGCTTTTATTTTTTGTAAACCTCAATGGACATTTATTACCAAAAATAAAAGTTGGCACGTTAAAATTCTAAAGTTAAAAAAATAACAATATCTATCAGAAGATGCACCACTGGCTAAAAGACGTGCTTTAAACTTGTTTAGGGTATTCTGAAATATTCCAAATATATGGTCATTAAGCTATATGGCGGTCACATGTGCGTCCGGAATCTTAGATTCGCCTAAGAAAACGTGATACGGGGAGGCCTGCACGTACACACTAGTCTTTAGACATTACATACGAATCGTAATTAAACACTAATCTTAATAGTTTCTTCAGCAGCTGATAGAAAATGATCATTTGTATGACTGGTTCGAACAGGGATCTGTAACCGCACATAGGGCTCAAAAACCACTAAATAATATATTTGAGATGATAAAGTTATTAGTGTTGCTTCGTGCCCTTCACGCTCTTTCGATTCCAGTTGTGATTTTTATTTATAGTTTGAAAGGCAAAGTTTTCCACGAATTCCCACATATTTGAAGAACTCCAGACTGACATTGAACGTGAAAAAGCAGAATTTTATTTGATGAGTTTAAACGATTGGCAATATCTTGCAATGTGGAGCTTATATACGTGTAGAAGGTGAACACTTTCAATGCCTATTCTATAATCCATTTGTTCTTTCGACTTTGTACGGAGCAGCATACCGGCTGATGCTCGACCTTCATCCAGAAGACAAACTCTGTTTGACTCAAATATAATTTGAAGAAAATATATTTGTGGCGAGTATATAAATTTCTAAATGTGTATATGGGTATAAATTTATGAATAGAACTTTTTAAAATTTTCAAAATGATTTATCATTTTTCTTTTTCATTATGATATACAGTCATTTTATATATAATAAACATATTTAAAATGTTTATATAATATACGTATAAAATATATATGAAGGAAAAGAATAATTGAGACTTCTTAAAGTAAGCTCATTCTGAAATATATACTTTTTTCTGTTCTGAAACTTATATGCATGCCACAAATATATTTTCATCAAATTATTGCTGCTACTTTTAGAGGTATTATTTGAATTATAACATTATTAAAATATTTAAGTCGTTACTATTTAGTGGTGTAATTATAATGTTACTCTGGATGTCTTATGCCAACATAAATTACCCAAAACCAAATTATTCTTTGAATTGTTAGAAATATTTAACATTGAAATATTTATACTATCGTAAATATTATATTATAATATTATTTCAATTTTCTTTAAAAATTTGTATAACTATTGATGTGCTTATTTTTTTTTTTTTTTTTTTACATATTAAGTGAATATTTTATTCAATTTTGGTGCAGAGAGTATAACCTATGGCTCTTTATATGCAAAAATTGGGAGGGGAAATTTCTAGAGACAACGCTGCAGCCTAAAACATTCGTAATAAATAAATATTTTAATACTATATGGTACTATAAATCTTAAAATTGACGAAAATATTAAATTATTCTAAAATCCGTTTAGATAAAACAGTTGGAATGGTTTTAAGAAAGAAATCACTTAACCCCGTATTACTGCAACTAACTGAGTCTTTGTAAACTTCCTCAGAGACACACAACCATGCGACTGGGTCGTCCCTCAAAAGCCCCGACACCAAAGGCGTTTTAATACACTGAGTAACGACTCTAGGCCAAAGTCTGGCTTTTAATTCGTTGGCTTCCTCACTGGCTTCTCTGAGGAATAATTGCTTGGAATAACGAGCGTCGCGGCGGGACTCTGCGACCAAAACCCTTCTTCTCAAGTAGTCTTTATCGATCCATACGCAGACGTCGTGAAACGTTTGGTGGGGTTTACCTGTAGGCATCGTGATTCTGCTGCCATCTGCCATAGACGCGCAAAACAAATCAACCACAGGTCGAACTCAAATTTTGCATATTGAACTGCTGAATTATGTTAACGATCATTTTCACTACTAGCACGAGGCATATGTTGAACTGCTGAATTATGTTAAAGATCGTTTTCACTACTAGTACGAGGCATATGTTGAACTGCTGAATTATGTTAAAGATCGTTTTCACTACTAGTATGAGGCACATGCTGAACTGCTGAATTATGTTAACGATCGTTTTCTCTACTAGTACGAGGCACATGCTGAACTGCTGAATTATGTTAACGATCATTTTCACTATTAGTACGAGGCATATGTTGAACTGCTGAATTATGTTAAAGATCGTTTTCACTACTAGTATGAGGCACATGCTGAACTGCTGAATTATGTTAACGATCGTTTTCTCTACTAGTACGAGGCACATGCTGAACTGCTGAATTATGTTAACGATCATTTTCACTACTAGTACGAGGCACATGTTGAACTGCTGAATTATGTTAAAGATCGTTTTCACTACTAGTATGAGGCACATGCTGAACTGCTGAATTATGTTAACGATCGTTTTCTCTACTAGTACGAGGCACATGTTGAACTGCTGAATTATGTTAACGATCATTTTCACTACTAGTACGAGGCACATGTTGAACTGCTGAATTATGTTAACGATCATTTTCACTACTAGTACGAGGCACATGTTGAACTGCTGAATTATGTTAAAGATCGTTTTCACTACTAGTACGAGGCACATGTTGAACTGATGAATTATGTTAAAGATCGTTTTCACTACTAGTACGAGGCACATGTTAAACTGCTGAAATTATGTCCACGATCATTTTCACTACTAGTACGAGGCACATGCTGAACTGCTGAATTATGTTAAAGATCATTTTCACCACTAGTATGAGGCACATGTTGAACTGATGAATTATGTTAACGATCATTTTCACTACTAGTACGAGGCACATGTTGAACTGATGAATTATGTTAACGATCATTTTCACTACTAGTATGAGGCACATGTTGAACTGCTGAATTATGTTAAAGATCGTTTTCACTACTAGTATGAGGCACATGCTGAACTGCTGAATTATGTTAACGATCGTTTTCTCTACTAGTACGAGGCACATGCTGAACTGCTGAATTATGTTAACGATCATTTTCACTATTAGTACGAGGCATATGTTGAACTGCTGAATTATGTTAAAGATCGTTTTCACTACTAGTATGAGGCACATGCTGAACTGCTGAATTATGTTAACGATCGTTTTCTCTACTAGTACGAGGCACATGCTGAACTGCTGAATTATGTTAAAGATCATTTTCACCACTAGTATGAGGCACATGTTGAACTGATGAATTATGTTAACGATCATTTTCACTACTAGTACGAGGCACATGTTGAACTGATGAATTATGTTAACGATCATTTTCACTACTAGTATGAGGCACATGTTGAACTGCTGAATTATGTTAAAGATCGTTTTCACTACTAGTATGAGGCACATGCTGAACTGCTGAATTATGTTAACGATCGTTTTCTCTACTAGTACGAGGCACATGCTGAACTGCTGAATTATGTTAACGATCATTTTCACTATTAGTACGAGGCATATGTTGAACTGCTGAATTATGTTAAAGATCGTTTTCACTACTAGTATGAGGCACATGCTGAACTGCTGAATTATGTTAACGATCGTTTTCTCTACTAGTACGAGGCACATGCTGAACTGCTGAATTATGTTAACGATCATTTTCACTACTAGTACGAGGCACATGTTGAACTGCTGAATTATGTTAAAGATCGTTTTCACTACTAGTATGAGGCACATGCTGAACTGCTGAATTATGTTAACGATCGTTTTCTCTACTAGTACGAGGCACATGTTGAACTGCTGAATTATGTTAACGATCATTTTCACTACTAGTACGAGGCACATGTTGAACTGCTGAATTATGTTAACGATCATTTTCACTACTAGTACGAGGCACATGTTGAACTGCTGAATTATGTTAAAGATCGTTTTCACTACTAGTACGAGGCACATGTTGAACTGATGAATTATGTTAAAGATCGTTTTCACTACTAGTACGAGGCACATGTTAAACTGCTGAAATTATGTCCACGATCATTTTCACTACTAGTACGAGGCACATGCTGAACTGCTGAATTATGTTAAAGATCATTTTCACCACTAGTATGAGGCACATGTTGAACTGATGAATTATGTTAACGATCATTTTCACTACTAGTACGAGGCACATGTTGAACTGATGAATTATGTTAACGATCATTTTCACTACTAGTATGAGGCACATGTTGAACTGATGAATTATGTTAACGATCATTTTCACTACTAGTACGAGGCACATGTTGAACTGCTGAATTATGTTAACGATCATTTTCACTACTAGTATGAGGCACATGTAAAACTGCTGAATTATGTTAACGATCATTTTCACTACTAGTACGAGGCACATGTTGAACTGCTGAATTATGTTAACGATCATTTTTACTACTAGTACGAGGCACATGTTGAACTGTTGAATATGTTAACGATCATTTTCACTACTAGTATGAGGTACATGTTGGGCTGCTGAATTATTTTAACGATCGTTTTCACTACTAGTACGAGCATCACAGCAGTAGACAATAATGAAACATGGGGTGAAACTTTCTTTTAGCGGGGGAAGGAAGCGTTCCGTGTCTAAGTTTATGGTGTCATCCTGACATTTGCCATTGATGCCTTCTAAGAACATTTTAGTCGGGGAGGACGATCCTGATAGAAATCGAAACGCACATCTCTTTACGATTCTGTGCTTTAACTACCTGAACCCCAAACCGGTATACGGAAATGAATGCGTTTCAGTTTTAATAAATATATACAAAAATTGCATTACTTAAGCAATAATATTAGTAACGTCATTTATATTTTAATATCTCATCACTTATGGAAACAAAATCAAATAAACCAAAGCATGAATATTTAAAAGCATTTAATATTGTATCACCTTAGGAATTTCAAAAGTATAAAATATTAATAATTATAATATTAAGATGCAAATTTCTAGGCCTATTATTAACTGAGATTCCCCTTCCCAAAGCCGAAAAGGATATCCGAAAAGACTTTTTATCACAATTTCATCCTAACCCAGTTCCAAACTACAAAATGTACTTCAAATATTATCAAGGGTACCTAAATTCTGCAGAATTATAAATAAAACCAAACCGAAAGACTTAAATTCTGTTTTAAAAGTTTTCGAATCTTTCTAGAAATGGGAGCAAAATCCTCGTCAATCGCATTGAGGCAAGCACACCAACAAGTTCCTTTCCAAGTGCCTAAGTTCTATTGTTTCCCTAATTACTAGGCTGTTACGAGCTGGAGTGCATAGGTGGATAGAAATAATGGAAACCAAAAACCACAAAACAGATAATACGAAACATGGAGATGTATTACCAGTGAAAAAAGCAAATATCTTAGGCAAAATCATTAAATATCTCCAAGGACGCTCTCTCGTTTGTTCGCGTGGACGCCCTTGATTCCCATGCAGTACATGAGTTTACTGTTTGAGGTTGGCTAGAAATTGTAAAGGATGCAGTTAAACCCACTTCACTCGCTGCTTGCTCCAAGGAGAGTTATGACTCTCTTGTGGAAGCTTTTCCACTTTCTGTGGGAAAATAACCCAGCCAATCTTCTGACTTAGGGAATCGCCAAAAATACAACGGTGCCTTTCTTTTCTTGTGAGGATAGAGAACAGATTCCATTGAAAGATAAAGAAACGTTGCCTAGGAGTATTTCAAAGCTTCAGACTTTTCTGTTTAAATGGCATATTCAAGATCAACCTCCAAGGACAATCTAAGATCAGAAAGATAGGGAGAGTAGTTAACTTTTAATGGTAGTGAAACTTCGATAGTAAAAAGAAAAATTAAAAGTATACAACTAGTATCTTAAAACTGGCAAAGTAACTGCAATTTTGACTTCTTCAAGCTGAGAAACACGACACTAATTTACTAACCTAGTTTAGGTTGGTCTTATCAGTGGAAAAAGTTTAACCCTTTTCTCGTTGACTTGTAGATTAAGAAGTTTTCAGCAATCACAAATAACACAACAATTCTAAGAAATAAATGCACTGAATTTAAGAACATACTGGTAGAATTTAAATAAATAATGAATTACACAACAAAATAGTAAAGTTGTGTAATAGTAATAATATACATTTATCCCCCTTTTTTGACTTCCTTTTTTGAGGTAATGCTATGCTTTTGTTTGATCTGATTTATTTATGGACGCTCTTTAACATCGCAGATCATCAGCATCCCATTCTATTCTGGGCGTGAAACGACCGACTAATTTTGCTCAGAGGCCTCTCTTTCAGGCTTGAGGTTCTTTATCGTGCCGTAAATGTACGACAAGGGACCCACGTTTTACTTCCCTTCCGAAGGAAGCCATACTTACGATTTTTACGCCAGAAAAAAATTCATCGATCCTGGTCGGGTTTGAACCCGCAATCTTAGGATTTAGAAGTCAAGTATGGTTATCACTACACCAATTAAGAGTGTAGTGTTCTGTTTCCTTCATTGTGCTCTTCATGGCTTTGAAATTTAGAGGACAACAAAGATATTTAATTCGTCGTAGTCTTATTAAACACGCGGTGTGCTTGAACTTTGAGGAGGAACACCCCCGAGTTCTTTTAGTAGTGTTTAACGCCCGTTTTTTATTGCTGAGGCATCACAGGCGGTGGTGATATAAAAAATGAACTGAGAAATTGGGAGTAGGCTTTTTAAAAGGAAAAAAGCGTTCCGGGCCAATGTTAGGGCACCTCCTCCCTTATGAGGCCCGAAAAAAACTGGAAAAAGCCTCAGTCAGGAAGAGGAAATCGAACGCCAGACCTCCCGCTTACGAGGTTCCACCTTAAAGACATCGACCACCCGTTGCAGTTTCTTAGAGTTGACTCAACTAAGAGAGAAAAATTCTTGAAATTGTTAACAATTCAAAATTACTAAATGAAAGTCGAAAGCACAAGATGCTCTGCTTGAACAACCGTCATGGAGCTATTTTCTAACATACTATCAAATTACTGAAACTTCATCCAACTAAAGAGGTAATATTAAAAATACTGTTCAGATCCTCCAATTCCTGTCTTGCTAACGGTGAACATGTGGATCATAAAAAGTAGATCTTAAGCAGATTTATAACATCCAAATTATATTAATTTAAATCTGCCGTTCATTCCTTAATTGTACGTTTTATCTTGAATGTTCTTAATGTGTGTATCTATTCTTCGTCACCTATAAGCCTAGAAGGAACCATTGAGGTCTGCCGGCTGTCAGGGTGACGCTGTGTAAAGCGAGTCCAAGCAAAGGGATAGCCCGATATAAAAAATAAAACGGAGATTTAAGGTATATTCATTAGTTTCTGTAAACCTGAGTTTTACTATCCAAACTTGACTCAAGACGTATCAGTGACTGTGAGTTCAAAGCAAAAATGCTGATTAATACAAAGTGTTTCGGGTAAAAAAAACGATACGAACTGCAGAGAAAATAAAGTAACTTTCAAATATGATGAAGAAGAAAATGCGAAACCAAGTCTCGAATAAAAAAACACCGTACCTTGACGGGGTGTTAATTTTCATGTATTAAGTATCATTTTCTATTTATTTACTTAATTTATTTTTCGTCAAGTATTGCCTTCTTCTTAACTTAACCTCTTCTATTTAATAGAGTGTTGATTTAAAAAAAACCTTTATTTTTATTCCATCTCTTTTATCTTTCTTGTTCAAACTGTACATTTTATTATTTGTCTAATTTTGTTCTGCAAGTTACTCAAGGTTGAATTCTTTACCAACCAAAATTTTCAAATCCTTTACTAGTAAAATTATTTCTGATATATCTTTTGCACACCGATTTGAGGTTAATGGTGAGCCAGTTTAAATATCCATCGTAGTGGTTGTATGTGACCTGCGTTTTTATTTCAACAATTTTTGCACAACTTCTTAAGCATCTCACCCTTCCTTCACCTTCAGCAGATGAATGAATGTCAACAATTTTTATTTACGGCAGGTACATACAGATTGGTTAATGGGTCAAAATTCATTCCGATTCATATACCTGGTTTATAATCGTGTGTCTGTAGAATTTATGTTTCATATTCTAATATAAATTTATTGGGTGTTTTATTTGCTCTCGCACTTTTTTCCCTTATAACTTTCATACTGATTGACGTAATTCAATAACACTGGACGCGAATATATAGATGATCCTTTTTGGTGTGGAAATATTAAATATTATTATAAAAACTAATATGATAGAGGGATGTAAGATTTTTTTTATTGGTGTTTAACGCCCGTTTTTGCTACAGAGGCAAAACGGTGGAACACTAATGATACATGAGATGAAATGATGTATTGGAAAAGGCTTTTTTAAAGGAAGGGAACGTCCCATGTCAAGTTTACGGTACCTCCCCGGCATTTGCTATTTATGAGGACTAAGGAAAACCTGGAAAATACCTCAGTTAGGGAGGACGGCCCTGGTGAGATTTAGTAGCCCCTTCGTGCCTACTAAATCTTCACTACTAGTGTACTAGTTAACAAAGCCTGCTGTGTGACGTAAGTTTTAAAACGATGCCTTGGTTTCCGCCGGGCCAGAGAGCCGACTGAATTCCTAACTCCAAGCTAAGTAGGTCTAATGAGTGTCCAAATGGCGGAAGTCACATAGATCGCTCATGCCCGCACACTCTTCTGTGTTGACTCACCCACCCAACACAAACCTAACGGGATCCGTCCACCCTCCTCGCCTAGCGCGTTCTCACTATTGGTTTCAACAAAAACAGCACAGAAGAATGTTCGGTAGCAGGAGGGTGACTGATATAAGTCAGTGTATCTTGCCCCTTACGCAGGTGCTTTAGGGCCATCCAAAGACGTTCAGTTTTAACATCTGCGCATGAAGAAAGGTAAATATGTCTGGTGCGTACTAAAACAATTCTAAAAAGAGAAGTAAAACATGCAACATGCCTGTATGTAACACAAACAATGGGGACATTATAGAGAGAAAGAGAGAGTAAACTATAGCTTTTGTACAAATATCAATGTTTATTAGAAACTTTGGATCGGTTCTATAAAGTTTTAATTTAATTCCTAAATTTTTTCTCTCTTAATATTTTAATAGTTTTAAAATATAAATAGTTAAACATAAAGATATATATCTTGACAACATTTGAAATACGTTATTTATTTTCATTGAAAATAACGCTAAAAGAAAAAAAGTCAGCTCTCATGCCATAAAACAAGAAAATAAAATGACTAAAAGTACAGCCAATACTTATTTAGAATTAAATAAGTCTATTCTGACAGAAAATATCAATAAGATTAAAGGGAAAAATAGAAAACGGTTAAAACCCCTTAACTCCCTTCTCAGCTTAAATCTAAATGAACCTAATTCATAAGACAAAAATGTACCAACTGTATAACTTTTCCATGCTATAAAAAAAAAAAAAAAAAAAAAAAAAAAAAAAAAAAAAAACACCTGTCTCCACTCTCCGAAAAGTCACTTGGAGAATATTGAACAGTTTCAAGAATGTGGTTACAATAATATATGCATTTTTCCTTTCGTAAACCTGCCAAAATACAACGCAAGTCTTGCGCTTCCACTCTTGTTAGTTTCTAGAACATCTGATACTTATCAGAGATGACCATGGCAAGAAATTCAGTAGAAATAAAACTGTCGTGCTTGGATAGTGATATAACAAGAAACATGGAGGCTTCCATATACATAGTTTAACAACAAAAATGTAATAAAAGGAATGACAAATGCCAACCGTTCTCCCTAAAACAGCTGAAAGAGCGAAAAGTAAATCAAGATAAAAGACTAAACAAACAGCAAAATGAAAAAATCAAAATAAATAAAATTTGAAGTTACATCCCTAGAATGCTAGCAGACAGTAAGAACCCAAACGGAAGAAAACAAAGGAATAAAATAAAGGGCGAAGGAAGAAGCTCTCAGTATATTACTATTGAACGTTTAGGAGTAGCTGAAAACTTGCACTAGATATTTCATTTCAAAATAGGTTTGTATGGGTGCATGAGCCTGAAACAATGTGCTTAACTTTTTAAAATTTCTATAAATACGGTTGCAGATGTACTATTGTGTTTGTCCTTGAGAGCATTTTCCTTTTCGTGTATCATTTGATGTTACCTAACCTGAAAAAATGCACCATCATCATCATTAAATATAAGGCTTGATTCTTGCTATCTTCTCCTTGATCAAACTTAGAGTTTATAATTACAAGTTTATACATTTTCTAACTATAGGAATGTTCATTAAAACTCATTTGTCATACATGAATTTATATGGCATGTAGAGATGGGTACATTTACTTGACTTCCTTAGTTCAACATGTCTGCAGTCCATTTCAATGCACCGTGTTCAACGTTCAAATGCAGTCTTGAAGATGTTTGTTAACGTGTCACTAGAAAAAAATCTGCACACGCATTTGAACAAAATTCATCAGGTATTTTAAACTTCTTGCTTTAATTTTGTTCTCTGGTGACTTGATAAAACACTCAAAAAAAGTATAAGACCGTTAAATCCGATGCGCACGATGATTTGGAGGTACATATGTCAAACCCTGAATTGATAACTTACATAGACACTTGTTTCTCTATAAACAGCATTCTGTATTAATAGTTTAAAATAAATAAAAACATCAATGATTTCAGAGCTTTATACTTTGAAATTGATGTTGGCCATGTTAAAATAAGATGAAAAGAGTGTATACATATATACAGGCAAATATCATATCCACTTACATATAGATATCATTTACGACAAACTGTTATTTCACGAAAATTGACTTTTACTATTCCATCTTTTACCATTCTCTTAAATCGAGCTTCGTGGTATATTTTGACATGTTGTTTATTTCTGTTACATGTTCTAAATATTTCACGTTAAATATATTTTATTTTTCTTTCTTCTGGACTGAGTCGATGGATTTTTTTAAGATATAAAATGTATGGCTTCCTTCGGAAGGGGGAACAAAACCTTTGGTCCTGTGTCGTAGATTTACGGCATGTAAAAGAACCTCAAGCCGAAAGAAGAAATCTCTTAGCAAATTTATCGGTCGTTTTATTCCTAAAATATGACCACAGATGTCAAAGAGCGTCCTTAAATAAACCTAACAATAACAACAATAATGTGTATTTTATTTTCAATTCTATATAAAAGTCGGTCCTGGTGGTGTAGTGGTAACCATACTTATCTTCTAAACCCAAGATCGCGGGTTCAAACCCGGCCAGAATCGATGGATTTTTTCGGGGGTAAAAATCCTAAGTATGGCTTCCTTCGGAAGGAAAGTAAAGCCGTGGGTCCCGTGTCGTACATTTACGGCACAAAAAAGAACCTCGAGCCTGAAAGGAGAGGCCTCTGAGCAAAATTTGTCGGCCGTTTCACGCCCTGAATTGAATGGGACGCTGATGACCTGAGATGTTAAAGAGTGTCCGTAAATAAACCAAATCCACTGTAAATATTACCACAATTCTATAATTTTATTTTCTACACAGAGTTGGATGAATAATTCAGACTTAAAAATAAAGTAATTTCGTGATGTAGTGAGAATGGATCCTAATATTGAAAATGACGTTTGTGTTTAAAGAAAAACACGCAAAGTACATTTTTCAGTGACATTTTTGAAGCATATTGAAGTATGAAATATATATTCCTTCAAATCCACGAGGAAAATTATGTTTGAAAGTCATTACAGCATTTCTGTCGACTCTCTTTATCAAATATTTTATTTGTTTTATTTTGACCTTCTAAGCAAATGGCATTTGTGTGTTCTCAACATGAAGATATTTGAACCTTTTAACTTGGATGTGCGAAAATTGATAATGGCCGAATAAACATTACAATGACCAAGTGTTGAGAACGTTCTACACTGGCGAGAAATTAATTTGCATTTGCTGACCTCAGTAGCTGAGTGCATTTAAATATACTTTCTAAATAATACCTATTACTTGAGCACAGTAAATCGTTATAAAGTGTGTAGAATATCAGGGCTTCAACAAAAACAAATCAAAGCGTTCTTTTGCAGCCTGTGCATATGCCGCTATTTTGTGATAAAGGGCCAAGTAAATGGTTACGTGTAACGGAGCTGCAAGTAGGCTGGAGAATAACCTAAGGCAGGTAGGTAGGTAGGTAGGCTGATGACCTCCAACATAACAGTTTTACTTGTGCATCCAGTGGTTGCGGCGGCCAGGTAGGTCTTCCCCCTCCTCTGAATGCCTTCCCTTCCACGGAACCATATGTGGAACGGCCGTTGAACTCGAGCCGAATTTTCAAGTACGTTCGATGACATCGACTGTTGACTTGCACCGTTAGAAGCCTGAATGTAATCTTTCCTTCCTTTTCTTTGTTCGTTGGCTCATTGCTCTAACAGTCCCCAGAATATGTGGGCGAACCAAGACAGTGAAACTAAACACAAACTTCACTTTTTGCATTTTTTATCCTTTCGGCCTTCACACTCAAAGTTCTGTAGATCGAAGCAAGTTCACCCCATTGATCTTAAACCTTACTAATTATTACTTCAAGGAAATGTCATAGGTAATCATTGTATAAAAGTAACAGAATGGTTTATTAAGTGAAAAGCAATGGACAGTAAATATTTGACACATATGTAAGAGGTTTTCCATTAAAGTTTAACATTTCAGAATATTTTTGTGTTTTGTAATAACTGAATATTTTCCTAGTATATTTCCTCGTGTTAATACTGTTTTTTAATTGTTCTGGTTTCTTTAACTTAAGATGTTTAAGCATGGAAATCATTAATGAATTATCAGATGTATTTTCAAGCAAAGTTCTTATTTTTTTACGGGCCTCTTTGCCAGTATAATACAAATGCAATGTTGATATTTGTAATCATTTTTTAAATAAAGAATATTTTAATTTACTTTTATATACTAGTGTGCTAAATGTTTCAATCGATATAAAATTTATAATTTTTGACCAAATACATACATTAACATAAAAATCAGATGTTGTGAAAACAAATTGCTACAATTATATGCATTGCCATGGTTGTCTCTGTTTAATAACTGAGTTTTCATTATTTATCAACTAAATTATCGTAAATATTTTCTGAGTAGTTACAAGCGCATAAAAATTATTTGAAAATCTGAAGTAAATTGGACAATAACTGCATCGTGTGGCACATTTTGAATTAAAAAAATCAAATTAAAAACAGGAATTTAACAATGTTATTAGAATTCGTTGCAACATTGTAGGTCTTAAAGGGCGCATAAAATTCTCTCACCTATCTAAATGATGAAATTGGGAAGTTTTCAGTTTTTAAACTTTAACAGAAAACAATCATTTGGCAAAACATTCGATCAAATCTCCCTTAAATGCACATTTTGGGAGGTAAATATACATAAACCTTGTAGCAATTATAAATATTATTATTCAGCAATAGAGAAATTTTCTTTCGTGTAAAATATTTTAAATAAATAAAATTCATAGAAAAATTAAGGAAAGCTATAATTCAGCGATTGGAAATATAGCGTAATCATTTACAAGTGATATAATAATTTCGAAAAAGTCAGTTGTCATCGCAAGCAGGGATGTGTGGTTAGCATAGAATGCTCAGAAAATCTTCCATGTTTACATTAGCTAATGCTCACATGAACTTGCTTCCCAATAATTGTTTCTACGCGACTTTGTGTTATTGATTTTTCCTTTTGGAAAAACTCCTCAGAAATACCTTAAGAGGCTTTCAGATCAGCAGCAGTAAACTAGAAAGTATCAAATCTTTAAGGCCCTTAATATACTGTTCAGGTGTTGGAATTCAGAAAAAGTACGTAAGAGGAAGACATTTAGCAGGTTTGTCATAGCAGATCCTTTAAGGTTATTCCTAACTTTGAAGCTAAAAGTATTTTTAATTTTAACAATAGAGTTAAAACATTATTTATGCGATAGTTATTGCAGCCTGGAGAACATTATCAAAACGAAAGCAGCACATGATCTATGTTAGCTCTCGAAAAACATCACATAAGAAATTCTGAAGTTTGTACTTTGATACTTCGCCTTACTCGGCCATCTACCATTATGACTTCTCGTCCCTTCTACTGAAGTATTTGTTCGGGTAAAACTTCGATAAGCTCCAACATGCGTTTAGAGATATTACGTTTTAAGTATCGGGTGGAAGGTTTTTATGGCCCTATGGATCATATCTACTCAACCAAATGCTGTAAAGAGTGCATTGCTCCGATTGCAAGCACCCCCTGGACTGCCAGACCGATCCCAAGTAACCACATATGCCAAGAACTTCACTGAAAAACTGCAAAATTGAAGTATTTATCTTTCTCTACTGCCAGTGGAGCTGTACTGAATGCTAAATCAACATATTTTACACGCAACTCGTATAATTTATAAAGGGTCCTCCGGTTTGAAAAAGAATGCATTTTCAGCCTTCCAGTCAAATAAACGTCTATACAACTTTCTATTTAATCAATGCCTGTTATAGGCCTGTCTCAGATGCAGCACAATTATAGCCTTATAAACAACACGAAAGTTTATCTTTTACATTAATTCAAACGTTAAGCTCTTTTTTGACATTCTGTAAAACACCTCTGGAAGAGTATGTCCGATTATAAATCATGTCCACAAGAAGAACTTTTTTGAAATGTGAAAATATGTGGAAGTGAGAGGGACAAATTCCCGCTTTATGTCAATACCTGAATGACTGACTGTCATGTGTCACACATGCTCGATGCGATTGTCCTGGTGAGAGCAAAGTGCGCTGTCATCTGATTAATTTTCCTCTTCAGTGGCTCTTTGAGAATAGTGCTATGCGGGTACTGTGACTGCCTGTGGTGTCTCTGTAGTAAAAACAGGCGTTAAACACTACTGAAAAAAAAGGTACTGTGGACAATGTACAAATACGAATAAAAACAAAGACAATTTGGTCAAAAAGGTAAATAGCACAACATTTCCTACACTTGCCTGAACTTGTGCTTTTTCCCCTCCCTTTAACTGGATGTATATTTTCATTTTGCACTCTTCGATTACATTCCCAGTTGCAGATTTGTACAAAAGGACACAAAATCTGATGGCTCTGCTTATTAAGAACACGTGCTAAAAGGGTGTCTAAGTCCCTTTGTTGTTTGATATCCCTCGAAGATTCTAGAAACTTCCTCTCTAGCCACTTGTGACTGAATAAAAGAACATAATTATAATCCGATTCTTTATTCGATTATACTGTAGAAGGAAAACACTAAATACATAACAATGAAATGTTATTCACTTTCATCCTTGTTATTCTTTAATAACCTACAAAATAATCTTCAGGCATAATTTTCAGTTTCCAACGTTACAGTCCTACTTGCTAGTCAGTGGAAAGAAGATTCACCAACTTAAACACCAAAACCATTGATAACTTCCCACAAATCATTATCTACAGCAGATTTTTGAGTAATTTGAATTTATGACGGAATAGATCTATGACGATAAATACAACTTTGGTGGTAGCTATATGTCCTTCGGGTATCATTTAATAAGATGATTCATGATTTAACACTTTCCAGACTGAAACAGCTTCTGTTTCCGAAGCAATATTTATAACATTTTATCATAATTTATGAAACCAATGTAATAATAAATGGTTATTATTTTTATTAATAGTGCTTAACGCCCGTTTTTACTACTGAGGTACCACAGGCGGTGAACACTGATGATACATGAAATGATATATTGGGAAAAGATATTTTAAGGAAGGAAATATTCCAGGCCTAAGTTTAGGGTACCTCTCCGCCATTTGCCAATTATGCGGACTGGGGAAACCCTGGAAAAACTTCAGTCAGGGAGGACGGTCCTGGCGGGATTCGAACCCCAGACCTGCCACTCTCCAGTCCGCGCCTTAACGACCTCGGCCACCTGTGGCGATAAATAAATGGTTATATAAATATAGCAGCATATTTGTTAAGTTGTGCAAAAGAAAATTGTAAGCCAATTAATGATGACAATGAAAGAACTAGCTGATTTTGGGTAAACGTGAAGAGAAAATAACTTCATAATGAATAGATATACATATTTTACTTAGACTAAAGTGAAAATTCTATATTCAGAGCAAACTGAATAAAAAATTGAGAAAACGAGAAAATAAAACACGTTCTAAGTTACGCTATATTGTGTGTTATTTCCGAAGCAAGATTGTATATTTATAACTTTTTCAAGTAATTATATATTTTAACCATTATCAACAATTCTCAAGAGAGATCTTAAGTTTAAAATAACACAAGTCATAAGGCAGAAGTTCTCTCAAACCTATTCCGTTGCAGGGCGTGTTCGCAACTGAGTTGGGAAAGAATTCGAAAAACACATTCATTAATGTTCATACTGTTTTCTACCCTTATTAAGCAAGTTGTGTGCTTTACAAATTCTTCAAGGCTATATAAATCAGCTAAAAATATGCAGATTTATCCCTAAGAACCATAAAGACTTTTATCAGCAATTGAAATAGTAAAAACTCCAGAAAGTACGACCTATTTTTAAAGTTTTATTCTTGCTTGTATGTTTATGTGCTTTAACTTTAATTTGTATGTAAATTTTTATTTTGTAGATCTTTATGATAATTAATTTTGCAGTGCCTAAATTTGTTATTTTTTTCAATAATGATTCAAAAGTATTATATTCTATCTGTGGGAGCAGTTATTTTTTTGGTCTAAATATATCGTACATTCTTGGATTCTTTTTAATTTTATTGCCTGGAAAGTACGCATCTACAATTATTGTTTTATATTTTACTCCCCTTCTGAAAGTTTTTATTTTTCTGGAGAAGATTCAATTAATGTATTTTATGCAACTATAGTCGTATTAAAGGTAATCCCATACTAAAACAAATAAAGAAAGACTACATTAAGTGTAATATAAATGCGTAAGAGTAAAATTCTTGACGCTACTAAATAAATAAAACGTTATAACTAGTCATAAGACAAATGCTAGATGGACCATAAGATTCGATTGTCGAATGCATCTGCTCTTGTAAATAAAACAGACGTTGAGACACGAAGATGTGAAACTTACACACTGTGCGGAACAGGTGAACTGAAATCTATATCTAAGCAAGTAGATTATTTATGATTGAATTGAAAAAGTGACACTGAGCAATTTAGCCAAATACTAGGGATATTAGAATGACAGTTTCGATTTTCACTTATTCAAAGAGAGCATTATCTGGACTCCAATCTTCTCTCTGACGTAACGTTTCCTACAGAATGAGAATCTTTGTGCTGCATACTTAATGCATAACCCCCAAATATTTCTGTAATGAATAGAGTTTCACAATTTTGAAAATAATAATCGTGTAGATATGTGCTTGCAATAAGTTCCATAAGATATAGGGTTATTTTTAGGCACTATAGGGAAGATAAGTCTCAAATATCTTCGGTTTATCTCTACTATGCTGTTTCCGTTATTCTGCTAGTAAACAAAATCCCTCCTACAAGCAAACGGACGGTATCCATAAATGAAGCCTTCAGTAATAAGAGACATTATTTCTATGTGAATGTACCAGGCTTAGCGCAAGGTTGGCAACAACACCCCATGCATTTCCTGAGGATCCTGTACTCGTTCTGATATTGCTTACATGCTCGGTGTGTAAAGATGCCTTGGCGCTAATTTACTTACCACATCCAGGGCAGCAGAGCTAACTCCGTTACCTAGAGACGAAAGATAAAGTTGCATTTTCGGTAGACTTTAAACCGCTCCAGGTTAAAGCTGAGTTTCCTGCAAGTGCTTAGAAAGCATTTATAGGAACCATAGAGGTTTAAGGAAAGGAAATGTTTACTTAAGAGTGAAAAAAACGAGTTTGAAGGCTTGATAGACATTCTTATCGTTGTAAAATAGCTCGCACATTTCAATAAGAGATGCTTTTCACAAAATTTTACTAGCTAACTTGCTATCACCAAATGTTTCGATCAAATATCTTTCTGTCATCTTCAGAGGAAAACCTTTGCAATAATATCCGTAACTTCCACTCACTAGTGTATATATATCATGTAAGAATGTCTATCAAGCCTTCAAACTCGTTTTTTTCACATAGTGTGATTTTAGTGTTCAATTTTACGGTTTTTAGTGTGAAAGTTTATGTGAACCTTTTTATATTGTACTCTGAGTGTTTTTTATGAGTTTTTATGCTTTTTAGAAGTTTTTATTACTCTATTAACAGTATATATATATATATATATATATATATAAGTGAGAGATCGTTATATATATATATATATATATATATGTGTGTGTGTGTGTGTGTGTGTGTGTGTGTGTGTATAACCAGCAATGGCAAGAAGCCATTGACCAGGTCTAGCTTCTTGCCATTGAAGAACTCACAGTAGTTCGAAATATAGCAATTTCAAGTGTGACTTTTTCTCAATGTTTTACCCTTATCTACTTTTATTATTACTGTTAATTTGTTACATTGTTAATAGTGTTATTTTATTTTTATTTTTAATTTATATTATATATAAGTGAAAAATAAAAATAAAATAACACCCTTATCCTTGTCTACTTTTATTATTACTGTTAATTTGTTATATTATATATATATTGTTTCAATTAAGATAATTTATTGAGCTTCGGGGATTTCCTGTCTTCCTTGATTACAATGCATCGTATATAACCATTGAATTTAAACAGTGTATTAATATATTTGGAATAGTTGAAGTTGGTTTGAATAGTTTCAAAAAGTATCCATTCAGTAATATGATTCGATTCCAAGAATAAGCATTTATCAAGTGCTCTCAGCTTGCTTTTGTGGAAATTTATATTAATTTAATTACTCTAATTTGCAGCCTGTGTTAAGCCAATAACATTTGACACATCTGGCAAAAACATTAAAAAGTAAAATGTAATTACATTTTTAGCAAATGTTTTAAGAACTGGGACAATAGTTATTTAAAGTCAAAAATACAAGGAACTTATGTTTGAAAAGGGATAAAAAATAATTAAATTTAGTCCTATCTTTCTTTAATTATAATGGTACAATTTTCATAATTTAAGCAAAAGTATGTTAGAAAGAAATTTGTTGTTTCTAATTATTGACAATTTTAATTATTAGTTAATTTTTATTGTTTATTCATATGGTAAGGTAGGACCTTATACAAAATGTTCTTAGCCGTCAATAATTTCAAATTCAAATTTATATTTAGCAAGAAAAAGAAGGGGAAATAATTTTTATATAAGGTTTTCAGCAAATAATGTATTTATAATTTTAGACTAATTATTATGTGGGATAAAAACAGCAGTATAAATTTCTGAATAGCCTAAACATTATAACAGAAATAAAGTGGAAAGAATTATTTTAATGAAAAGTTAGTAAACTGAATAAATCTAATAAAATTACGAAAAAGTAATCAACTCTGTTATCATTAGCCTATGGTAGTTGAAAACTCACCGCTGTTGTTAATTAAAATAATAATAATAATAATAACAACAACAATAATAATAATAATAATAATAATAATAATAATAATAATAATAATAATAATAATAATAATAATAATAATAATAATAATAATAATAATAATAATAATGGAGGCCAAATTTGTGTTTTGTTCAGAATTGTGTAATGAAAAACCACCATCAAACACACTATGCAATTAAGCGCTTCCTCCGAAAACCAATGAAAGCAGCAGCCAGTATTCTCTCGTTCCTCTGTCCTCAAGTAAGTCAGTGTCATAATAATTGCTGATATTCCTCTTTAATCAAGATAGATTTTTCATTTACAATTTTAATGTTGATAATGAGCTTTGTCAACATCAACTGCAATGAAACTTTTAGGGTGGTAGCAGAAAATAAAAACACTAAAAGATAACTATGAATCAAAATGTACTTGCAGACTCTCATTTTTGAGCGCTATTGTAATGCACTTTTATACGAGCATGAGGGTCACCGGGAATTTTGATGAAAAGTTATACAGTTTATAGCACTGAAAATATTAGAAAATAGAACATTGCACTCATATGCCGTAATTAAATGATTAGAAAAGAAAAGACTTTTTTTCGTCCATGTACAAGCCTCTTGAAGGCCCTTACACTTAAGAAATTATTCCTCGATCCTAATGTCCACGTTATAAAAGTTTGAAGAATATGCAGTTGATTATAAAGATGTTTAGTTAGCTTTTCATGCTTTTATATTATCTGATTATTTATCACATATGACATAAGATAATTTCAACATGTACTGCAGAAAATTAACACAATGCAGTTTGTCCTTTACGAGAGAGAAATCGTGTTTCTGTATCATTAAAACTGTCAAGAGTAAAATAAGTTGTTTTCATTTTAATGGTTTCAACATATCGTTGAGTTCTTTCCAAATATGTGTACTATTTTACGAATAACTGCATCTTCGGTTGGATTCGATTGGCAGTGGCGGAGAGGAGAATGTTTCGGTACTCCAGCCTTGCTCCAAAGCTGGCCGTTTGTATCTACACCTCCAACGTGGGCATCTCCCATAGGAAGGGATGAGGTCAGGGAGCACCGGGCGCCGTAGGATCCAGGGTATTGAGTACAAACTTAAATGAGGCCCCCAACAATATTTCCAGGTAGATTCCGACAGAGACCCCCTTCCATCAGAAAGGCCTCTTGCATACAAATCTTTCAACAGCGCAATGTACCGCCACACCGCAGACAGCAGCAACCCACTTCACCTGGCACTTTCGATGCGTTAACAGAGTTAATGAAATCGAATTGGAGAGCGGAAAATACGTGGGAAGGAAAAATTCATCTCAGCATTCGCCTGAGCGGCCAGGGAAAACCACAAAAGCAGAAGGTTTGGTATTATCCAAAGGAACATGAATCCGCAACCTACTAAAGGCAAGCCTCAAGCCTTTATCTTAAGATAGCAATATTTTTAATACAATACGGGAGTACAATTATTATAAATATGTTACATGAAAATAGTTTTACAGTGGTGTCAATGCTGTTTTCATATAAATGCACATTTTATTTTCGATGTGTAATTTTACCATGCATTTTCTTATAATGTTTAGCTATTACTGCAAATTACGGGGGATTTATGCATTTCTCTTAATAATCTAAAAAAATCGCTAATAATAAATGCCTTTAGGTGTACAACTTTATTAATACAAATAACAACTTATGAAATATTTCGGTTACGTGAAGCAAGAAGGGAAAACCTTTTACTATAAGTACTGCTTGGTAGCTGTTATCTAGTATCGACTTTTGGTCACAGCTCAATGAGAAAGTTCCTCTTTTATAACCTAAGCAGTAAATCCGAGACATCTCTAAACGAAACGTTATTTCCTGTCGGAGAAATAAAAATTGTTCCAAGTTTAACTTTACTCGGGAAGATAAGATGATAACGTCAGGAATTTGCGACGATCTCCACTTAACCCAGAGAGAGATCAGTGTCTCTCCTGGAGCTTGTAATTCTCTTCACGCCTGAGAAGCTACTACCCGCCTGACAGACTGGAAGGAACAGTTGCCTAAGTGGAGCCTCAGTCGAGTGATAGTAAAGCTTCAACCCTTCGTCGAGAGCATTCCCTTCCTTTTGGCGTAATAGAAAACGTCTAGGACCTCTAATACAAAATTATATAATCCTCCTTCCTTACCCACGTTCTGCATGGAGGGAAAAGGGACTCGACTTGTGAGGCAGTAAGTGGATTACTGCCTCCGCTCGTGGAAGAAAATCTGCCGACTGGAATGTCAACACGTCGCTTGTGGATATTCCATTATTTGCATTGTCTACTTCAAAGTTATCCTAACCAAGTGTAGTAATCGCATCCAAAATATGTCTTTCACTTGTGTTAATTATCCCGTGTTTCGCAAAACTGTGGTTGTTATATTAACCGACCATTCTTTGAAACGTTACCTATAAATTTCAAGCAATAATAGTGGCATAATTTTACTCTTGCCAGCTATCGAGTTCTGCTATTACGAAATTATTAATTTGTTGCTAAGTTTTAATCTTACATAAACGAAGTGCATTCCAAAATTAACGTATGCAGTTTGACTAATTCTAAGGGTGTTATTGTAGGGGGCTGCAGCTAGCAGGTATGCAGAGGAGATGCACAAGAATGCGCCTGCGTAGTCTGTAATCCGTATTATAAAATTTCAAATGACAAACTATGGAAACTACTCCTCTCATAATTTACCATAACTGAGCAATAATTGCAGTCCTCATTTAAATAAAGTAGCCATGTTTACTTTACGTGGATTCTCAGTTTCCACATTTCTAGTTTTTGAAGTTTAAATAAGAGGAGAATAATAATGGTATCTAGCAGAATCGTTGCTTGTGAACGTGCATGTTTATCAAACTTAAAAGAGATGACTAATCCATGTTCTTGTACATTGCTTGCTGCTGTGTCCAAAGGGAAAATAATTATGATGTTGCATGTCGGAAGTTCTAAGGATTGGGTAAAAATTGTATTTTAATCAGCTAAAAAATATGAAACGCAATGACTAATATGAATGCTTCGAGAGTTTGTCTAAGGACAGTGGAACGATCAGGAGTGTAGACAATGTCAGCTACCATTCCCGTCTAAAATTTAAGAAGTTACTGCATGAACATACAGGATATTGTGCATTATACACATACAAATAATATCCACTTATCGGGCTCTATTCCAAGGTAGGCAGTACTCCAAGACAAGTTCTATGTGATCGGTAACACACATTGTGAATGTGATCACGAGATGTGATCACGTGCTGCCTTGACTGCATTGAAATTGAGAGGAATTTGTAATTTATTGAAAAATTGCGCTAAAAGGAAGGACAAAATCTTTCGAAGAAGTGAGGGAAACACACAAAGAAAATTGAAAATATATAATGAGCAATCCAACAGTAGCTGATTGGTCAATCGTGTTGACTTTGACAGAGATAAATGGTTTAAACGAAAGGACATGTAAGCATATCAGTTTAATTCAATTCAAACGTTTTTTTTTGTCACCACTTTCTAGGATTATCTGGAATATTCGTCGATTATGTAGGATTTATATATTATATGTTGCTATATTGATAGTGACAGAGGGACAAAATATTTTCTATATGTACAAATCTCTCATTTGTCAATAGTTTTAAAAGTAAGCGTCTTTGCCGTCCACATGTGTCAAGCATGTGATTTTTCCTCAGTTTTTCTGCTCTTTCGTATTTCTAATATCCGATTTGTTTGTGTATATATTTGTCAATATAGAAAAAGGGAGTAAATATAAAATTGCAAATTTACAAATATGATAAATAGGGACGTATGCGTGTTGTAAAATTATTAAGAAAGGTTGATTAAACAAACATGTACTTCTGTTCATTGAACAGAAACAGTCAGCCTTATTAAGTTCAGATGAAAGTTTTTTTTATGTACTGTTAAATTTCACAATTTTCCAGAAAGCAGTAGACAACAATCAATTTTTTGTGTATGAGCTAAAGGTGAAAACTGTGCTAATATCCACAGTGAACTTGTTTTAGTTTGTGGACATATTGCAGTGTGACCAAGTGGATGGTTATGTTTAAGGTAAAATAGTGCCCAGCGTTTACTTTCTGTGCTTTGGATGATCATGTTCGTCCCTCAATGAAGATAACAAAATATTCAGTCTCTTAAACGGTGTCCTTTAAAAGCACCTTCTAAGGAATTATTTGTGGCCTACAATTACAAGAAAGTTATTGCATAGGTTGAAAAGTTCATCCTACACAAAATCAATGCCAGTTTGACACTTTGAAACATTTCACCAAAGATACGCTCAGTTTTTCGATGTCTAAAACCTCTCAGAAGCCTAAGTTGTAGCTTGCAATATTTCTTAGACTAAGAAAGATATTAATATTCATATAATAGACTTAATTATTCAAACATAATACTAGAATGTGGATATACTTCTTTCACACCAGCCACATGTAGGATATAAGTTGGAATTGAACAATCAGTTTATAAAACATTCGGGTTAAGGCCAGGATACGAACCATGGATCTTCAGTCTTACGGACTATCACCCTAACTAGGTTACCGTGCCCTTTACAAGTCGCCTCTTAGGAATTAATCTCTCATAGTGGAGAAATCTTAGGAAGGTCTACGGGGTATACAAATAGAATTAGCTGAGAATTCGCGGTTCTATGCTTGGAGGAGGACACGGTAGCTCAGTTGTTAGAGCATCAGCTCGGAAGTCTGAGAAACCGTGGAGACACGAAAACTTCCTCATTTACAAATTATCTTGGAACCTTGTTAGTTCACGCAGGGGTACCTTGAATTATCCAAACTAGGTAAGGTAATATTTTTAATTTAACAGATTTTCTACAACTTGAGTACAACGCACCTTATTATATTAAACAAATTTATTATTGTAATGCATATAACATGTCAACATTTTTTGTTTCTGAGTTCGGTTCTGTTTTACACACAATATTTTCTGACATTTCACGAGCACAGCCGTTCTATTTTGCTCCTATTTTGACGCCAGTCTCTTGCAGTTACTTCATCCCCACCGTTTTTGCAGCAATCTTCTTCATAGATTCGCCTCTATACACTCTTCGAATACCGCCACGGGTGGCCGAGGTCGTTAAGGCACGGACTCGTGAGCGGGAGGTCTGCGGTTCGAATCCCGCCAGGACCGTCCTCCCTGACTGGGGTTTTTTCCAGGTTTTCCTCAGTCTTCATAACTGGCAAATGCCGGGGAGGTACCTAAACTTAGGCCTGGAACGCTTCCTTCCTTAAAAAAAAAAAAAATCCTTTCCCAATTTATCATTTCATCTCATGTATCATCAGTGTCCACCGCCTGTGGTGCCTCAGTAGTAAAAACGGGCGTTAAACACTACTCAAAAAAAAAAAACTCTTCGAATGGTCTCTAACGTTGTATAAGAATATAGTTCATTTTATTTTCAACACTGCTCATTCTTTCAATAAAACTTTCAGACTAAAACTCAAAAAACAGAAATCGAACTGAATTGAATACTTGCAGCGACTATGAGCAATAAAGCTCCTTTTAAGTTGCTTACATCCATTGTTGTAATGCAAGATTTACTAGATTATCATTTGTTAGCGATCGGGTTTTAATAAATAAATGATTTTTTTAAGTGAGTCGGGTTGTGCGCAATATTAAGTTAAGTAATTTTTGCAGCGTAAGCCGTTATTTCTTCTCCTTTAAACTTCCTAACATATCCTTTCTTATTCGAACGAAATAAAGTGTACAGTAGTGGCTTTAACTCCTACAGACAATGGATAAACATTGCGACAGCTTAATACTTTGTGTTTAGTTTTCATATTCTATACAGTGCAACTTTAATCCCATTAGCGCATTGCATTTCACCGACATTTCCTTAACCCATCAAGGAAATACCATCGCTTTAGACTTCAGATGCTGGCCGTAGTGGTTTCTTAGAACGTTTTATGCATGTATTTGTTTATAGCTCAAAATGTCATTGAATTACTTTTAATCGCTTACGACTTCTGATTAGCGTTTTCATGTTAAAACAATGAGGATTAGTAAAACCTATGATGCAATTGTACGCATTCCAGATACCAAAATAAAATCGTGACTAGTTTATTATGTAATTAATTAGTAAAGGAAAACCGCGAAGAAAGTTCGATACCTAATGATTCGATTTTGTTGCATAGTATACGATATCGTTAGATTACACAAATGTTACCCATTCCAAAAATATACAAGTTTTATAATTAAGCACACTGGGACTCTAATTAAAAATATTCTCTATTGGTTCACATAATCATTTCTAGAAACATGATTACAACAAATAATTCATGATGGAAATCATTTGCATTTTTTGAGTTTATAAAGTTATTTCATTCAAGATAGTCTGATTTGTTATATTGTGTGTAATTTGACCAGGGTTAACCACACATTTTAGTCAACATGTGAATTTAAGTCCTTGCTTTATAAACATACAGTACTCACTGTCAATCTTTACGGAGACTAACGAAAGCAAGAGATAAAAGTATAAAAGTCTGAATGATATGCTGCAGGTGTTTTCTCGCCGGCGATACACTGACCGCAGCAAGTAGCTTTCGGAATATTGGTCTACTTCCGCCTGTGTAACACATTTGCAGCGGATGCACACTTCACCGTGTTAGCTAAGCTTTGCTTGTTGCATTCGACTGCAATTGCAATAATTAGTGCCTCAGCCTGACCCGGAAAGAAATAAAAAAGGTCTCTACTAGAGGAATTCTTACACATTCCAAATTGCCTTAATATTTTCTCTTCTAATATATTACCCTGTAAAAACAAAAATGAAAATAAGAGCATAGATAAACAATAAGATAATTTATGATAAAAATATATACCCAAAACGGCCCTAATTCTTCGCAAAACTAAAAAGTGTGTATATATATATTAAAAACAATATTTTTCTAAAAAATGCAAAGTCAGAACAGAATTTTTGAGTGTTCACAGTTTAGCCCACTAATACCGTAATGTAGTACACAAATTGATAATAAAGATCGAGATAGTGACGACTTTTATTCAAAATGAAGAAAGAGGAAACTGTCTTATTTATTAAAGGAAAAACGCTGTTTGATAAAACAATTAAGTAAAACGAAATATGCCTTACGTCTATTATTATGAACAGGAAAATAGACAATAAGAATACTATCATATTACAACATGTAAAGATTGGGAGAAGAAATTAATTGGGTCGTACTTTCACATAATTTATTTTTTTCAACTTAATTTTTAAAGAACGGTTCAGGCGATAACGCATGGGCTTGTATTCGGGAGCTCCCAGGTTAAAATCTTGTGACCGATTAACCTGAATGAGGTTTTCCGTACTTTTTTTTTTCAAACCATTTTCAAGAAGGGTAAATGCCGGGTTAGTGTTACTCTACCGTTGATTCATCTTCTATTATTTATACATAATTCATCTTTAGTTAATCTTTATGTAAGAGTTTGCATTTTTCTGTGTTTGTGATGTCTTTGAGTCAGCCCTGACACTGGACTGTTCATCACCAACCCCTTAATGTATATGTGTACTCTATTTGTGTCGAGAGACAATTAACTCCCCGACTGTTGAGTACTTTCTTATAATTCCCAGGCAATGTAAGTGCTAATATCGATAAGGGTGAACAGTAAATAAGAAGAAAGAGAAAAATATCTAAAGAGTTCTACTCGGGTCTAAAGAAGTTATGCAATTATCATTATTTCATATTTTATTACATTTGAATATTTTATGTTTTGTTAACCGGCTATTTATTTTGATTAGGATAATACATATGCGGAGTCAATTAGCATTAAATAGGTTAAAATATATTTACAAGAAAACGCAAATTTATTTTGTAATGCTTTAATTATAATTAGAGTTATGTTATAATTTTAGTTTTTACGTTATTACTATTATATGTGGGTGTATTAGTCATATATACTACAATAAGAATGACAGTACAGAACATAATAATGAGAGATAGAAAATATCTTCAGAAGTAGATAAAAACAGACATTGATCATTTGAGACAAACTTGATAAGAACAATGATTACAGAGAATGTACAAAGAAACAGTATTGAATATTTTGCAGCTACTATAAGTTTAGAAAATCTATAGCTAATCTGACGCATTTCCATTTGTTAAATTTTTCTTATTTGGGAGCATTGGAGGTCTAATTGCCGTGCATTTCCTTTCCTAATGAAGATCAAGTTCTCTGTTGTAGATTTATAATAAATGCACAAGTTAAAACACTTTCTTTAAGTACAGTATAGTAAAAATGCACTTGAAAAGTTATAAACGAATTGCATTAGTTAAATGTTACATTTAAGAAAATTTCACATCCCATATAAAACTATTAACAAACAACTGAGGTCCTGGAAAGCAATATTAATTTTTTTCATAACATCAAAGGATTTCTGTGTTTGCATGTAAATTACATGTAAGTTGCACCAAATGAATTTTTCAGAATTCCTGAAAAGTGTTCTTATTGTTATTACACGATTCTCCCACACAATAATGACAGCAACGGTGTTAATGTTTTCTTTAGTAAATGCACAAACATTCTTTGAAACTGATTGCCTCCGTTCTTTCATCACTTTAAACCATCTTCGAAAGAACATACTCTTCATATTCCTTGCCGTAGGCGGAACTGAACATGTTTCAACTTGCACACCTCTCACGGGAAGAAATCGGAAGTAGCAGCGACGAAACTAGCTAGTATACGTGTATATTATGCTTAAGGTGACAAAATATTGTGAAATTAAATTTTAACGCAGGAAATTAAGTCTGTAAAAAGTATATACACTATTGACAATCCGTCGCAATATAAACACTTATAAACTAAACATATTTAAGAATTATAAATGTAAATAAAATAAATGTAAAAGTAAATGTTAGACATTCTTAAGAAACAGCATAAAATCGGAATTGTAATCGACAAATTGATCGTTACGTTTTGTCATAGTCCAAGGTGAAAATTGTTTCACTTATATAACTGTTGCAGAAGTTACATATTACCAAATAGCTTCTATAGAAACAATACAAATATCCTCTCTTGATCATGGTAAACAACACATTTTCCCCTCGAATAATGTGCGCATATAGCTATGGACTAGTTTTCTATGATGTGCTTTCGTAAATTAATTTCAATGAATATTATAATATTTCTTTTAACATCGAAGTAAACTCCGTTAATTTCAAAATATCAAACTTTTACCTATGCTATAATCAAGATAGTACAATTTCAATGCTGCAGTTACCGCTATGGATGGCCGAGATCGTTAAGGCGCAGATTCGTGAGCGGGATGTCTCGGGTTCGATTCCCACCTGGATCGTCTTCCATGGCTGAGATTTTTCCAGGTTTCCTCAGTCATTATAAATGGTAAATGTCGGGGAGGTACTCTAAAATTAGGCCTGGAACGCTGTCTTTAAAAAATCCTTTTCCAGTTTATCATTTCATCTCATATATCATCAGTGTCCAGCGCCTGTGTGCCTCAGCAGTTAAAAAGAGCGTTCAACACTATGGAAAAAAAATGCTGCAGTTCAATTTGTATTTTACACACGATTATGATAATCGTATACCTCTAATTTTATATACCTCTTTAAATTGAGAGTAAATTTTTATATGTATACTTCTTGTATAAAAAATTCATTCGTGGGACAGTAGTTCAATTAGAGCACTGAATTTTATTGCAACTCAACACCTTCACTAAAATTACTTCACAAATCAATGTAAATGTGCAACAAAACTCACTAATTAATGATATAAATGCATTATTCGGTCTGTGTTTGTAATATCAAAAAGCGAACAAAAACATATTACTTTGTACTATAGATTATTGCACAGCACCTTAGCACACTTGCGCTATTGGGTTCAACCATTTAATTGCCGGGATGAACTGTTCTTTTTTCCGAGAGTGTACGGGTATTTTTAAGGACCTAGATCTTGTTTCGCATAATTAAAAATATTTATTTTATTGATACATCGTTTCTAAGAACTGAGGCAATCAACACAATCAATGCAAAAATTTGTTTTATTGTTTTATTTTAACGTCACTATAACGTTCTGTACATAAACATTTTGAGCATTACTTTGATGGCTAAAATGCACCTAGCCTTTTGACTTCTCTTTGCGTGTCAAACACTACACAGCCACGTTATTTCTTTATGAAATTCCTGAACAAAAGCACCCCTCGCAGCTGGCGACCTGTCTGTCGCCTAACGGTACACCAATTTTTTAACAGTTGTTTAGTGGGGTGCGGGTGGGAAACTGGGTATTAAACTGCTGCCGGGGAGCAGAGAGGGTGCCTTTGAGGCAGGTAACAAGCCAAAACTGTCTGCCATCTCTTTGGGTTGCTTTTAGCTTAAGCTTTTAGAACGATTACCGTACACCAGAGTCGGTTACCAGTTGAGTTTTATAGAAAGCAAATCCGCACATGAAAAGACATGCCTTAAAATGTGCTCCGATCATTTTATCCTTTTTTAATAATTTTTCTCTTGGCCACTGTAGCGTAATTCATTTGCGCGGTAAATTTTCTCTGAATTGCATTTTCATTTGTTAATCAATACTTATTGTCACTGTACTATGGAGTAAATCGTTTAACTAATTGTAAAAGCAATATCTGAATTGTAAGAAGTGAAAAAATTATGCAGATATAATGGTAAAATATTTTGTACAGGAATGCAATGTTATAAGAAATGGCTTTTATCTCTGCAAAAAGTATCGTAAACAGTCGGATGTAATAAATATACCGCTTCTTTCAAATATTAAATAAAATTTAATACACTGAAACTCCAGATATAATTTATCGAAGCAAATAAAATTATATCTGAAGTGATACAAAGAGGCAACTCGAGCTCCAGAATGGATGACGTACCATAAAGTGAAATTTCTAAAACCGAAATTGTGGATGTGATACAGGCGGTTCGCATCAACATCATTTTCGCTGCAATATTTCTCTCCACAAACGTGGGGCGTTTTTCTGAGTCGAAAATTGTACAGTTTATCACACGAGGGACAAAACCTTTCTACCTCGCACACCGTTAACGACTTGGGATAAAACTCCCTTTCCATAGGTTACTGAATAAGCGTGTTTGTCTCTTATATTCGCGCTTGTAACTCTTGCAAAAAATACAAATTCGATTATTTTCGCAGCCCTGCTGATGGGACTTGGCGCAATTTTGTTCGTAGCGATGATCTTCTTTTGTAGCTTGTAGGACGGTTGCAGCGGTGACAGTACCACTTGCACTTAAATGCTGCACACAGATTAACAATGACATTATAATGACTGTTGTGATATATTAAATCGATGTATTCCCTTGAATCCTCTAGTTTCACATTTATACAAAAAGTTTTATCCGAATAGTCGCCCAAAATGGTAATGAGGTATTCCTTTAGTACCCCTTGAACCTTTTGTCACCTCGTTTAAGGTAACCACCCTTGTTTTCCCTATTTTTGCGCACAAATATGACGCTCTATTTTCTTGTAAATAATTAAATCGTCTAATTATAGCATAATTGATGTCGTTGTCTATCCTTGCCATGCCATTTCCGTAGGGAGACTTAATTTGTCACTGTTTTTAGCTTCCAATATATGTTTTTTGTTTTGGATATACATTTCGAGAAGCACAAACACGAAACATCTTTGATCCACGCGCACGTATATTTCAAGGACCGTGAAGAAAGAAAGTTTGGTTACTCTGCAGCAATTTTTCAAATGTATTCAAAAAGGCGATCTCATTTATTCCGTCAAAGCGTCTAATATTTATATTAAAAGCGTCTCGGTATCTTGAACGCGATGCGAATTCTACATCGTTATGCCTAAATATTCGGGTTCGTTTGCCAAATTCCAAAAATACCCATCTTATACAGACACCTATTCCTCCAGATGTGCATTTTCCGGCATGGGATGAACTGTATGTCAGTTTCCAAAAACCTCGAATAAAACTTACTCGCGGTTTTCTGGCGGTGATTCAGAATTTCAAACCTATGATCGGAGCTACTTCTGCTACTACTCTCAATATCGCGCTCGTGCCAAATATGACGTGGTAGTCTTTTCGTACAATGTCATTGGGAATGAGTCTTGCAACATATATAAATAACACAAGTATACCACCTAAGAAAATAAGAACTAAAATATATGAGAATCAAAATCTTGTTGATATGGATCCTTAGTTTTTCTCCTATTACAGGAGCATGGTAATAAAATTATCAACAAAAATAAAAAAGTTAATTTTATATTGTCTATCTAATAAATGTTATCTTTCTACTCCTTTCGATTCTTTGCCTTTTCCATGATTTTATTCATTTTCACCATTCTCGTCTACTACTTCAAGTATTAATTTTTAACTCTGTTGCGGTTCTTTAATAATTAAAATAGTGTTTAACGCCCGCTTTTACTTCTGAGGCACTACAATTGATTATACGTGAAATAAATGATAAATTGGGAAAATATTTTTTTAAAGAAGGAAGCGTTCCAAGCCTACATTTAGGGTACTTCCCCGGCATTTGCCATTTATGGTACAGAGAAAAAACCTCGGTCGGGGAAATCTAACGCTCACGAGTCCGTGCCTTAATAACCTCGGATACGGCGATTACTCTATTGTTTTATCTGTCTACCAATTATTCTTCTACCTTTTCATTTATATTCCAAAATTACAAGTGGTACACTATCTAAGGCAAGCGTTTTAAGTGTTGCATCCGATAAGTAAATATGTTATAACTTTGTCTCTATTTGCCAATAATTTCATAACTTTATTTATTATCTTTTCTTGTCGTGTCACTTATTTTACAAATATTAGAAATTTCTTTACGGTTACTGAACTCTACTTTTTGTCATCTCAGCGAGTATCCAGTTTTCGTTGCCTTATAAGCAACTACATAGTTAGTCTTTTTTTTTTTTTTTTGTAAAATTTGAGATTGTTTTCAATTGTTTGATATAAGCTCCTTCTAATGGTACCACAATTCTCATTAAATATTTAAAATTTACGTTCAACTTCTCTTTCTCCCAGAGACGATAAATTACATTTCGAAAAGTAATACATTTCGATACTTATTTTATTATTTGACCTTCCAAGTACAATTTTGACTTCGCTGGCCATTTTCGTCTTTCATTTTAGTTTTTTTCAATTGAGATCGTGAACTGATACAAGTGTCAGAAATTAGAACTTGATCGTCCACTAACATAATTGTTTCTACAAATATTTATCCGTAATGTTCAACATTTTCATGGAATTTCGCACACTCTCACAGCTTCGTTCAAATATGTATTAAAAAGCAACAGTGATAAGCTGTGCTCTTAGTTGATATCTGCATAAAGAATTTGCTATTTTTGTCCTTAAATTATCATAATTCCTTCAATGTCTTATATTAGCTGTGTTACTGTGCATTTCTTTGAAACACAACAGCTATGTTAGCTCCTATGGATGTTAACGAATTCCTGCAAATAATCGATAAAATGTAAACGTAGCTATTTATAGATTCAATACATTTTACAATTAACTTCTGGACAACAAATACATTCCTAAACCTAATATTTTCACTAATTTAATACATGAAATGGAAGTTTATGAGCAGAGTATGCTTCATTTTTGGTTCTGTAATTTATTTACTCCAGAATGGAAGGCAGTGGTCTTTCTTTGATGCTTAAACTTAGAACTTTATGACTGCTAATGTTTTTGCTTATCTGTTTACAAGAAGGAAAACCCCTCCTTTTGCAGTACGAGTGTTAGAACACCTTTAATGTGTACCCAAAGACACCGTTGAGAAGTTAGCACATGAAGCTCCTAATTAACGGCATTATTTTCCCAAGCGTTGCGCAATTGCCTTGAGGTTACTGTGGATTAAACGCGATCTAAAGCAAGGGGATTTAAACACATGGCAATAAGGTGTTACTGCAAGTGGAGCAAACAACAAATTATTTTCCACTTAGAAAACTGTAGTAAAATTAATTTTCAACTTGTATTAAGCAACAGTACCACGATTCAGCTTTATTTGCATAATTACCGAAATACTCTTCCCTGGATGAAACCAAAACCCTTACATGTGTCAATGAAAAATGCTTTGTAAAGAACAAATACGAGAGCTGTTTGGTAAGTCCGTGGAAAAATAAAGAAAGCATAATTATTTTGGAACAATGCTTGTTTTAATATAATGTATATTCAAATCTAAACATTTAATTAAGCGATTTTCTAATTTGTTTATCTCATCCATAAAATACGATTTCTAAAACTCTACAAAACTGCAAATCTTCAATTTAATGCGAGTTTCTTTCCTGCTAGCTATTTCTTCATGTTGGGGAACAGGAAACAGTCCGGAGAGTAGGGGAGTGGGAAACAATGGTGCACTAATGCACTAATTTTGAGGTTACAATCGCAGGCTTGTGTCCTAGTGAGTTAACGTTAGTCAAATGTTTTCTTGCTTGTTTATAAATATTATCAATATTTATGTATTAGCATACATTTATTTATTTACATAATGTTTTTATTGGTTTATATGTGCACGAGTATTGTCAACTTTACTGTCAATGTTGTCATTATAATATTGTCGCTATAACTTCATGTAATTATTATTAGATTGGTACGGCGGAAGAGAAGACCTCATGGCCTTAGCTCTACCAGAATAAATAAATAAACAAATAAATTTAAGCACAAAAATACCTCTCAAATACAGACTAAGCTTCGTAGATATTTACAAACATCCCCACCGCCACGGGTGACCGAGGTCATTAAGACGCGGACTCCTGAGCGGGAGGTCTGGGGTTCCAATCCAACCAGGACCGTCCTCCCAGACTGAGACTTTTTTTCAGTTTTCCTTAGTCCTCACAAATAGCAAATGCCCTAAACTTAGGCCAGGAACATTTTCGCCCTTAAAAATCCTTTCCCAATATATAATTTTATCTCATATATCATTAGTTTATCGCCTGTGGTGCCTCAGTAGTAAAAACGAGTGTTAAACATCATTAAAAATTTCTCAACAGTCACCGTTTTGTCAAGGTACCAATTTAGGTTGAGTTTGCATGGACACGAGTTTGGTATTCTTTCAAATTGTTTTACGTGATTCTGCATATAGCTAGAAGCGGAATTTATCTGCCTATTGTACCACTTGTCTAACTTCGTTGTTTCAAATGTTTTTATAAATTTATTCAAACAATATTGTTCTCCGAGTCTTATTTCAGAGAGATTTAATTTAAAAGATGCAGCTTTTCGAAAACAACCTTTAATTTTAATACCTGTACATCACTTCAATAAGGATACAAAAACAAGATTGTTATACTATAATCTCCTCTAGTACTTACAATAAATATCTGATATTAGATAATTGCTTCCCTTTCGTTACTTCAACTGGACTAGAGCCAGCCCATAAAGATCTGAAATCCTGTAACAAATAGCAATAGCAGCTTATTTGTTGTGTCCGATTCAATTGAAAAACGTTCATGGCAGTAATAACCGTACATCCTGCTAATAAACGATCAAAGAAATAATGCGTAGAGGTGTCGACTGGACACACTTACGAGATATAAACTGAATTACTTCACTTTTGCAAGTCATGTAGCTGCCGTGCAGTGGGTCGGCTTATTTCCCTAGTCAGAGTAAATAAGATCAATGATAAGCACAAATAATGTTTCCAAGTTCCACTGTTAATAGAACAAATTGTTTTAGGTGCGTTTCTTTTACTTTACTTGTTTACATTTGTTATATTCTGAAAAAAATCAGAACTTCACATTTTGTATGCTTTATTATATAGCGTTTTAGCTGTTGTTCTATAGATTTTATCTTAATAAATTATATTTTAATTATCATTCTTCATTAAATGAATAGTAAAACTGTGCTTGTATGTACCTTAACAAAGACTACTTTCCATCCGCGTCCTTTTCCCAATTTTCAAATACTATACTATCAATATATATACATGTGTGTGTGTGTGTGTGTGTGTGTGTGTAAGATAAAGCCTACAACACTAACGATGCATTAACACTCGATATAACTTGTTTAAAATTTCCATAAAAGGTCATTTGCATGACATGCAAAGGTACATGTGATCATGCAATGGCGTGTAACTAAAAATACAAAGGAGAAAGTGATGAATAGATCACCTGTTAAATGTTGCATTTTAGAAGATAGTGGGAGAGGCGAAAATCTGAAATACGAGAAGGTTCAAAAAGTGTGCAACTTTGTTGGCATTTAACATAAATAATGTTATGACAGTAAAGTACTAGTAAAACAATTGTAATTCGTAAAAATATATCGTATAACCTGAAGATAGAATAGGAGTATAGTAAATCAGTTAAAGGAAACAGTAAAAAGGAATAAAAATTACTGCTGTTATAGATAACTTACATATTGTTCAAGTTTGGAACGGTAACTCCTAAACTCATGATAAATAATTGTTATAAACAAAAATCACCAGAAATAGTTTAATCTATTTATAATAAAGTAAATAGAAATGGCTGTAACTATTGCGAAGAGATAACACTACTAAGAGTAGGATATTAATGTATTAAAAATATAGCTCTTAGGTTATAAAATGACAGAACCAATATTCTACTATCTTTGTAATAGAAAATAAAACTTAATTCATTTATGCAGATCAAATATAGAAACATTTAAAAGAATTAATCAAACATAATATAATATAACAATTACACGTACCGTTTATAGATTTTATTTAAAAGTTTATACAATTGATAGGACAAAACTGAGAACAATTTTATAAGAAAATAGAACCCCGAAGCATTTCACACAAAATATTATAAGCTTATATCAACACAAAGTTTATTTTAAAAATATATAGTATGCTAGATAGCCGTTCATCAACGTTATTCAGTATTTGTATATATTAAATTATTAAACCATGGAAGAAATTAACAAATATAAGAATAAATTTAAATAAAAATAAATTTGTTAAATAATTTCGTGTGCCTAATTATGAACTATAATATACAATACAGAAGAGGAACTCTTCTTCCTCTTCTCCTCCTCCTCCTCCTCCTCCTCCTTTTACTATTAACAATTTCAATCATTTCTTGATTTCATCCTGCTTTGTGTTTGCCAATATCCCTCTTACCTAAGGATTGACATAACAAAAATTTCTTTGAATACGGTTTCAATCTATTCTGTTAACAGACTATTTTCAATTTAGTCTATACTTTTTTTTAATTTTAAGTATTTTAAAATCTTATTTAATTACATTATTAGGTATTTCATTTCATCCTTGACCTATTTTAACGTATCTAAGAAATTTAATTTCAGATGCTATTTCCCTCTCATTATTCTTGTTATGATCTCATACTCTGAGCCATAAAGAAGCGTAGGAAGAGCTAATACTTTACATGCTTTCAATTATGTATCTTTTTTCATGGCTATTTGTTTTGAGTTCTTTTACACATTTAATTCATTCTTATTGTTTTATTATCTATATCAAAACATTCTAGATAGGAGATGTTGCACTCAAAATAAATTTTAAATATTCGTCGTTATATGATTATTATTATTTTATATCTTATTTTGTCCTTTTTCATTGACTTTTTCTCTGAAATAATTTTGAAATATCAGCTGAAAAAATCCAAAGTGATGGCCAAGAAAGAGATAAATACAATGAACAATTACGCAAATTATATAGTGTTAAAATTTGAACTTGAAGTTAAGTCAAAAGTAATGCCATTTTAAGAGAAAAAACATGTTTGATAAAAAAGTTAGGTCAGTAAAAATTTTAATGTGATATTTCACTCCATTACGATATATAACATATTTCACAGTATCTGTTTATTTATTTGTTTATTTACGGACGATCTTTAACACCTGAAGTAATCAGCATTCTACTTACTCTATTCAGAGCGTAAAACGGCCGATAAATTTTGCTCAAATACCTTTTCTGTAAAGTTGAGGTTCTTTTACGTGCAGTAAATCTACGATAGTGACCCACAGCTCTACTTCCCTTTCTAAGGAAGCCATACTTAGTATTTTACCGCCCGAAAACGCTTGACCGAGATTGAACTCGCGAACTTTGATATATGAGAAAAAAAATAAATAAAGAGACTTAGTTAAAATGCCGTACAGTGCTAGTTATACGATATTTATTAAGCGATTCAGAGGTTTGAATACCTACGAAATTTAAGAAATTGTGGAAATAAAATTCTTGAGGTTACACATAAATCGTGTTAACACTTATGTGTAACCTTCATTCTTATTTCGAGTTTAAATCTATAAGTCAACCAAAGGAAAAACGTTACATCTGTCAACCGGAAATTAAATTAGCCACGGTCGTAACAAGTTACCTAATTCACGGAAGTAATAGAAAATGAAAAAGAAAAAATATTTTATGCTGAGTGTAAAAGAGAATACACTGCATCTAAAGCTAATATCAAGTTAGGTTTGGTCCATTTTCACATCGACAAATTACCCATGTATTTTTCTCCTTTCGATTAATATTCGTGTAGAATATTAGAATTTAAAATTATTTCAGCATAAGAAATACACGCAAAAAGGAAAATATTTACTCGGGGCGCTTCAAATAAAGCCAATTCTTTATTGAATAATAAACAATAAAACAATTATGGTGATAATTATGCTTATAGTGAACAGCAGACGTTAGAGCCAGAAAGCTGTTTGCGGGTCCTCAGAGATCAAATAATTATACAAAGGCAGCGTTTCTCAAACTGTGGTCTAAGGATGATCCACGAGGCACGCCCTTGAAGATCGCCACGGGTGGCCGAGGTCGTTAAGCCGCGGATTCGTGAGCGGGAGATCAGGGGTTCTATTCCCGCCAGGACCGTCCTCCCTGACTGAGGTTTTTTCCAGGTTTTTATCAGTCCTCATAAATGGCAAATGCCGATTTGTTACCCTAAACTTAGGCCTGGAACGTTTCCTTCCTTAAAATATATTCTGTCCCAATTTATCATTTCATTTCATGTGTCATCAGTAACCGACTGTGGTGCCTCAGTAGTAAAAATAGGCATTAAACACCATTTAAAAAAACGCCCTTGAAGTCCTCTAGAATCTAGATTGAACATATTTTTAACAAAATATGGAATTAGTACAAAAAACAAAAACAAAACTGAAATGTGGATTAGTTTGTATGTTTGAGAACTACGAAAAAAATAAATAATAGAAAAATAGGAGTTTCCGCTGCAATTTTTTTTCGTGAAAACATTTAAGATTTTTTACGGCTTGGAAACAAATATTGAACAACTTTGCAAGTTTGCAATGTTTTTATTTCATTTTTTATTAAATATAGATGGGATATAAACGGGATTCTAAAACAAAATTGGCTTATAATCTTACATTACTATAACATAGCCTAGATATCTTTCAGTTATAAAACGCGGATATTATTTTTCTTCTAGCATTTTGTCCTAATTAAGCGAGACGAGTTTAAAAGTCTCCATACATAGCTCAACCAGTCGGTGGTTAGTTCCCGTGTTGCCATCAATATTTTCTTGCATAGACTGCGGAGTTCAAGCGCTGCATCATTTTAAAACTTAGGTACAACATACTTAATAACAGAACTAGGTACACACCCTCCTTACAGAAAAGTGCTGAAAATGTTGCCCGTTTTTCCAGACACACAATCCACATCTCCTTGAGAAACTGCCATTGACACTCATCCGTTTCCCGTCAGCAATGCACCTATATTCGTTTCGATTGTTTGCTTTAAGTTCCTCAATATGTGAGCATTATTTGTTAATGTTCCCTAAAGAAAACGTTCACAAGCCGTAAGAACTGGGAAACAAAGAGGTCAATGGAGTTCTTAATGCATAGTTTTCTTCCTTGTCCCACATGACGTTTTCTTCTGCTTGGTCGCAGAATATGTTTCATTAAATTTCTGTAGTAATTTTAATATTTTTTCGAGATGGAACCGGGATGCCAGGAAAGCCTAAATGCTATTTTGTTTTGCCATATATCTCCCTGTGTCTTGGAGATGAATACACAATGACGCAGTGAGCATCCCACCATTGCACAATATTACAGCTCTATTTAATAAAACCTCACTTTTGACTACAGAGCATAACTGTTTGACTCTGTTGAATCCTGCTCGCAGCTAACTGGAAGAGAAAATGGCGCCGAGCAGTCACGTGGGGTGTCTCAGTAATTGGAAGCGGTAGGTTCGCTGGTCGGCCGATATAAGTTGCGGGACTGCTCTCAATGTATAAAATGAAGGGAATGTGAAATTAATGTTGCTTTAAAATATAGGTATATTAACTAACTTAAAACTTGAAAAATTGTTTTCGAACGAGGCAGGAATAGATTGGTCCGCAGAATCTTTTAATTTTGAAAAGTGATCCTCACTTTAAAATCTTTTGAGAACGCTGAACTTAAGGCATGCATTCATATTTTAAACCGCACTCGAACTGGGACGCTTCGATTATTAACTGATCACTTTAAGAAATGTAACAACTGGGATTAGAGTAGTAATAAAGGGGAACATTTATATATTACAGATGGTTTTCGCAAAAAAAAAAAAAAAAAAAAGAAAAACAACAACAACAACAACAACAACAACAACAACAACAACAACAACAACATTTGTACTGCCTACGAAACTCAAACTTTTCTGTCTCCGATATGAAATTTTATGTGTTTTCTGTGAAAACTGCTATTTCTTCTTTAACTGTTTACCCTTCTACGATAGTAGGACTTTCTACCCCTGGAACTTACAAGCCAAAGCATTGCAATGCCTTGTCAGTCTTTTGTAGGGAAGCTAAATACTTATGGACGCATAATGAATACACATACACTGTGAGAATTCCTAAATGGGTGGTCAATCCTATATCAGGACCGCTTCGATGACATCACAAACCAGATGATTCAAAGAAGGTGGATGATGAAATGAAAGGTGAATCCTTGCAGAAAAATGCTGACCTAGCATTTACCCTTTCTGAAAATGGACTGGTTAAACCTCAATTAGATTACATGCCCACAGGCTTTGGACTCCAGAATACAAGTTCCTAGTGTTAAAACTTGATCCAACCCGCTTGTTATATGAATACTACAATTGAGTATAAACATGAAGCCTTATAGTACGGTTAACTAGAAGAAGAAGAAGAAGAAGAGGAAGAAGAAGAAGAAGAAGAAGATGGTGATGATGATGATGATGATGATTATGAACTTGAAATCTCGACCCTACCTTCCAATTGTTACTATCTGATTTCGTTAAAGCATTTATGTTGTAGCTTTTGAAAGCTAAAACTGTATAACAAAGTAGTGACATGGGAATTTTGAGAAATTAGCGACGTTCCTATTAGCAATAGAAAGACCAACAGAAAAAAAGAGAAATCAGAAAATATTTCCTAAAGCATAAAACGTATATCCAGGTAAATTATAAATTTAAATTGTTTGTACTATTAATACTTTTCTAATAGATTAAATTATATTGCGATACATGCACATATGACTATTTACCACCTTAATGGAGCCGCGGAAAGACCATGACAACACTGTGAATAAGCTTTTGGCATCGTACTGGATCATTTTATTTGATTGTTAGTAAGCATACTCGAAACCAAAAAACAAAAAAACAAAAAACAAAAAACAAAACAAAAAGGAAGAGATGAACGCAAAAATGGAGGGGCCGAAGTAAAGAACCAAACAAAAAATGAAGCTAGAAACAGAAGAAGAAATCTTATTCTCGTGAACTTAAGTTTAAACTATGATGAATTTCGACCGCCGTCACTAAAGTATTTATACATTTCCTATGTCCAACTGTCTAGAGAGAAATGTCTTAACTGCACAAATCAATATGCCGCTGCTACCAAGAGTTCGTCGTCTAGTAGTGCATTGAACTTTCCGACCAATTTTATCTTGCCTAACGACAGAAGTTATATTAGCGTCGCGAGAATAGTTTTTATTGAGCAATGTCACCTATTTTCAGGAAATTCAGCTACAACCGTTATTTTGACGTCACTGGATGTTTTTCGAAGTTATACTTTTATTATCTAAATTGAGTAGTGAATTTTTGTCATTTACCCTTGAAATATCCGTAGTAGTTTTAGGATATACAGAGGGTTTACGAATATACTTACACTTTATCAGAAAGAAAAAGAAGCAATAAACAAAGCACCGGTTTTTATCGCTCTATGGACATTTTCGTTCATATCGAGAAAACACATTGTTTACGTTAAATAAAGTATGTGATTATCATCGCTGTCACTGTATTGTTATATGTGTTTATACATGTAAATCAAAATGCAATGAACTTGGAATGAAAATTAATTAATATTTACGTGGCCAGTAGTCCATTAATCTGAGATGGACAATGATAGATTCCCTTCACATCAGATGTCTCTGTCACTCAATTCGTCTAAACGAATAACACATTACTCTACAACGTATCTGTAATACCCTCAAAGTCCCATATTATTTTTTTCTTCTCTCAGCACAATGAACGCAATCACTTCACATATCCACTGTCATAGAGACATTTCTATCTGTTTTTTGCTGTTAAACTGAAAACTAATTTACTTAATAAACAGCGAAGAAAAGGTATTTTAATTTCAGAAGTTCAGGGTAGGAATTAGTTTCTGACAAGCACTTTATGACGGATTGTTGATCTCACAAACTAGTCCCACACAACTTTCAGCCCTCTCTTCGCAAGCAGTTTATATACGTTTTTTTTTTTTTTTTTCAAACTGTTAAAATGTGTAACATTATAAAATACGCTTCATAATGAGAATTTTTTTTTTTTTCTGATTTTGTGCTGCGCAACACCCGATAAGGAGCTTGGTCAGCTCTGAAGAACATTAAAATTTCAATCAGCAAACAACCTTTGGCTCTGAACGTACATAAAATCTGTTGTTAAGAGTACAAACGTGTTAATTTGCAAGAGGGCGGCATATACTACTTACATCAAAAAGGTGGAATGGTACAAACCTAGGAGGTTTTGCTTACGTTTCTCCCCCCCCCTCCCCCGCTGGACAGAAGGTATACCAATCCTGGGGTACCTTTTGAGCCCGAAGCTGAAAAATGTAATTTTTTATAAGCTAATGTAAGACTTTAAATATTTATTTAAGAAATTCGTGACATGATTTGATATAAGTGTGAAATATAACTATAATTTTCCATTATTACTGAAGGCGGCGTTGGAAATAACCTTCAACTAGAATTGGCGTACAGTAATTGTGCCCTTAAGGTGGTACGTAATATAATGTTATTGATTAAGTACTTAGATTTTCTTTTATTTCGCTGTTTATTCCTTTATTATAGTTATTTAAGGTATAAGGAAGCTAGGCAGTAGTTATCAGTCGAGGACAAGTTTGCGCCTGAGAGATAGCCCGAGACTGATCAACTCTACTTATTATATGAAACACTCATAACGTTTTTTCCACTCCCCTGTTATACATATAAAAAGATGATATTTTTATTCTGTGTTATATTCATTTTACATGACTTAATATCAGTGAATAAGCCAAGCTTTATTTAGTATACTATTGTTTGTTGCTACATGGTAATTGAACAAAATGTCTAAAAATGTTTACACATAGAAAACTGTTGCTGACATTTTAAAAGTTACACACTATTTATTAAAACGTATTTCTTGAGAAGTACTGCATGCTAACTGTTACCAAATATGAATTGAAAAAGAGATATAAAGTACCTGCAAATTATTTAAGGTATTATGTATTATTTTTCAAATTGTTTGTTGCTAAACAATATTTTTACTAACTTTCCTCGAGAGTAAATTAAGTTACTTACCGTCGGCAGTAGCAACTAACTCTATTAGCTGTTAGTCTACTTAACTTCCCTAAAATCAATATCATAATAGCATAGGAGGAGTGAAAATTACTTGTTTGAAGTTTCTCTTGTAATGTATACATAATGCCAACGTAGCATAATTTGTCACTTAGTTGTTAAAAATGCATGATTTTTGTCAACTACCAGGTGCGGGTTCGGACCCCAGTCAGGATATGTTACCTGGGACGGTTTTTGTCAATTTTTCTTATGCTGTAAAGGAGAATATCAGATTACTTTAGGTGTCAATGGCTTTCAGCTTATTTGCACGGCCATTATTTATTCCATTTATTAACTTGAAAGACCTCTGACTGAACCAGCTGTGTTGTAAACACATCTTCTTCACCTATAATCAAATATGGAAACAGTGGCTTAGTTTGGGTTTCAAAATATACTTCCAGAGGTAATTCTTTTCATTATTTCTTTTTTCTTTTCTTTTTCTGTATTTTTTCTCCTGCCTCTTTATGGATGTAATCTTATTACGCGATGATTTAGACCGTAAGCAATTATGAGTTACTTTTGAAATGACATAATTATTTAAATACAATTTCTTAAAAAAGTGCACTTTTCTCCTAAATCCAAAGAGGCATATGAAGTCGCTGTCCCATCGAGAGTTTTACGGCTAGTATTCGACTGTTCTCCCATGCGGTATTAGTACGTCAATTGTTTTAGTAAAAATACTCTTTGTAGTGCACAAGTCTGAAGTTATGAGCGCATGCTAACAAATTGCTGTTGAGAGATTCTACCAATTTTCGCTACGTTTCGTTTCTGTGCGACAGGAAGAGATGCGCACATCGCCAGTGAACTTGAACCAGCCCACCCACCTTTGTACCACTCAGCTGGCATCTCAAGGCCGCACAGCCAACACTTACGTACATACCTGACCTCCGCTAGGAAACCTTCACCATACAACCCGGAAGCCACTTGCTGCCTCATTCCTAGCGTTGAAACTGGATCCCGTGTGAGCATCTCTATTGCTATTTAACTTTTGAATAATTCTCTAATATGCTGCATTTGAATAATCCTTGTTTAAATGTAGAAAATGGAGCAATTGAGAAGTTCGAAACCAAAACGCAAATAAACACACAAAAATTTTGAAGTTTAGTTATGTATCAGCAAAACAACTCCAAAAAATGCACTCTATTCAACGCTAAAGTACAACTTGAGCATATGTATCTAATATGATTTTACACAGCTAGAATTTCCGGTTCAATAGCCGCAGTTATGTAAAAAATACGACTAAGTTCGCTAATGCAACACGTTAATTTAAACCTATCTAGAGATTACATTTTAAAATTATTATTCAGCATTATACTCCAAAAGTTAAAATGTAACACTAGAAGTGTTAGGTTAGACATAGACCCTTGTAATAACGAATATTGGATTATGTTATTTTGTTTGTTTGATTAATTTACGGACGATCTTTAACATCTGAGGTCATCGGCGTCCCATTCTATTCAGGGCGTGAAACGGCCGACAAATTTTGCTCAGAGGCCTCTTTTTTCAGGCTTGAGGTTCTTTATCGAGCCATAAATGTACGACACGGGACCCACGGCTTTACTTCCCTTCCGAAGGAAGCCATACTTAGGATTTTTACGCCCGAAAAAATCTATCGGTCCTGGCCAGAATCGAACCGGCAATCTTGGGTTAGGAGGCAAGTATGTTAACCACTACACCACCAGGATGGAAGGATTATGTTACGTTAGGTGTTCATTTAAGCATGGCTTTTAAAAATTCGCCTTAATACTTCAAAAGTAGCTCTTTCCGCACCAGTTAAAATTTCAACGTATTCCTTGTTTTTTCGAAACTATTTTCTCTTGATACTTAATAGTTGGCTTTTCTCTGCCGTGCCATACATCGATCGCTAGCTATCTCACATGCCCAGGCGACCGGATTGTAAATATTCTAAGATGGAAATGGTTATCTAACCTAGAAAGCCCTCAGTAGCCCTGAGGCCATTCAATCAATATTAGTTATATACTTTAACATGTTATTAATAATAATACTTTTTGTTTTCCTCTAATAAATATATTATATAACTTTCTATCCCCCTTTTGGCACGGCATCTCTAATATAGCTTTGGCCAACCGCTGTATATCGCTGTTCCTCTACCTCCATCTTGCTACATCATGCGGTTTTCGGGGTTGGAAAACGCTACCTCTCTATCAGCAGGATTAGGGTTTTTTAAATTAAATGTATTATTAAGTATTGAGATTAACTAAGATGTTTAATTCTTTTATTATGATTTCAAGACATGATTTTAATATCAAGTTTTAATCAATTCAAGTCTTATCATTAATCTTAGAGTCAACAATAGCTGTTATTCAATCTTATGTATTTGCTATTCTATATAATTCTCTCTTTAATATTAAATAAATAGCGTTGATCGTTTAGCTTTAGATGGACTATATCTTGAAGGTTGGCTAAGTGGACCTCGTCTCATATCTCTCTAGGTTATAAAATTTCCCGAGATATCTCGAAGAACAGCCAGCAACGCTGACCACATGTCCTCCTATATCAGCCCTAATTTTTCGATGCAAGCTTTCCCCATTTAAAAACACGCAATAGGCTATATTTCAAACCGTTTCTGGATATAAGTAACTGGTTAAGACTCGTTTATAATAAACTGAATTTCTTAAAGACTTTTAAAATAGCATGCTAACTTTCAGAGTTAAAAAGTACATTCTAAATCTTAATTGTAAAAACCAAATTTTTAAATAAAAGTAATTATTAATTCTTTACTTAACCGTTAAATTCTGTATTTTTAGAATTGAAGGAAAACGCGAGAGCAATTCAGAAAAAGTCCTATTTCTTGTACATACAACTGTAGTTTCTTTCAAATTTTATATAGTAAAACAATAACTTATAGTAAAAAATAAAATAGCATGCTCGTGATTGTAAAAACGCTATCTTAATATAATTAATATTACTGTCCCAAACATATACAAGTTAAATTTAATAAGAATTGGAAAAACAAAAACAAATAAAACATTAAAACAATTATACTAATCGCGCAATTTTTCAAACAGTTTGTGTTAATCAAAGACAAGACAAATAAAGGTGGTGAATCTCGACGTAAAAGTGTGATATTAACCAAATAAAAAATGGGTATTGACAAGCAAGATAGTGGTGGTGGTGTGGGCAATTTATGCATAAAAATGGCTGCATAAGAACTTTTCGGGGAGATGTCGGTAACACATAAATATAATAATAACAACAACAACAACAACAGCAGTAACCACAACAATAACAATAATAATATATTGCAAAAATATTGTTAGTCGAAATGGAACTTTATCATCAAGCTTTGTCCCTATTAAACAATAGTCTATTGCTACCATGTATGTCAAATCGTGCATTGAAATCTCTTTCAAATACTTGGTAAGGTATCCCACTTCATTCTTGGTACTATATGCTAATTTGTCTTTCTGAATATGCGATAGTTTTAGAGTCTATTTTGTACGCTGAAGAAGATAGGTTACATTTTTCTCATATAAAGGACACTACTAGGAGGCAAAGAGAAAGAAAACGTGATTTAAATATAGGCCACGCAACGCTCAACGTTAAGAGGGAAATGGCTTGTAGTCAACGGAACATTTAATGTAGTACAAGTCGTCAAAGGAGTCAATGACCTCACGGGCCAGCTCTGAGCCAATCAGCGCGAACCTTCCATTTGCCGGTAGAGGAAACAGCAAGTGATAGTTGTACACGTGACTCCTTAGGAACAGCGAATTTCAGTTATACAATTTCCTTGTTCGCTCTTGCAAATTCAACCTGAACACTGTTACGGTATACCTGATTTAGCTTTTTTCATTTTACGTTCCATGATAAGTCACTCTGAGATATACTTTTATCATTTATATCCTACAACACTTCTATTTTGCTATTTTTATCTGAATGTATTTACTATTATAGTCTTATATATACTATAACCAGAGGTATAAAACAATTAAAATGATATCAGCATGCACCTATAAACAATATGCACATCTCTTCACTTTGCTTTCGCCTGTCATTCGTATTTGGTGTCCAATCTCCTTGGCATTTGAAGATCTCTGAAAAAGCAACACTGACATAGAACTGAACTGAACTAATCATAGTAATTATACTAATCACAGTATCAGAAAGTTTAATTATTTTATCTTTAGTACATATCCAATATTTTGCATTAATTAGCCCGTTTAATGTAACAACAGAGTCAAGCATCTGATTGCCATATTCGTGTTATTACCACGGCCACATTGACGCATTATTATTATTATTATTATTATTATTATTATTATTATTATTAGCTGTCGACGTTATAATTAGCAGCATGAAGAAGCTGCCTACTTCACTTAGCACAGTATGTTTTCCTCGCGATGAGAACATGTGATTAAACGTGAAGAAATAAAGCTACCATTGTTCCGTTGTTAACCTCTTTATTACGGTTAGGTTATTTGGAGCGAATTTTAGTGACTACAAATATAATTTTGTTAGTTTGATTCCATAATTTTAATATTTTAACATATCTTAAGTTTTAATATTTTTGTAAAAAAAAAAGTAAATAATAGTTCTGCACTTTAAATGATAATTTAAAAAATTAAGACAAAAGGTATTTTAGCATAAAACTTACCGAAAATATTTTGAATCTTTTATTAAAAAAGAGCCTACTCTTTAGTTTTTGAGAAAAATATACCAACTTTTGGATATTTAGAAAACTTCTATCAAAATTGAAACTCTTTAGATGCTTCTGGAACCTTTATAACGTCATTACGATACCCGAAAGGTACAATGGGATACTCAAAAATTTTTCTAGAATATTTTGAACGAGAAAGAAGCCAATTCGTGCTTCCCCATCACAAATAAATGCACCGTTTATCTCAGTAAACTGGCTTAGTTACACGAACCTATTGCAAGAACATTTAGAACCGTAATATGAGTAGGTTGAGGACAATGCCGGAAAACAGCTTAAAGAGATTTTACTAAATGGGCATTCACAAGAAATAGTGGGAGGTAGAAGCTATCGTATGATTTTTCCCGAATTCTTCCTTCCTTCCTTCCTTCCTTCCTTCCTTCCTTCCTTCCTCCCTCCCTCCCTGCCTCCCTTCCTTCCTTCTTTCTTTCTTTCTTTCTTTCTTTCCTTCCTTCTTTCCTTCCATCGTTTTTCCATCCTTTCTTTCTTTCTTTCTTTCTTTCTTTCTTTCCTGACATCGTTCTTTCTTTATTTCATCTTCCTGCCTTTCTTTCATTTTTATTCTTTAGTAGTCGATATAAGTTTTTAAATTGGAATGCATTCATCAAAAGTTCCCGGTTTACTAAGAAATTGAATATGTAAACTCAAAGCAGAGTAATTTTAGGAAAATATAAAATTATTTTAAGCAATATTTACTATAACATAGTTTTAAAAAGAACAAATAAAATTAAAAACTTAATTTTTTAAAACATCAACCTACAAACAACCTTCACAATGTATTATATATACATCAGGGAAATTTTCACAAAGCAAGCTACGCTTCGGACGGAATAATAAAGGTCATCTTTTTAAAAATTACTACAGATTCAATTTACATTTCATCAGTGATTACTCTTACAGAATTTCAAATGTTTGCTCTTATGAACGATTAAGAATCTGCTTTTGATTGGCAAGCACATTTTTCTTGGTATGGCGTTATTTGCATGACAATCATAAAGCTATAAACTATTAATCATGTTCTAGAATATATAATAATGACTATTATTATTATTATTATTATTATTATTATTATTATTATTATTACAATAGGAATGTTTGTAAATTAATAAAAAAAATAAAAAGGAGGAAGAAATAAGAAACATTTGTAAGAAAAGGCCCCATAAGGAAATGGGATATTTAAAGATGACATCGTGTTTACAGAAACAAATTTTTACACCTAAATCGAAAGATATATATAAAACAATATTATTTACAGAATAATTCAGGAAATGTAGAAAGAATTTACTGTATGATCCTTCAGCATATTCTTGATTGGCTAATGATGAATGTGATAGATTTGTTTGGATGTCATGCATTAATAAACGTCTTACTTATTCATGCAGTAGCTTCAAAAATAAAATTCTTACAAAAATATTTTTATATCCTACAAGACTTATCATGACAGATGAATGTCATTTTATAAAACAGATATTTTTGCACCTTCTACATGTATACTTCTGCTTTTGAATTATTTCTCATGGAAATATGAAAAGTTGTACATACAACTTTTAGATCTAACGTTGACATTAATCGTCGCGCAAATCGTGACCCTTCTCGGATATATGCTTAAGAAAGGTAAAAGGAGAACTTGATAGCAGGAGATAAAAATAAACCAGGGAAAAAGAGGTGAGACTGGAGTGTGAAGTATTTGTTTCTTCCGCTTTGTTGCCGTGGAAGCATTCTTTACAACAGCGCTCTCACCACGCGAGCAATAACCTTGAACTTGCATGGCGTTGAGTAACCTGAGCTAACTTTCTGCTGTGACTGCCGCGGGGATTCGCCAGGGAAAACTTTTTTATACTTTCAAGACTAGTGCTGAAGCTACCCCATGAGCTTTGTCAATTTTAATCTGAGATGCACCGGTTACTTGTAACGCAGTATGCTGTAGAATGAAAAGTACTGATGCACACGGATGATATAACAAGTTTCCTTCTAGATCTAAAAGCTTCAAGTTTTGAGCCGGATATTTTACACTTCTTCCTCTTTGGCATTCAAACAGTTGCTTTGGTGACTATGAAAACATAATTACCAATGAAGCAGATTTTATGAACTAAATAGAACATGTTCAATGTTAACAGGTAAGCCACATGTAATTATTTATTATGAATATGGTTCTCATGCGGGTATGCACGAAATATGTTTAAAAAATCGAACAGAAGAAATAAAAGGAAAGAGAAAACAAAACAAAAAAAGTTTAAAAAATTAAAAACTTTGAAAAGAACGAAACATTATTGAGTTTAGTGAATAAAGAAATGAAAGCTACAACTCTCCTTGAATATTTAGAATTAGAAACAGAAACTAGTCATGGCGGATAAATTCCAGAGTCATCAAAACATAACGCCATCGATCAATAAGAGATTGCGTTCCTTCGCTGTTGTACTTTGCTTATGTAACTCGGATTTGGCCCAGCGTGGTACCCCTACCTAAAGGAAAAGTTGCATTAAGTGGAAATAAGCTTTTTCCCTTAACAACACATCACACATACTTTTGGTTTTCTGCAACTCCTTCCCAACTTACAAAAAGCAATGACCATTTCTGAGAGTGGAACACCTAAGGCTATATTGTTCCAATGATAAAGATGACCATTACTATTTACTTCAAGGCCAGGCATTGAACATTGACTAATCCAATTCACAGCTCGTTCACTTTCATTCAATCACGGTCGAGTATCATTTCAATAGGTAACCTGAATTATCTCATTTAATTAATAGTTGTCTGCAAAATATCGTAAATGTTTTACTTTGGTTTATTTCTGAACAAAAAGGAAGAAAAACTTCTTAGAAAGTCGTTTCGGGATATGACTTTGATATGCAAGTAAATTAGTGTACTGCAATACTATATTTATATTTTATTAATGCTGATTATTAAACATTTTGTTCGGCAATTGGTTTAGCAAATAACTCTCTTTCAGTTTTTTTTATTTAAGTGTTTTAGACTAAAAAATGAGCCTAGTTGATAAAATGTTTTATCAAAGAATATGATAAGTATTATGATTATTGCGTAAGGCTAAATCTTGAACTAACCTTGTTGTAATAACAAAACTCCTCAAGAAAGAAGGAACCCGGGACTCCGAGATTAACAGGCAGGAACTCTGACTAGTTATGTCAGCGGAGTAATATAGAACTATGTTACAATAAGATATTATGTAGAAAGCTTGTATAAATGAATGAATAGCTGTAGGTAGAACGCTTGCTTTTCAAGTGAGCCCTGTAAACAGTGAGGACTCTTGGAAATTGAACAGGCAGTAACCTCTAGGATGGACAGAAAGTATGTCACTGACTAATGGAGTGATGAGTAGGAAAACACATATAGGAAGTGTTTGGTGTTCTAAGAAAACGCATTACATACCTCTTCACAGCACATGACAAACTTAAGTGAAAGCACTTCCAAGCATTAGACGCAATTCAAGTACATTTTCAATTGAAATAAAAGTTAGTATCCACTAAGATATGATATGCAATTATTTCGACCAGTTAAAAAAAATATACTGTCTTCAGCAAATTGTAATTATCAATTAGAGAATACTATTACTGTGGACAGCAATGCTGTGATTTTTACATTTATTTAAGACAGTCCTAAATTGTAACTAAGCTAAATACAATTTTAACTTATAGATTATTATTTGCATAACACTCTAAGTATGCTTCTGAATCCGAGTAACAAAATAGAGCCAATACTTTGGTAAATAAGGCTGCCTCTTTTGTGAACAAGTGAAGGTCTCTTAGAGAAAAAGGTGATAAAAAGTGTTCATCACCATGCAACTGTTCTTTCCGGACATTAGGATAGAAGAGTAATTACATAATTACTCAGTTGATATCTGAGTATAGTGAATTCGAACCTATTTCAACAAATGTAAATTAATAAATCCTGGTAGCCAATTGCTTTTGAGAAAAAAGCAAAGATACGATGGATCGTATTCCATTTTAATGTCCTCTTTATAATAATAATAATAATAATAATAATAATAATAATAATCATAATAATAATAACAATAAAGGGAAATTCTTCTCAGAATTTTGAAGTTATATTTGTATAAGTGTGGAATATATACGCATACCATACACACGGATGCTTAGGTACCGATGACCTACGGGGACCCAATAGAATATGACGGTTTTCAGTACCTTCTTGTGGGGCACTCGCACAGATTGAAATAAAATATCTTTTTCAAGTAACAAGTAGCACAATGCAATTTATTAATCTGAACTTATTTTTTAAAAATCACAAGTGACCCAATGGAATGTGGTGGTTTTCAAAGGACCGCCGTTTCTAGCGATTTTGCACTACTGTTATGGTAGTGCTATGTAACTATGCAATTTATTCTGTCCATTTAGTATACAACAGTATTGACAATTGAACGGTTGAAAAACGTATATTCGTTGTTGTTACAAGATTTATTAAATATAAATCAATCTCCTACTTTCAAAGAAGATTTAGGATAGAATTTAATGTGCACTTTCATTTGATAATGATGAAAATGAGTTTTGGTACCAGCAGGATGGTGCCACAGCTCACACGGCTCGTGAAACAATGAACACTCTGCGGATCCTGTTTCCTGGACGCATAATTTCTCGATTTGCTGATGTTGCCTGGCCAGCCCGACCTGGGGGCTACAGATTACTTTTATGGGGTTACTTGAAAAGTAAAGTGTACTGCGACAGGCCACAGATCATCATTCAGTTAAAATAAAGCACAACTCGTAAAATTAGGGACACTGATCACGTTTTATTGCAGCTATTTATGGTAAATTTCCCGAGTCGATTACACGAATGTGTTCTCTGTCATGGAACCCACTTAAAATGTTATTTTAAAAAAATAAGTTCAGATCAATAAATTGCACCGTGCTACTTGTTCCTTGAAAAATTATATTTTTATTTAATTCTATATGAATTGCATAGAACGTCTGCAAAAGGAATATAGTTATATATAATATTGCATATTTTTGTACCACTTTCCAATGCTTCTTTTTAGTTAAATATAGTTTTATTTTGTTGCTAACTTCTTTTGTCGCTATATATAGATTTACTTATACAGAGTGACCCATTGGAGTATGGCGGTTTCCAGAATGTTCTTGTGGGACATTTATATAGAATTAAATAAATGCTAATATAAATACAATGCATACATTTTATCTTTCCATGCTCGCGTTCGGGACTTGGCACCGTCAGTAACTGCCTGCGCGTGTTGCTATTCAAGGACGCGCATATGACTGATAGGATATTTGCCTGTTAATTAAGTGCACAGTATTGTTCTGCGTTTCAGAGAGGTTAAGTAGAGTTTCAATTCTCACTCTATCTGCTGCTTTAGTCGCGATTCAGAGTAAAGAATTGCCATTTGAAATAACTTCAGAAAATGCGAATTACCACCCAGAAGTTCAAGAACATTTTTCTAAGATTCGTCTACCTGAAAGGACTACAATTTATAAAATGGTAAATAAATTCAAAACAATGGAATTAGTATTGGATATGTTTTTCATGTCTTAACAGAAGAAAAATTGGATATTAATGGTACTTGATTAGAACAATCGCTGCAAAAATCTCTCAGGAAGTTAGCAACAAGTGGAGATCAACCGTGCATCAGTGTACATAATACTACAAAAGTACTAAAATTGCATTCTTAAAAGGCTAAAGAAATACAAGTTTTAGAGCAAAGGGACATGAGTTTGAGAAAAAGTCCAGTTTTTTTTTTATTTTATTTTTTATTTCCTGTTCTAGCGTGAGCGAGATGTGTGCAACTGTGTTGTGTGTTGCCGCTTGCACTCACTTCTGCGACTGTGGAAAGATAAAATGTTTGCACAATATTATGTGGCATGTGCATAGATTTTATAGCCCTGTTTCTGTTATGTAAATACTCAAGAAGTATCAATGAACCTCGTTACAACATTAATTAACAAGATTATTTTAGCAACAATTGTATATAATTGCTTTGATAGCAAAATAGGTCCTTTTCAAACAATCGCATTTTATGATATTACTTCTTGAGCCTCAATAAGTCATGGATGAAAAGGATACTGCGAAATATGCAAACGGTTTCTCACGTGTTATTACTTATACAATAGCAAACATGTCATCCGCCTCAGAGATGACATCAACCATTCTTAAAAAGAAGAAGATTCATCATAATCTTAAGACAGGTTTCATCAAGCCATGTCTCTCTAACCTTAATAGCTTCTATGGAAAAAAAAAAAAGAAGAAAAATGTAAGCATGTATGTGCACGAAAGAAAAATGTCGCGTTAAAATAACGCTGAAACTGCAAGCACCTGTTGCATGAAGTCATCGCGTCTCTTCTGATGTTATCAGTGCAAGTGGCTTAAAGAGAGAAGACCTACTTATAATAGTTATGCTCCTAATATTATGCAAATGTTGCCAAATTGTTCTATTAAAACATAATACGGTCAAACACTTTCAATATTAACCATGGTTTCCCCCATTTCCAACACAGTAAAGTAAATAAACAATGAACGCATCCCTTGCTTGCAAGTTTAACATTACTAAACGTTTGTTTTCCCGTATTTAGGTATTCCCCATTTATTTGTATATACCTCGGCATCACGCCAATATTGAGTGTTAAAGTTTGGCGGTTTACAAATTTCCTTTGTTTATTGGCATTATTAGTTTTCCTACCTAAAATATTTCTTAACGTTTAGCTCAAGTTAGAGAGCTATTTCGAGACTATCCGGGAACCCTATTTGAACTATTCTAGTTTTTTTGCGTTATTTTAACACTTTGTTCAAAATATTTTAAACATTAACTTCTTACTTTGAAAACGGATTAAGAAGTTTAAATTATATTTAGCTCTTGCTCTCAAAGTTAGGGATTCATGTAAGAAACTAAGTTCTAGTGAAAAATTAAAGGCATGTGTTACTAACAGTTGTACACCAAGTTCATGAAGCTAAATTATGCTTTAATAAAATACTCTGGGTGAAATAAATACAAATACACAAAAAATCCTATGAAAATTCCAAAATATCTTTGCAAACTCACAATGTTTACCTTTATTACAAATGGTAACACAGTCCAAAGTATATGTAAGCTTATTAATAACAAAGTATAACTATACTTTTGAAAATGCATTTGTTGTATAGAACAGCTGAAGGTTACTTTTTACAATCGGCCACATTTGGGCAAGAAACTTTAAATCGTTTCTTAACTGATTGTCTATGAGAATTAAAATTCAAGAACATTGTATTTCTCTTCGTTATCTCATAAGCCCCATTCTGTACCACCTGACCACGTCAAAGACAAATAATTTGGGATAAACAAAAATGGCGATTAATGCCATCGACCTCTGGATTTCCCCTTCCCTCTCCATTCCTCCATTACGGCCTATATTCTCCCACCAAGTCCTGCGGCGAGTGGTGGGGAGCAACATTGCACAACCTTGCTGCCGCTCTTGCATACCGTCCGCGGACACCTTGGCCATTGAACTTGACTCTTGAATCTTCCGCACTGCGTGCTATTTGGCAGACAGTTCCTTCCAAAACTGGTACCTAATGTTGACTGATTTGGCAAGGCTAAAATGGCGAGCAGTTTCGCAGTTGATTGTTACTTTCTGACAATGTTTAGAAAGACTTACTTCCGTAAACATACCGCTAGTGCTTGTTTTGGGTGTAAGCAACTAAGAAAATGTGAGGGAGAGATGTGAACATTGCATAGAAAAACTTAAATAGTTCATCGTCGTGGTAAATGAATGAGTAAAACTCTAACTACACCCTTCATATAAATCTTGAATCAAATTATCCCCCTAGATTCTTTTCTGCAACCCTCTTTTTCCTTACAATATATGTATTTGTGTGTATGTGAAAAACAATGTAACACTATTAACAATGTAACTAAAATAATATAATTTGCATATAAATTATATTCATATTATATATAAACTATATAATTTATATATATTTATATCATTTTAATGCAATCACTCATGTTTATAGAAGGGAAACCTTAGGTATATGAAATTTAAATTTAATGTGCATTTTCTAATAAACAGATTTATGAAAACAAAGAAGAAAGGACCACATCCAGGAAAGCCGAAGTTGTTATATATTGGCTTGAAAAATGCATACCGAAAAATTCCCGGATAGTTGAATAATAAATAATAAATTACAGCACATTTATAACTTAATTACATAATACACATATTCTCTTAAAGATAAATCTGTTGAAAACCATATGGGTATTGTGTTTCTATGAGATCGATATGGTGATTATGGCTCTTGGCGAAATATATTGCTTTACATAGTAAATTGTCTGGATATAGCAATCTGCACAGTATTAATTGCTTATAGAATTTATTCTGATTTTATAAATTTAGATTAGGGTCATTTTAGCTGTCTTTCCGTTCATCACTATTAGACTTTTTTTTTTAAATAATGTATCCATTTTGTACCATTATATGCATTCTTGAACATTTGCACTTAGTGGCAAAAATTTAAAATGACAATAAAATAAGCAGACAGGGATGAAGGGAAAAATATCCATCACAAGTTAGACGTCGTGTTTTGAAGTTACTGTACAACAAATGAAAACAAATTGTTAACGCCACTGTACTAAATGTATTTTATTTTATGCAAGAATAAGTATGAAATTACTTGTTTTGGTCAAAGTAATCCTTTGTCCAGTTCTTCAGCAATTCGATAGCAATTGACAATCTCTTAAAAGTTTGCGTTAATAAACCGTGTATATAAATATTTTATAAATGCATAATGTTAATATGAAACAATTTTAATGCATGTTTTAAAAATCTCCTCAAAGGCTATGTTTGAGATAAACTGATTTTATATGTTTGAGTTAAGATTCCAGAAGTACAAGGCATTTTTTTTAATTTTAGTATCATTTATAGTTTTGGATTTTTAAATAATTTTATTGCGTTATGCTTCCTTTTAAAATCAAAATTCGGAACTGATTATGTAAACACAGTCCATATGCTTATAATGAAGAAATTCACATTTGTGTTTCAATTTGGAAGCTAAACGTCTATTTGCAAGACGCAAACGTCAGGCTTCGGCCATTAAGTGACGGCCTGTGAATTTAGACGTAGCATTTTGTGGCAATAAAAAGGTCTGTCTTGCTGCTTAATCGTAGCCTCAGAGGTCATTAAACCTTTGTAATGGTGGCTTCTGTCCCTTCCGATTTCATTTTTTTTAAAAAGAACTAAAGCAACCAACAGTTCTGGAAAATGTAAAGAAAAGCAATAATATCAAGCACAATATGCATTCATTCGTGTGAAATTAAAATGGGATTAAAAAGTATAGAATCAAAAAGGGGGGGAAAAACACATTTTAACTTATTAAACGTATCATTGCTGGTACTGATTAATTTGCTACCAAATCAGTAGATATAAAGCTAGGGAATTCTAAAATCTGACACTGGTAAAGCCCAGAAAGATACCTGACACGCTAGTGAATTATTTACACATTTTCCATATCACTTTTTTTATCTTTTGTCTTTATCGTGTATTTGCATAACTTCACATATTTTTTTCCAGGAAACTTATATCGCATTTTCTTTCAGTAAATATGTAACTGGTTGGTGTCTTTTTAAGAATAAATTGTGCTCCTATATGATAAGAAATGGATAGTTACTAATATAGCAAGAAGGAAAATTTTGCAGGAAAAGATGTTGTGGCTATTGCATCTAAACACACAAGCATTAGCTGGAGAAAACATTGATATATCCTATGTGCACATAACTGTAAGAAAACAACTAGAAAGAATGCAGGACATTTTGTACAACTTTATGACATTAAGTTGCGATCCTTAGAAATAGAGCGGCATGCATTGAATTTCCATAGGAAGTCAGAAGAATTGCCTCAGGAGTTGCTTTCGAAATGAAAAATATATAGTTTGATTTCACTTTTTGTTGATACTGGAAGCTTAGTAATTGTTTAAAATCAACTTTAAGTAAGGCTGTAGAGATAATACTGGAAAATGAATGTATTTTGGGCAGGAGTCGAACTGGCTACAGCATTGTGACCACCATTATCACTTGCCTTAAAACATCACTGATAATATTGGAAAACTGTCACATTAAAGTATTTGTTTAATCCAATAAATGTGCACCGGAAAGAATGCTTTACCTCAAGGGGACAAATTATTTATAATGTATCGTACATCGAGATAATATTTTAAAATATCTCAAAATTATTGAATAATTTTTCTTCAAATGTAACCCATGTGTGGTATTAAGTTTTTGTAATATGTGCTAATTTATATATATTTTTTTTGAAAATATTACAGAAAAAAGAGATATTTCATGCATCCTTTTCTCAGAAGGCATGACATAAATTAATATTTTTTGTGTGTGAATTTAGGAAAGTCATTAAAGAGCAAGACTATTCTTATGAAGATGTATTTTATTATGTAGCACAGAAAACATATTGAATATTGAAAAGAAATAAGTGTTAATTTTTTGCATAATTAATCCAATAGTTATTCTTTCTCTGCTACATGCTAACCATCTACCTTCATAACAATAATTTTATATGTCAGTGAGAAATTTAAAAACAGTAGTATACTGAATACAGTTTTAGAAGAAAAGTCCATCTTTTGCGGCAATATTTTTAAAAAGAGTCATAATAAACCTTCTATAAAGTGTTCAAAGAAAGTTTATCCAACAGTTTCTGAGGTATCTCAAATTGTAATATCTAATGTTAAATAGATACTAGCTTTAAGTATACTATAGAGCAAAGAAAAGAAAAGTAATCGGAAATCAAGAGATCGTGTCTTCCTTGCCGGCATAGCTTAATATATGAAAGACAGCTCTGCATGGGGGTCATCAACCTATTATGTGATATGTCAGCGTTAGCATAATATTGCAGAGAACGCATACCATCTAAACGTATGCTTATTTTATCCCAGTGTTGTAAACTTAATTGCACAACTTACCTTTTTTCGGAAGTTATCCTATAGAGGTTCACCACTAGAACCACCGACAAGGCGGTGAGAAAGCAACAGGTGAGTTTGACACAGAGGGCGACATGCGCGCACTTGATCTTCTACACTTCACTCAAGAAAGGGGCCAACTCTTTCCTGAACACCTGTCAATATTCCTGCACTCAAAAATCTAACAAAACGTGGTTCAGAAGTAACGCTGTGCCGTATTCTAGAGATTATGCGCTGTCATCTATGAAATACCGTTAAAAATCCACTTGTCACCATGTTGAAGCAAACACACTAAGATTTAACTATCACTGATTGCAAACACAACGATGTCTTGTCTTCCTGAAGATAGCAAATGTTTCTTGCACTGCACAGGTTTAAGTATTCCACTTATTTATCCAAAAAAATAAAAATACACTAGCACTGAAATTCTTGTCAGGGAACACAGAGGTACAACGGAATGAGCAAGAAGATTCTATTGTCACAAACACAAAATGCGGTAGTGCCTGAGAAGTTTATGACAACAACAAACTGCAGCCGCAATAGGCACATGCAAGTGTCACTGAACTGATGGTCTTCCTCTTGTACCTGTGGACGTTGGCTTGGCCGGCACGACACTGGTTCTTGGCCTCATACCTTGCGCTCCCTCCCTGCTTTCTTCACCTTGAAAACTTTAGTTGGTTCTCCTAGTGGCAACTTGTGGTACTACCCGTTGTTCTGGCTTCGCTCAACGGGACTCCTCCGTTCTGGTTAGTGACCTCTAAATTGTGTTTTGAGACGGTGTTGCTATCAGTCGAGGAAGGTGAAACTGAAGTCTTAAAAGTGACTCGACATTTCTCGGTACAATCTTTGATATAAAAGTGAATAACTTTCAGATATAGGAACTCCACAAAATGTTCAAATATAAACTTGCTGGTGATAAGGGTTAGCAACCTACAAGGGTGGTCTTTGGAACTAGCATTTGAATGGTTTGCCTAAACCCAGAGAGTTTATGGTAGCTCTATGGGAACAGCTTCAGTTGTTTTGAGAACATCATTTGATAAGATTTCAAAATGATGGACTCGACCAAAGATTCGATATAGCAATACTTTACCGTCAACTGAGCAACGAGGCTTTAACCAAATATGATTTCTTCATTCTGTTCTAAATTCCTAAGTTTTGGGAAATTAAAATGAGATTCTTTTTGAAAAGAAGACATCTTTCCTAAGTAGATCAGATAGTATTCAGCTATCCATCTATCCAAACCATTACCATGTCATTGTTAACCTTCCAGTTTTCCCAAAAGCATTTGATACTCCTAGTAATATACATGTTAAACAGGGTCTTGGTATATAAGATCTGGTTTATAATCTCAAATGTTCAGATATTTCAAATTTTCTCTTTACCACTTAATAATTTTAAATTGTGTTTTCTATGTGATCGATATTAAATTACTCAGGTCAGGCAGCAAGTAAAAACGTACAGCGAGCACATATTGAACAAATATTTAATGTATTTATAACAATGTATTCGTATTATAAAATTACCAACAATAAAAGTAACTAATGTTAAAAACAATTTTAAATGTACAAAATTTAATAAGGTGAATTATTCTAAATTAAATTAATATTAATTTATTCTTTATAGTAGATCCAACATAAAATTAATGTACTTAAATAGAAAGTGGAGCTAAATAAAAATGGTAGTTAAGTAACTAGAAATATTCATTTAATAAAAATTATATATACAAGCACTGAAAATTTTAATGTATAAATGAACATTCTTTCACAAATTATTGCAGCACTCTTCTTGATAAGCCTTAACAAAGTATCCATATAATAGCACGGAAATAACTGAGAAAACGTTTGGAAAACAAATCTTAAAATCTTCTCATGCCGCTTTCCCTCTATGTCCATTTCTTACCTTTTGAGGGTGCAAGGAATTATTTCAGAAACACTAACTGCAAGCTTCCTGAAAGAAATTGGATTAAAAAAATAAAATAAATAAGTAAACGACAAAAACAGTTATAAAAAGGGCGATATGGATGGTGTAGCAGAAGTAAAACAAAAGCAAAAACTGACAATGTGCTACCCAACAGCAAGGTGACATCACACTCCTGTTGATCCTAGGATACTTCTTTTATAATGCTCTGTGAAACTGCCTAGTTTCCTCTTCCTTCTTTTTAATTTATTTTCTTCTTGCTTCATTTCTGTGGCTGATAACATTACATGAAGAAATCTGAGCTTTTATTTAGTTATCTTTTGATGGTTTAACACCCTATGCAGATAATATATATGCACAATACAGCAATTTTGGAACAAATTACATGTTATTGTTTGTTTGGACCGGTAAACCTTAGATTTGGCAATTTATTTATATATAAGAACTATCTATTAGGCACTAACTATTGACCAGTTCTTTTGAAATACAAAATATTTTAAATTAAACTTAATTTTCTGACTATATTGTAGTTTGTTTTACATGTTTTTTTTTATATATATATAATTGGATAGATAGCAAATATTACATCAAAAGCAAAATGTTTATCAATTTAATGATAAAGTATCAATACAAAGCAAATCTATTTCTATTTTTCATTGTTGGTCGCTGTCATTCTTAAAGCAATAGAGGAAACTGCCATTGCAAAGGTTTAATAATTTCTGGAGCTACGAATAAATAGTAAGAACAAATTCCTTTCCTTAGATGATATAATACGAAAATGACTGAAAGAAATTAAGTAAAATCTAATGCTAAATGGAATGGAAAAATTGAGGGTACATTGGTTAATTACATGTTAGGTATTGGATTTTTGAATGTTGTTCCTTTACTAGGCGCAAACTGTTAGTTACAAAAACATTTCATTGAGGTAGGATGGGAAGAAAAATCTGATAACAGACATTTAAATAAGTAAATCTCAAAGGAGAATATATGCATACTCTATGACAGACACAACATAAACATAGTTTTAATGGACAACCGAAATATGTTTAATTTCCGAATAAATATTGAAGTTTACGTTAATTCTGCCATTATATTTAACTTTCAAGGGGGATCCACTCTCTTGAGTAGAGTGTGATTTATATGTATGTATGGAGAAAGTGGCTCATAACCCCGTTTTGGGCACTTATTTGTTTGAATATATCTTTAGCTGATAACTTTATGTTAATCCATTAAGCGAGGTGTGAATGCGAAATGACACAAATTTATTAAAATTTAAATAAGAAGAAAAAACGAACTAAACCCCAAGTTTGAAATCGTTGATTTCCGAAACCCTGTGGCAAGAATGGAAGATAATATTCTAACTGTTGTAATGCTAAATTTGACAGATTATTAATAAATATAATTGCTTATTTATCTATGGAGAGATTATTTTATCTATTTAGGCCACTTTCTTGATCTAGCAGCTAGCGTTGTTGATTGCTGATCGGGAAGTCCCGGGTTCCATCCCAGGTACCTGTTTAGGAATTTTAAAACTTATGGAGATTTGGAATTGGGCCTCCCTGCCTCGTGAGGACAATTGAAGAGCTGCCTGATTAAGAGGGAGCGTCCTTCGATCTCAAAGCCGCGTGATAAGCGAGTTTATCATGTGCCTTCAATTAATGATGTCGCAGCCAAAGGACAAGCTCTGAGTCGGGCTCTTGCGCCATTTAGGAGGAGCAGGAGGAGAAAATAATTTAAATATTTTCTTTTCATCAAATTGGATATATTGGGACAGAGGAGCGCATTTCGGTACTTCAGACTTGCTCAATGGCTAGCCGTTTGTGTCTACACCTTCAATAACACTTTGGTAGGAAGGGATGAGGTTTGGGTGACAATGGGCGGCCAGGATCCAGGGGCGATGAGGCATGAACATAGACGGGATCCCTTATATGTCTCCAGGTAGAACATCCCGACGCTGACGAGCTCTCTCCTTAGGCCGCAGACAGCTGCTGCAGCTCTCATCATTTGGCACTTTTGACCTAGAACCAACAGAATTAAATGAGATGAAATTAGATCAGGGAATTCATGGAAAGGAAAGAGTCATCTCAGCATTCACTTAAGGGACCAGGGAAACTAGGAAACATTCAAGATCTGGATGATCAGCCCCCACAGATTTGAACCCAGAATCTTCCGAGTACCTCCAGAGCCACTATGCTCAGTTTTTTCAACAGAAAATAAATTCTGAAGCTCGTAGAAGTATTATTAATTTATTCCTATTTATTCTTTTGCAAAGCAATGCTGACACCAAATAATATAAAAACATAAATAAAGCAATTCTCTTGCGTTGATGCTTGGTCATTCGAAAGACATGCTCACTTAAAATCTGCCGTTGTGGAACTCAATATATTGAGCTTAAGAGTGCAATGTTCAAGTAGGACGCTGAACATGGCAATTACGAATAGTTTCTAAGCAATTTGATGATAGCCTCCCTTCTAGAGTCATTTCACTTGGAGCAGAGAACCCCAATAACATCATTTGCTATACTAAGACGGTTTCTGAATTTGAAATATGTGATTATATCCCTTGAATTCTACATTCAAACAGAGATAACATACTGCTATATTTCCATCCATTTAATCTTCTATGCATACTATATGCACCATGCCGCACTTTGTTTGCTTGCAAAAACGGATTTCTTGTTGCTAAGTAGATTTCTCACAAATTTAAGTTTATCATATATTAGACACAAGGTTCTGTTATCACTAGGAATTTTTACTCCAGTTCATAGCCCCCAGCTGGAGGGTTAGAAACTCTTTGGTAGAATATTTTCCATATTAGCAGAAAAATGCAATTATTAAGCTTTCATTTCTCCCTTCCCATTTTGTGATGAAATTTTATTGAATTAAAATCTAGAAATCTAGCCTAGAAAGGATGCATAAATGCACAATTTTAAAATAAAAATCTTCACAAGTGAAACCAAAATAATAACATTGAAATGAAAATCAAAAAATATACAGCTTGTGCGAACCATCAATTTTTAGTATTTTTACTATATTTGAGCATCCTATGCTCATTAACTCAATGTATAACTTTATTAAAGTTATTTAGTTTTCGCTTATTTCGCGGATTTTTCGTACTAAATTAAAAAATGGAATTTAAATAATAATTACTTTCGATTTTTTTTACATTGAAATTAAGAAATGAATTTTGGTTACATACTCCGGCAAATTTTCTGTTTTATGTAGACTGCAGACTTTTTTTCGGTTGGCAAGTAACTTTACTTCACTAAACAATAGGAGTATTTAGGTGTTTTCTCATTGAAGCAAAAGACCATCCTTGAACGTCTGTACCCCATCCCTTACCACACCTTTTTTCGGTATCACTACACGTTGTGAAAGAAACTGAAAGAGGTTTAAAGCAGAGGGGAAAGTGGCTGAAAACATTGAAAACTGGAAAGAGTGCAAGATTATTCCACTCTTTCCAAGATAAGTGACATTCTTTGCGGACATGAAGCGAAATGAAGATTTGGAGAAAGAATTTTTTCCATATGAATTAACTATTTTCAATTCAAATTTGTACTCGTGTCACGTCGAATGCGGTTTTCCAGACTTCAGTATAAGATCATTCTTTATGAAAACAGAAGAAGCAGAATCTGAAAATGCATATCATCATGCAGTGTATTTTCCCTGTCAATGATAGCTAACCCAGGTAAGTATATTTTGTATTTGTTAAGTATTATTTCTGATTTTTCCAGTTTCAATTAACACTTTCCTTCAATTATGAATATTATTTTTTTAATTGCTTGGTGCATAATTTGCTGTATTTTAAAAAAGGAGAAGAAAATTTTCTTTTGAAATCGTGAAAAATGTATGTGAATAAATAATTAGCATAAAGTTATTACGTTAAATTAACACATTTTTTTCTTTTTGGATTATATTTAACTTTGTTTTAGGTCACAAATGCATCCATATTTCTAATATTCTTAAGCCAAATAAATCGTCTCTAATAATCACATTCAACCTTCTGCAACCAATGTAGTGGTGTGATGGAGACAGAGAAAGCAGCAGTCGCAGCGGAAAGCCGGACCTTTAGCGATCAGAAAGTAAATAAAAATAATTTGTAACAACGTTTTGTAATAAGTTCAATCAGATATAGAAAAGCTTCTGTTAAGTCATAGGAATCACAACATTTCCAAGAGAATATATCAGCTTTAGGAATGTGTCTCTGTTTACTTTATAGAAGTTGCTCAAAATGTCGGCCGCTGACTTCTTTACATAGTCTACATCGCTAGACCATGCTACGCTAAACTCTGAAAGATTTCTGGAGTTTCAGCGGATACTGCAATTCTTGTCATGAGATGTTTTGGTTTGTCCTCACTGGAGTCTCGACCTTTCCACGTATTCTCAGAGAAATAAAACCAGAGAAGACAAGTTGAGCACACATTTAAATCATTTGTTGTTAAATGTTTCATCCGAATACTCATGGACGATGTTAGGAAAATGTGCTGGGGGCCATCATCCTGGAACACATTTCAGGATGCACTTCCAAAGGCACAACTTCTAGCAACTTGAATAAGATGCCTTGAAGAAATGTAAGGGCGGATTAGAAGTTCGTTGAAGGCGAAGTGATGTTGATAATGTCAAATATGCGGCATGTGTGGAATTTCTAGGGATCATAATGGCTGTTTTTGGATTTGAAATGCCTTCTTTTCTAAAAAATACACTTAACAGAAAACAAGATTGGGCACATGAAGTGAAATACCTACAGTACGCCTGAGTAAAATCATCGACAAAAGACATGAGGGACGAATTCATTTGGTTTCGTCACCTGGGCCTTCTAGTGAGGTACAGGTGAGAGGCTTATCGTGAAAAAGTATTATTATTATTATTATTATTATTATTATTATTATTATTATTATTATTATTATTATTATTATCATTATTATTACTGTGTTCATTTAAGAACACAAATGAACATTTTTGGTCATTAGCATCCCATTCAATTCAAGGCAGGAATTGGCCAATAAATTTACTCAGAAGCCTGTTCGTATATTCTCGAGCTTCTTTTAAGTGCCGTAAATCTACAACACGAGACCAACTGATTTACTTTTCTGACGAATAAATTCATATTTAAGATTTTATGCTCTAAAAATCCATCGATCATGGCGTGCTTTTAACCCGCGACTTGCCATACCGAAATGTGATTTACACCAAGGATTTGTGCAACATTTCAGGTGCTAATATCGGGCTGCTCTTCAGAGCTTCTTCAAGTTCTGGTGTTAATTCCGCTTCAGTCTTGGAAATTGTGTTAGCTGGGTGATGTTTATTTGGTAAATGTTGGTAGGACCGGCAACATGATCGAGTTTAGTCTATAGTTTTGACGTCGGCCATAGTTCATACCTAGCTGATGATCGCCTCGCAAACAAGGAAACTGCGGGTTCTTGCCCTATAGGCGTCCTCTTTCATATTTCGGATGCTCTAACGCGTAAACAATGTTTCTGGATTTGAATATGTTGACAAAATATGATCAGATTGACGTAGTCTATATATTCCATTGCGCTAACGTTTGTTTATTTACATTATATGTGTAATAACTTTATGTACAATCGCCGTACATTTTTTAAAGTTATACTCTTGTGTACTTTCTAAGCACACCTGACATGCAGACTGCAAAAAATAAATAAATAAATGTTATGTAAGTACGTGTCTTTCATTTAATTATGTCTGTCATATTTTCATCGCAATAAGGTATATAACTAATATTTAATCGATACATAGTTATTAATACATGTTCATTTCCTTCCTACTTTTGTACCTACATGAAATATAATTTGTTTTAGCTGCTAGTTATTCTGACCTGCTGAATTTACTGTCAGTTCACAAAGATAAATGTTTATACAATCTTAGTCACTAAAACAAAGAATAATTTTCAAATACAAGCATGGAAGAAGAATTGACGGTTGTTAAAACGCTGATGCTTTTCCAAAAGCTTACAGAGTTACCTATTCTGAAAAAGTGTACTGAGATTCTGAAACAACATATGGCTCTTATTTGTTATATCAACATGGTCAGCTATATATACTACATATTCAGATAATATTGTTTTTGAATACATCTCATTGTCCAACAAGACGATCCTTACACATACCTGTTGAAAATACCTGATTTCTTCACCAATACTCCTAAACAACGTTTTGTGGAGAAACGCATTTCCTATCAACCAGTACCTATAGCACCAGATAGTTGAATCAAAGGTACTTGGGTAGAAGTGGATCGACAGTTGGTCTGCAAGCTCAACTGATCTAACATTGAGGATAAGTGAAGAGTTGACTGTCATAGATAGACGTTAATTATCTCCGAACCCGTGCTGATGCTATTTAAACTAATTTTATTGTTTACGCACTAATAATTCGTTGCTGAAGTTTTACTGTATATTACTGAATCATCCAGTATCTGAACATCTTGTGTTTGTTATGCCATGGTCTGCTGGAGATAAGAGTTCCAGACGTTTCGTCAACAACTGCGGTGGGCATCTTCAATGGCGTGGACAAAGTCTCCTTGAAGAACGTATCACTGTGTCTGGTGCGTTGGCCTTTAGTACCGCTGTATTCGTACTGTAAGCGCCTTCACTGATTGATCCGGGGTGGGCAGAGATTGAAGGTGTCCGCCGCAGTTATAGACGAAACGTCTGGAGCTGTTATCTGCAGCAGACTACGGCATAAAAATAATAAGCAAGAAAAACTGAAATTAAGTATGCTTATCAGCTGTACTGATTTATTAACATTTTTAATAAGTAGAGTGCATAATCGTATAATTTTTGCATTATATGCCATAAAATGATAATGCAATAGTGATATTAGTTAAAGCTATTAATCTGACACTACCATAATCGTGCTGTAATTTAAATGTTTTTATAAACGTATTTAAGAATAAGGATTAAACATTACTACATATATGCCTCTCATTATGGGTAATTAGGAACTACGGAGTAGATATCATGCAGGAATTAAAAATAAATTAAAAGCGTGGATAAAACAGCAATTCAAAACGAGTATACTTAACATTGTTTATTAATCATCTAAACGAAGTCTCTCCTTCCGCTCCGCCATTTTCATGTGTAATTTTATGAAGTGTTTTTCTCTTTCGTAATGGTAGCAGCTTTTGGTATCTAGGGTATTTGACAATTCTTGAAGTTTTAAGATTGGGTTCCTCAAATTATTTTATCCATTTAATGTTCTGAATGTTCCTGAAACTTTTTGTGGCAAGGAAGTAAGTTGCAAAAAAAGCAACTGTAGTGATGTCAGATTGTTAGAAAAAAGATGATAATCTATTGAGTTGAGAGATGAATTAATCGAGAAAATATTTAAATGAAATATAAACTCAACAGTTTATTACTGATGAAATTGTTTTATATATATAATAGTATCAAACATTTTTGAGACCTTCTTGTAACTAATTTCAATATTATTGTAACATCAATAACCAGAGAATTTCCATATTATTATTGATATCGAGTATATTAAAAACCAAATCATACCTGCCGGGATAAAAAGTTATTATTTAATGTTTCTAATAACATTTATTCACATTAAGATATAACTGATTAAAATTGAAAATCATGAGCCACTTTATTTAATAAATGTATTAATATTAATTAAAATAAGAGTATGTTATTTCAGATTTTCTTAACTTTAATGTATAATTTAAATGTTTAACTGACAATTCCAGTAATAGATCTTATTTTTCTCTATAACTGTGTATTTAACGTACAACATCATATAAAATAGACTTGAAACTTGAGCGAAAGAATTAATTTTTTAACGTTAATACTTGTGTGTGCAGGAATGGCTTCTTGTATTACCATTTATTTTGAATGCTTCTTAAGAAAAAATAATTAATTCACTGCTTTTCTGATTCTTGTACATCTAAAAGCACCTATAATGCAGATCTTTGCTTATACTGTCGTTAAACTCTCCTGCGGTAAACACAAAAATGCACCGGGCTAATATGTAATGCAGTTCTTTCCTTTTCTATATGGAATAAGAATAGTACTTTTGGAAAATAAGAAAGGTTTTTATAATAATAGCAACGTAATTAGATCTACAAATTAAATTACCAATACTTGCGTTTTCAGAGAGAATATACTTCAAACAACTATCAGTTATAAGTGATCTAGTGCTGAATATTAATTTTATTTGTGATTTTCATGAAATTCACATGAATTTAAACTTAAAACAAAAATTAATTTTCAACATGAGAATTAAAGTTTAGTTGCAACTTAGTTCAACATGAAGCTTGAAGAGCTGAACTTGGTACTGTTCTCTTTACCTGAAGATTTTTTCATTCTATAAAGCTTATATCAAATGTTTATTTTCCAGGGAAAAAGGGCACTTTAGGGCAGCATATTCCCGTGCAACTTATCTTAACATCTTTAGTTTAGGAAATTTAACTAAGATTGAGAAAAATTGGGGGCTTACAAATGCTTCTTTTCCCCTAAGAATCATCAAGCACTTTATTTATTTATTTATTTATTTATTGTCATTTTCGCATTTTCATGTTTCACATCTTGAAATAATAGCCTATGATATGAAATTGGGTTTCATTCCTTAAAATTCACTGCCATGAATCAACTACTAAGTATCTGCTCGACAACCAGACAAAAGGAGAAGTTACATATGAGTAGTGCTTTCTTTCCTCTCTTTTCTTTTCAAGTTTTCTCCTATAAAGGCGAATGAAATAATCTCCAGGTTCATTACCATGAACATAATTATTTATAATTTTTTTAATTTACGAACGCTCTTTAACATCTCAGGTCATCAGCGTCCCGTTCTATTCAGGGCGTGAAATGGCCGACAAATTTTGCTCAGAGACCTCTCTTTCAGGCTTGAGGTTCTTTATCATGCCGTAAATGTTCGACATGGGACCCACGGCTTTACTTTCCTTCCGAAGGAAGCCATACTTAGGATTTTTACGCCCGAAAAAATCAGTCGGTCCAGGATCGAACCCGAGATCTTGGGTTTAGGAGGCAAGTATGGCAACCACAATACCACTAGAACCGACTATATATATAATTATTCAACCACCGTTTTGAAGACCTATAGTAATGATTATATAGTGAGATTATTTGAGTTATGGGTCGGGAGGGTGCAGCTGAGAGAAGCCAGTCAAAGCGGTATAAAGCATGTGCAGATGACAAACTAGTAGTTAATTTGAAGGAGGCTTTGTCAGCGAGCATTTGTGTTATTGTTTTCATTGTGTGTAATTGTTCGTCGTTAGTTTTCCCACTGCAGAAATAGCTTGAAGAACAGGCGTTTATGTGGGATATGTGTGTAAAAATGAATTTCGCATGAAAATATTCTGGAAATCGTGTTCCGGCTGAAGAAACTGTTCGCCAGTTTGAGAGATAATACCTTTCAATGTCAATGTCAATGTCAATAAACCTCCGCATTCTTATGGAAGAAATGTTAAATGAAATACGGGAGTTTCCCATGTAGATGCCCACAATGTATTAAGCTTAGGGGTATCATTTTCAAAATCTCTTACAACACAGGGGTTAGTCTTCTTTTTTCAGTTTTAAATAGAATATAGAGTAATGCTTTCAGTAAAAATAGAAATACTAAAATAACAGCAATAGCTTTACGCATTACCACCCTATCTTTGATTGCTGTGTCTGCCCTTCTTTATTAAACTGCCGCGCTCAGATAACCCCACTGTAGGAATAAAATCATTAAAATATACATATAAAAATAAGAAATTAAAACTTCGACTCACTCCTTCGTGGCATTTCTATACTCAAGAACAGTCCTTTTTATAAGAACATTTTTATAAGCTACTGATAAAAATGACATAAGAAACGAAGCACAGAGGAAGTTAGTGGCTTACGACCTACAGAGACAGCTCCATTTGTTTACATCCACAAAAATCAAACAATTGAGCAAAACTCATTTGCATGGAAATTTCTCTAAACATTAATAATAATTTATTATGATAATAGTAATAATAATAATAATAATAATAGTAATAATAATAGTAATAATAATAATAGTAATAATAATAGTAATAATAATAATAATAATAATAATAATAATAATAATAATAATAATAATAATAATAGTAATAGTAATAATAATAATAATAGTAATAATAATAATAATAATAATAATAATAATAGTAATAATAATAGTAATAATAATAATAATAATAATAGTAATAATAATAATAGTAATAATAATAATAATAATAATAGTAGTAGTAATAATAATAATAGTAATAATAATAATAGTAATAGTAATAATAATAATAGTAATAATAATAGTAATAATAATAATAGTAATAATAATAATAATAATAATAATAATAATAGTAATAATAATAATAATAGTAATAATAATAATAGTAATAATAATAATAGTAATAGTAATAATAATAATAATAGTAATAATAATAATAATAATAATAATAATAGTAATAATAATAGTAATAATAATAGTAATAATAATAATAATAATAGTAATAATAATAGTAATAATAATAATAGTAATAATAATAGTAATAATAATAATAGTAATAATAATAATAATAGTAATAATAATAATAGTAATAATAATAGTAATAATAATAATAGTAATAATAATAATAATAGTAATAATAATAATAGTAATAATAATAATAGTAATAATAATAATAGTAATAATAATAATAGTAATAATAATAATAATAATAATAATAATAATAATAATAATAATAATAATAATAATAATAAAATACAGAAAGAAATGCGGCTTTTTATTTGCATTAACCCATCCGAAAGTGTCCCATTTCCGATGTTGATTCAACTTATGAATGAAATGAATGAGTCAACATGAGAATTCATTCACGAGCTGGGCTTATCTTACACACGTCTTGTTTCCTGGGACAGGCCGGAGAAAGAAGAGCATAGGTGCATTGCTTCTTGGAAAGATTAGTAAGAGATAGAGACAAGGAACGTAATGCAAGGAAGAACGGAAGGAAGCAAGTAGAAGATTACCGCTCCACTTTCTCAGCCTTTTTTCGTAAGAAAACCGTGACGTCACAAGCTTGAACTCCAAGCGGAGTTCAATGTCCTCCCGGACTACTCTGCAGAGTTGTATCCGATCCGCAGGTAAAGCACTTGTTTGAAAGGAAATGTGGGCTTCTCTTTTAACGCAGACTAGGAATGACGAGTGACCTACAAGTAAAACCCATGACGTAGACAAATTATCAACCGTATAACGCGATGTGTCTACTTCAGCTATCCTTTACAATAACATAGTTTAAGCTGGAGGTTAATTTAAAGACAATTAGTTAAATTCTTCCAAGCTGAAAAGTAATTAAGGCAAAGTGTAACTGTAGATGGCTTTTCAGTCCCGGCCATACCTGATGGAATATTTCTTAAGGTTCATCCATCCGTCCATCTGTTTCAAAAATTTGTGATCGGAATTTTTACTATTAGGTCATCAATTATCATGTTACCGATACGGTGATAGGGATTGCATTGACCAGTAAGCAGGCACTCATAGCCAGTCGGGCTGTACTACAGTGTAGCGGCGGAGCAACACGAGAGATGGGTGGTAAAAACGTATAGCTCGCTTAAAAAGCCACGTGGTCACTCATGTCATGCAAAGGAGATGTTGAAACTCTCTGCTTTCATTTTCCAAATATTTCTGGAATCTGCTTATTAAAGTACTCGAAAATTACTTAGAAATTACTTATTTCTCTTTGAGAAATTAATTTTTATCTCTTATACAAGTTAGGCCCCATTTGCAATGAAAATTAAACATAACGTAAACTTAAACATGAAAGTTAGATGCTATATATCGTAATGGAACCATTCTCAATAAATCACGTAAACATAAAATAAACGTACAATTAGTCGTAAACTTAGAGACTTGCAAAGTCCAGGGTTTTGAGTCTACGTCTAACTTAAACTTAAGAAACCAGCCAATCAGAACAACTGCTCTGTTTGTAGAGCTCTATGGTAGAGTTTATCATTACACGGAACAGGGAAATCAAATGCAACTCTTGCTGCTTGATGCTGCAAATCCGAGCCAGGCAATAAGGCTTTCAAGCGAAGTACCAAGCATAGAATTCGCTATAAATTAATGTTTATGAATTTTTTTCTTTTACAATCAAAGGAGATTTTGTAACATTACAGTGATTTACCTGCCCTTAACAATTCATATTTACGAAAATCTACTGGGTACATCGGTTTCTAGGATTTACCCGAGGTTAGGGTTAGGTTAGCGAGGTTTGAATTAATTGCGAATTCCGATAAGAGAAGATTTGCCACCGTTACAATATTTAACCTGCCTAAAAATCCCCTTAAAAGTTACGGAGGACAATGCATAGGTTACATTATGTTTAACAAAAAAATACATGCAACATTTACACTGCGGCCACACAGTAATTTGGCTCTCTCAGCTGTCGCTAGGGACTTGCATCAGCTAGCACAAGAGTTGTACTTGATTTCCGTACTCCGTGTAAGGGCAAATTACCGTAGAGAGAGCTGAAAATCAGTGCTCTGTAGACAGAATGGCGTCAATGGACAAAAGATTAATTGCGTTATAAGAAAGCTATTCTTACTCATATTACTCCAAGCATATTAGTTACTGTACATTACATGTGCATAAACGCTAGCGCCTTCTGCCTAGAAGCAGCCATTTTCAAGCAGTTGTTAGTTGATCTTCGCTTGTTCTTATTTTTGATTCGCTTATACGCACGTTTGCGTCTTTCATTGTGAATGCCTACATACTACTAAGTTAACGTGTTAGTCTTATTTTATTATGTTCACATTACATTTTTATTGTTTTGATTGATTGATTTTATATATTTACGGACGCTCTTTAACATCTCAGGTCATCAGCGTCCCATTCTATTCAGGGCGTGAAACGGCCGACAAATTTTTCTTTCAGGCTTGAGGTTCTTTATCGTGCCGTAAATGTACGACACGGAACCCACGGCTTTACTTCCCTTCCGAAGAAAGCCATACTTAGGATTTTTACGCCTGAAAAAATCCATCGTTCCTGGTCCGGTTTGAACCCCCGATCTTGAGTTTAGAAGGCAAGTATGGTTACCCCTACACTACCAGGACCGACTTGATTTTCATTGTGAATGGGGCCTTATACTTTATTTCGTTCAAAGTGTTTGAATAGTGCAAATGTATGAATCGCATTAAAATTTGGAACTCGATCACTTAGGACTTTCTCTTCATATAATCTACTGATAGCACGAGCGGATTCGATACGGACAGGGCAAATAAATCTAAACACACGTGAAATAGAATAAAATAATTTGACTCGGTAGATATTTGTAATTAATCTTTAGCAGTCTTTACTGTAGGATTAGACATGTTATTTCCTTCACTATCCAAACAATACTAAGTGACGTGGGACTCAAAACTAAATTAGCAGATCAATAAAAATAGAGCGCCCAACCCGATTCACGTAGTCCTGCTGGCTTTGAGCAATGGCCAATGTAGTACCCCGTCACTCATCAGATAAATGGACGATCTGATAAATTGTAAATTATAAAACGAACAAAGAAACGTTTTTATGAAAATGGTTAGAGATGACGGGAACTTTTACAGATAAAAATTTGTCTACATCTTTTAATACAATGCTGCCAATAACATTCTCTCCCACCCGTTTCATTTCTAAATTCTCTCAGTTTTTTTAAAGGGTGCTCCCCTTTATCTTATATCATTGAATGCTTTGACACCTATTCTATGTCTTTGGATTCTTTTAATATATTCGAACTACTGCACCATTTTTTATTCAGTGTTATAGGATCTCTGAAAAAAATATATATTTTTCGTTCTTAGTACTTGGAGATTAGAAAGATGATACTCGTATACGTTCATTTTCATTAATATTTTTAATAGATTTATGAATAAAATGTTTAAAAAAAGTAAACATCTTCAATAATGAGTTTCTCAAATGTATATTATGCATATGGCAATATTTTATTTCCGAAATTTTAAAGTTAGGTTTAATAATTAAATATTAAAAGTCTGCCTATAACTAAATACAGGAATAGTTTCATCGTTTCATTCCACCGTGATTGCAAATTTCTTGTATGCTGCGCCTAGTCTGTTAATCTACCACATTTTCATTGCGGAAACTTTCCTCATCATTCACGGAGACAAATGGAGCCAATAATATTTAAATGGCTTCAAAAGTAAAAACCCAGTAGATTTAAATCAGATGAGCATGAAGTACGGATAATACCTATGGGTAATTACATTCGACTTATGAATCAGATATATTGATTTTGTCTTTATTTAGAAAATTCATTGTTAGCGTTTTAAAGCGTTCTGCATAGATCTCTTGCATAAAATAAGCATTTTACTTTAATGGTTTGTCTTTGACCCCCAATAAATTATTTGTGTAGGAAAAACAGCATACAGAATAGCCATGTTTTAACACCCAATTTTCTTGCTGCTCCTATGCCTAAAACTTTTTTAAATTACTTGAGTTAAATATCAAACATAACTTAGATGTGTTTGTAGTACAAAAGAAGATTAATCAATAGTCACCATAGTATTAATAGTAAATAGATCCAGAGAAAATGCAGAGAACTAATGTAACAAAACCGAAGGTTAATAATAGACATAATGATAGCACTATTAAAAATTGCAACATTCTCATTTTTTAACTCTCCTCAAATGAATATCTTGCAAAAAGTAGTTGTTTTAACACAAGACACTTAAATCCTTGCAACTCTCAGCACTATAACATTTTTATAACAATTCAGTATTACCAGCTTTGTTTTAATATAAAAAGTGGCTATTATTAATCTAATAGGTGGGAATTCGAAGTTTGGAAACAAGTTGTGTTAGAAGAAAATCAATAACCAATGATCCCAACATTGTCTATGCCCAAGTAAGTAGCATGGATCCATCCCCGATATAAACACCGGTTTCTGCGGCTAGCATCGCTAGTGGGTTAGCTACACCAGTGACCTTCCACATAGCATCCAGCAACGTCAGCTAAGGGGGGACATTTATATGATTATAAAAATGGCGGATAACTTATGCATATAATTGTGCAAAATGGAGGCAATTTTATACATATAATTATACAAAATTGCGGTAATTTTATTCCTCTTGCACATATCAACCAGCAACAGCTAACAAAGGAGGGGATATTTTATTGATCATACAAAATGGTGAGAATTTTATACATAAAATTATACATAATCGTGGCAATTTTATGCATATATTTGTACAAAATGGTAGGAATTATAGACATCTCACTTATAGCAACCAGCAACAGCCGGCTTAAGAGGGACTACTTTACGCATATAATTATACAAATGGTAGCAAATTTATACATCTTATACAGAGTAGCCAGCAACAACCAACTAAGCAGGGAATGTTTTATTGATTATAAAAATATTAATTACAAAATGCCGGAATTTATTTCCTTGTTGACCTTCAGTAATGTGTATCTGGCAGGAAGGGGTTTCTTTTATTCATGTGACCAAATACTAATTAACATTTGTGTGGTAAGTATATTTTCAGGATCTATTATAACTACTAGGAATGGTTAAGCCGCGACATTTAATTATTTATAATACGCAAAATTACATAAATTATCCAAAATGGCAGACGATGTGCAATTCTTAGTGAGAGCTAAAAGTTTGATAAAGTAGACGTGTTGGGAATATGGATTCTTAATGAGGTTCGTAATATTCTCACTTAATCTCCGAAAAATATATATGTTCCAATATCTTTATGATTGGTTGATAATATCAGAGTATTCATAACTTCAATACCATTTATGACCAATAGTTTTAATAGTTAAATAAGGATTAAAATTCATTATTTAAATATAGAATTCTTAAAGAAAGAAGTCAATAAATGTTATTATTAACACAAAAAAATAGTTAAATATATTTTCCAATCACCGCACCAAATAAAATTTATTAAATATACATGGAGGAGTGAAAAATATATTAACGATAGAATAAACAAATGTAGAAAAAATTCTCACTTACATTGAAATAATAATGTTAATAAAATAATTGATAGTCACGCTGCAAGCAAATTGCTAAACCGGCTAATTATTTGTTAATTTCAAATATTTTTGAGTAGATGTTGGTAGAAAACATACTTCACTGTATAAAAATAAGGTGAAACATTATAGTGAAAATATAAAGTAGCAATTAGGTATAGTTTTACCCTAAACGACCTGACAAGGAGCTGATTCACGCTAGACTTCATAACCTCTCTAGTCAAATAAATGTGAATAAGCATTAAAGAATTGTGGAGGAAAATCACGTTATTGGTGGAAACAAACTCACAGGAGTGAGCCTTAAGAGTATACATTAGACAAGTTGAATACTGCACAAGATAACAGGCGCTATGGTGTCGCAGGTCTTTCGGAATCTGCAAGTGATGTCATCAGGTGTTCCGTCGCAAGCCTGTCCAGATATGTTCAAAACCAGGCGTCGCGAAGATTTGCTGGAATAGGACTTTGCCGGCCTTTTAGACTTGGTTGGAACAGGATTTTTTAATTAAATGGTGGATGTGAAGCATGGTGTGTGTTTGTAAAATATATTAAAAATATGCCCAAAAAGTTACGATACAAAAAATACCATTATGCAAATATTTTGTTACGATGCAAATAAAAATGCTACGATGGAAAAAAGTGTTTAAACGCAAAAAAAAATTTACGATGCAAAAAATGTTGTTCAAATGCCAAAAATATTCCAATATTAAAAATGTTTCGATACAAAAATGTATTTAATATGCGAAATAAGTTGTCCAAAAGCCAGCAGAGGTGACTGAATAGTGGAAAAAAAGTATAGAGGCTAGCTTACGAATGTCTTCGTTCAATTCATTTTAGTTCATTTCTCTATTTAATGTGTGTATGTATTTATATAATTCAAATGTATCTTTTAAGATCCCATGTACTGCCAGTTGTCTAAAGTCAAGTGGACCTCAATGTATACAATATGAAAATCCTTTTAGAGAATATATTTATTTTTATAATTGTTTGTGGAAACCTTTTTTATACCAATGATATATTTTTCAGAAGACATACAATTTAGAAGCTTTATTATGGAAAAAAAATGTTCATGTTCCACAAAAGTCCGGTAATTTGTCCAAAACATTTGTACTATCAAACTCACATTACACTATCATTTTAAATATACATAACTATATGTGTGAAGGCAACCGCATCTAACGTGTTTCTTGTTTTTATAAGTTTTAGCATTTTTAATTTCTAAAATAAAAAGTATTAATAAAAATATGTTTAATATGAAGCACATAGCGTTTAAGCATATTTCAAATACTTTTGTTTTTAATGCATACTAAAATATCAATTTTAATTACAATTTTTAAATTATGTAACCATTTTATGTTACCAAAACAGTGTATTAACTAACGGACTAATGTGTCAAGTTTATAAACTTTGTACTGCAAAGTACGTTATCAAGCAAGTGTCAACATTTGCAAACTTACACGAGTCTAGAATAGCAGATCAAAAGCTATTTTGTACCTTGTACTGCAGTGTCACTAATGTTACTCCGCTTATAATAAAATCTACTTATGTATGATTTGCAAGTCTTATTCTTATTTTATTTGTTTATATTTGACTTATCCTACCTGCCGATTTCTCCTGGTGTTCTTAATGTTTGTTGAATCTACGTGCAACTACAGGGTAGCCATAATAAATATTACTTTATACTTGCGTTTTTATTACGATAAGTCAGTAAAATTGTCAAAACGTGTCGTATACAACGTTTAACTTTGCAAAAAATAAAAGCAATAATAGATCCCGAGATTCATTTTTAACACAGACCGGGAAACAAACACTATTTAAATTTGCTTTATTGGGCGGGGTACCTTTCATGCTGCAGCTAAAAATAATTTCATGCTGTATGTGATATTTTCGCTCATTTTATTTGCTAAATAGGCTTAAAATGTAAGGAGGTGTATATATTGTATGGTTGTAAAAACATTTCTCACTTACATTGAATTAAACTTCAATTATACAGTGATGACTGTGCGAAAACATTTTGCACTAAGCAAGGTGATGTGAATCTTCTTCCCTCTGTGCTGTCTGGCTGACTATTGCAATTGGACGAAGACATTCGTAAGCTAGCCTCTATGTTTACACAATTCAGTCACCACTGCGAATGCTCACGACACATCTAGGTTTTCAGTCAATGAGATTGGATATGGTTTTGCGCATCTCCTCGCCCAAGATTCTAGAACGAAAATCCTGGCCCTACGCTGCGCAACACATCAAAATGCTTTTTAACATCTTTTTTGTGGGGATGAGAAAACAATAGCAGGTAAAAATAACAGACCAAAGGAAAACATTGTCAGGTAAAAATACCTAACCATGGGAGGGTGAAAACTTTTACGACCCTTAAAGCGCCTGAACAGGCTGATACTTGTTTGAGGTAGCATGCAGCTTTCACCAACGCTCAGTAGGTTGCCTGGAACCAGAGCTAGAACTATCTCCGTTTAGGGTATGCTATTACACATTTCTTTCTTAAAATATTGGAAATTAACGTTCTTCAAGATTGAAATATAACAGTGATAGCTGAGACCTTATAGCTATTCTTTCATATCGTGACAAAATTTGTGCATATTTACAACACCTTTTCATTTGATCAACCTTTTTGCATAACAACAACATTTTTTTGAATAAGTACAACATTTTTGCATCGCAACAAAAACTTTAGGTTAATAACAAAATTTTTGGATTTTGGACAACTTATTTTGCATTAAGTACATTTTTGTATCAAAACATTTTATTATTGGAACATTTTTGGCATTTGAACAACATTTTTTGCATGGTAACAATTTTTTTGCGTTTAAACATTTTTTCCATCTAACCTTTTTATTTGCGTCGTAACAAAATATTTGCATAATGGTATTTTTGTATCGTAACATTTTTGGTATTGTTTTAATATATTTTACATACACACAACATGCTTTACATCCACCATTCAATAAAAGTAAGCCTGTTCTAACCAGATCTAAAAGGTCGGCAATGTCCTATTCCAGCAAATCTTTGCATACTCCGACGTCACAACGTCAGGTTTTGAACATGTCTGGACAAGCTTGAGACAGAACACCTGATGGCGTCACTTGCAGGCTCCGAAAGACCTGCGACACCATGACGCTAGTCATCTTTGACAGTATTCGACTTGTCTAATGTATACTCTTAAGGCTCCTACTTGTAAGTTTGTTTCCACCAATAACGTGATTTTCCCCTACAATTCTTTATTGGTTACTCATATTCATTTTGCCTAGTATAGGTTAGCAGCCCAATTCAAGCAACTCTGTGTCAGGTCGTTTAAGGTAATATAATTTGTAAACGCTGCTTTATATTTTCACTAACTTTTTTCACCTTTTTTTTTTTTTTTTCAGAGTTAAAGCATGTTTTCTACTTGTGTATAAAATTATCCCTCATAAGTCGGCTGTTGCTTACACACACATACACACACACACTCACACACACACTCACACACACACACACCCGTTATATATGTGCGAAATGTATAAAAATCCTACCATTTTGTATAATTATATGCATAGAATTCCCACCATTTTGTGTAATCAATACAATAGCCTCTCTTTTGCTGGCTGTTGTGTGTGGAATGCATAAAATGCTCCATTTTGTATAGCTGTGTGTATAAAATTAACATCATTTTGTGTATTTAATACGCATAAAATTCTCACCATTTTGTATAGTAAATAAAACGGTCCCTCCTTTGCTCGCTGTGTGATTGTTGTGTGTAAGTCCATTGGTGGTGCTTACCCACTAGTGATGCTAGCAGCAGAATCCGGTATTTAGCCCAGGGAGGGACCCATTCCATTGTAGCATATGCTATAGCTTCTTCCAGCGCATACATTTACAGTTTACATCTATAGAGACAATGATTGAAAGCAGTGTGTAAATTATCCCGAAGCCCACAGCGCGTAGACAAAGCTACCTGGTATTCATCTTTTCAGGAAAAGGAAAAAAATCCGGAAAATAACCTTATTCAGGTAATTGACATTATAGAATTCGCAAAATATGCAGATCGACATGCTGACCACAAGACCACGGAGGCGGTCGCTTACATTTTAAAACAGCAATATAGTATTATATATACATAAAAACAAACATTTGACTTGTATTTTCAAAGTCACTTATTTCCATCACTGCGATATTTGTTATTTATCCAGAGATTCAGGGAACACTTCTCCTACTGAGAAACCACAAACTAGTTATTTAAAATAAGAATATTTGGGAATGGCCAAAATAAATTTAACTTATAATTATTAATTTATTTATTAATATTAAGGACTGTCTAAAACAGGATAAGTACACAAATTTCAATCGATTTTATTTTGTGAGTCTCCAATGACACTTTTAATACCTAAGTTGAAAGTATCTATTTCAAAGAGCGAATCGGCAAAGAGCGTAAAAGCGTAAATGGTTATAAAAAGAATGAAATAAGGGGAATATTCTAGCGAAAGAGCAGAAACAAGAAATGAGGAGAAGAAAGAAAGGACAACTATCAAAGAAGATGTAGAAGGAGGAACAGAGAAAAAAGAAATAGGCATGGAACGTTAAACATACTTGAAATAAAGAGGAATGAACGAAAACAGAAAATAAACGTGACAATCGTAAACTGTAATAATAGTCTTACATCGTCTTCTAGCTCTCCTTGTCCTAAACCATTAACAGCTGACAAGTTCCTGTAATTATCAGGGGCGACTCTAAAGCAAATAACCTCATCATACTTAATCTATTTCTTGCTACTCAAATGCGAAGAAATGTTCCGGGATTCTCACTTTCACTAATTGGCTAGCAGTCACGTGGTAAAACAGGAGTTTGCCCAAGTTCAGTGACCCTACGCGGCAAACAGACTTTTGTTCTACCCGTTATCATCCACACAAGTAGTTGGAATACCGTAAACACACAAGGTGCGGGTCATAAAATATCGGCTGGACTCTGTGTTCAAGGACCGTCTCGGGTGCTTTTCTAACTAAAAGCCCCAAGAGTAACAGCACTTTCTTCCCAAAATACATGTCAAGGTGTGAAATTCACAGTGAAGTAGATATAGCGGTATCATTCATATCTGTGAGTATTCGAAGCGATTCCTTTACGCTTTGCAAAGATGTGCATTGAACAAGGGAATAGCCAGAATAAACTTCCGACATTTGCAGAAAATGGGGTCAACACAACATGTAAAATCCATCGGCTGTATTTTACTTCAGCATTCCAGCTATTTACCAAGACCTGCACTTTGCTGAGAATTCCTCTTGAGCATCTATTTTGTTTCACAATGAACTGAAATATCAGTGTATATGCCTACAAGATACCAAAAAGTTGCATCCATTTTGAAGTCTATAAAACTTGTTCAGGAACTAAAATGTTTTATTCCCTGTATCGGCATACTGTGTGGCTGATTCAGCCGCCTTAATTTAATGGCATGAAATGTAAATCCGATAAAATGTCTCAGTGGTAATTAAACTAAAACCATATATAAGTTTGAATTTCTTGAATTAAGTTTTCATTTATAAGGAAAAAATAAATAATACGTAAATTACTCATCAATGTCATGCATGGAACTACTTTGCATTTTTGATAAAATTTCTTTTTTTCGTCGAGCTGCAGTTCTGAGTTAAACATTTGACAATTAAAAAAGTGTTAAAATGTATAAATAGATATGCAACATGTCAGAACTAGCCACAAGTCAATAACCATTTAAGAAGATAGTCAAGGGGGTGCAAAGACTTTACGAAAACATAAGGGACTGTTACTTGAGCATTGCATGAAGTAAAGTGGGACTATGAATCTTAAGCTTGAAATAGGCTTAATTTTTACGTTATTTAAGGACGCTCTTTAACATCTCTAGTCCCATCCTATTCAAAAACGGCGTATAAATTTTGCTCAGAGGCCTCTTCTTTCAGGCTTGAGGTTCTTTTACATGCCGTAAATTTACGACACGGGGCCAAAATCATTACTTCTGCATTTAGTATTTTTACTCCCTAAAATGCCATCGACCTGGCTGGATTTGAATCCGCGACCTCGGTTCGATGAGGCAAAAGACCACCAGCTTACAATAAAGAAAGTAGTTCGATAAATGTAACCCGTTTTGTAAAAATATTTGGCTCATACCTTATAGCAAACTGAAGACTTAAGTTCGAAGTACTATAATGCTCCTTTTATGTGACAATCCCTCTTAGTGATTAAACGAAAAGGCAAAGGAAATAGAACTCGCAAGAGAGAGTGAGAGAGAGTTTTGATTGATTTATTTATGAACGTTCTTTAACATCTCAGGTCATCAGCGTCCCATTCAACTCAGGGCGTGAAACGGCCGGCAAATTTTGCTCAGAGGCCTCTCTTTCAGGCTTGAGGTTCTTTTTCGTGCCGTAAATGTACGACACGGGACCCATGGCTTTACTTCCCTTCTGAAGGAAGCCACACTTAGGATTTTTATGCCCGAAAAAATCCATCGGTCCTGGCCGGGTTCGAGTGAGAGAGAGAGAGGGAATATTTTTACTACGGAGGCACCACATATAGTGGACACTGATGATACATGAGCTGATAATGGGAAATATAATAATTTAATTTAAGGAAGAAAGCGTTCCAGGCCTAAGTTTAGGATACCTCTTTCCATTTTCCATTCATGAGGACTGAGAAAAACCTGAAAAAAAAAACTCAGTATGGGAGAACGGTTGTGGAAAGAATGGAACCCCAGACTTTCACTCATGAGTTCCGTGCCTTAATGACCTCGCCCAACTTTGGCGGTAAGAATCGTTCTTTTAATTTTACCTGTGTTATTTTATAGCCTTTTTGCATGATTGTGTTATTTGTTCTATTTACTGTTAATATTGATAGACCCTAAAAATTGGCTGGTTGCTAGAGAAACATACTGTCCATAACTGCACTAGAGCAGAATATATATTTTGGGCAAAATAATATCTGCTCCTTGAAAGTATATTAATTGTGTTAACTAAAAATTAACAAATTTTATTTTAGCTTAATTTACACACTGGCCTACAATAGAACAAACGCATAGTAATTTGAAAATAAATTTACCTTTGTACTTTCAATGCAAAAAAGATTGAAATCATTATACAATAGTTACAATTATAAGACCGTGCACAAAGATAATATACACTAATTTTCTGTTAATTATGTAATCCTGCTCTTAGCATGCTCGTATACTATTCATGTGCAATTTAAAATAATTTAATAAGTTTACCTATTATCTGAGATTTTAGCTGCTATATATTATTTAATTTTAAATAATGTTACGGATAAAACATGGTCATGGTAAAAGAAAATGACATTCGTTTTATAACAATCAAATTTTCATTTCTATTACAATTAAATATTATAGAACACACTTCTTTGAAGAAAAGTACTACTACAACAAGGGTTTTCACAAAAGTATTATAATGCTATATCTCTATCATCGCGCTTAATAATCACTAGGTTAATATAGAAAATGATACATTTAAGAAAACAAAACTTTAAAACTCCATTTATTCAGTTAATGGTAAATTAAATTATTATTAATTGACTCGCTTAATATTCGTACATACAGTTAAAATATCAATATATGTGTCGATAGAAGGACTGTTACACATATATAATAGAAAAATAATGCCTTTAGAATGTTCCAAATGACATCTTTGGCTTCCAGTCAAAATGCATTTCTAAGTTTCTCAACCGTACTCTCACAGGCCTAGAATCATTTAATGGACATAAAAGGGTAAAATTTACTGAAGTATTTCTAAGTTCCCCCATTCAGTAAATATAAGAAAATGCTATTGAATTGTTTGAAAGAAAAATTTCATCTCAGCATTTGTATACATAAAAACTGTAATAACTTTCTTAAAAATTGCATAAGAAATAGAGGAATTTAATTTTGTTTCTCGTCAACCTATGACAGCCGAACTTTTGGACGTGTGCAGTGATTTTAATTGTATTGTTGAAAAATACTGGAGAGTCCGTGTACTAATGGCATAAGTGCTAAATTGTATATGGAATTTGTTAAATAAATAAATAATTTATTATCAGGAGATAAAGAAAACCAGAAAGGGGCGTGCACCAAAATGAGAATATTCAATATTTGTCACTAATTTTTTTCCTGGTAGTTTACTGTACCTTTTCTTAAATAAGTTTTCTTCTAGGCAAAGTTTAAAAGCCCACTAACGAACTGTCTCACTTTCTGTTTTTATCTTTATATACAATTTTGCTACCGGAGCTTAACAAACCACTTTGAGCTCGGGTTTGGAATGAAGCTGGGGTCAATGTGCACTTGCGGAATCGTCATGGAGCTGATGATTCGCTTCACTGCTTCCTGCTAAGAAACTTGCTTTGTGGACATGAGGAGTACATGTCCTAAATCCTGTTAAAGAAATAAACTACTATTGCCGAAGGGCTCCGGCTATGTAAAGCCAGACGCGCTTCTGGAAAATGAAACGAATATTCAAGACTCTGGAAACACCGCCAGGTACACAAAATGAACCCGAGATATACTTTGTAGTTATAGGAGAAGAAACTGGCAGATGAGCAGACGACCTGAGGAAAACATTCGAACCCGATGGATAACTAGGACCAAAGGCAGTAAGTAGTGCAGAACTAAATCAGCGAGTGTCTTCGAAAGACAGACGAATTTACTTGGGGTTTGTTAACCAGAATTGATTTTGCCTCAAGATGCTTTTGCCCTAATGGCATTCTCCATACTATAGTGAACAATTAATATCAGCAATCCACGAACGAAAATCACACGATAAAAATAACACATGACTCTGTAAACAGAAGCATGATAGTTGATAATCTACAAACAGTGAAGAGCGCAAGTATATACACTTTCTAGATTAGCAAAAAGAGAAACATGTGATCATTCTGTTCAGTGGCTGGAATGAGACATAACTGGTGCCCAAAGAATTAGTTTTAAAAACATTTTAACAAGGGATGATAATAAAAAAGCTATGTTTTATTATTGATTGAGTGGCTAAAATATTATGAAAATTTTCTAGTAAGTCCTGAATAGTAACAAAAATCAAGCGAGTTAGAGAGCTGAATGCAATTAAAATGGGTGAATTAAAAACTGTGTTAAAACAGTCTTGAAATAGAAAGACTCCAGTAATAGATGGACTAAATATGGAATTCTTGAAGTACGGAACCTAAAAACTGAAAAGTAGATTTCTCAAAAATTTTAATGATATAAGAAGTACCAATCCGCCCATAATTCAAATAATCTCACCGTAGGTAGAAAAATAGTATTACAGAATCCAAACTAAGAATACATAAATTATTCGCTCACGAATAGCTGCCACTGGCAAAGCTAGGGGATGATCTACAAAGATCGGTTATTATGCTAATTAATGTAGCAAACGTTCGTGATATGAAAATACGAGGATGGATCGGAAAGTAATGCACAATAATTTTTTTCTGCTTTGGTATTGCGGCTGGAATGTTGAAATTTCGCCAAGCTATAGCCTGAAGCTTTCACTACAGATGCTATTTTGTTCTCATGTGTAGCTCTAGTGATAGAAGCATGAACTATGCAACAAAGACGGCGCCCATGCTGGCAAATTCATTATAATGTTTAATTCAACACTCTGCCGCTGATGCCTAGGCAGCAGTTGAATTAGGAAGTATGCTAGAAGGTGAAAACCCCAGAATGTGGCGAGGAAAAGTAACTTTTGATTACTGGAGGAAATGATTTACAAATATTATGATTTATTTAACAATGAACAAAACTTGATTAAATACATTTAATATTGGTTCACACAAAACAATGAACTCGGCAACATAACTTGAAAATTTAAGGTTTCACTCGGTACCTGATATAAATTACAATTTTAAAATATAAAACATCAAATCAATAACAAAATCTCAATTTAAGGCATTTTAACTACCTTTAGTATTACCCTGATTAACAGCAACTTTAACAATGTTAGAGCATACATGTTTCTATCACAGTTAAACAAAGCAAGGTACTTAAAATAACATTAAATATGACGAATATACCTTAAAAAACTCCAATAATAGCCAAATTACTCGTTCGGACTAAAGGAAAGAGCTTCGGTCCTACCAAGTTTGAACAGTGGTCTAAAGGAAAGCGCTTCGGTCCTACCAAGTTTGAACAGTGTCTAAACGAGAGTTACCTCCTTGGTACCGAAGCAATCTTTGCCTAGGAGGAGAACGTCCGCATTAGAAAAGAATACGATATAATATTCTGGTTTCAACCAATAGAAACAAGGATAAGGTAACTGTACCTTTCAGCATGGTCAGGCAGGTGAAGATAGGAAAAGCGTGGGTATTAGTAAGAGCTAAATAGGAATACGTGCAAAAACGGCGACGTCGATTATGACGCTTCTGAACACCAATATCGATCATTTTAAAGATTAGAATATATTATTATCCACGTAGTGCCGCCGAACACACTCTTTTATTAGCACTAGGACGAAGAATGCACACAAATAGTCGTAATAGCGTCACCGAAGAAGTTCAGAAAAATTCATCCAAGAACATCACTCCCTTATCAAGTCTCTCTCGCTTCCCAAAATATCCTCCAATATTCTACACAAACCCCTCAAACTCGTGATTCAGGTTTTATCCTATGAATAATATTCAAGTAATTTCTTTTTATTGATTAAACAACCCAAGTATTGCGTTCCGGAGTTTACTTCCAATGGTTCCACCCTGAAGCGGCATTAGCTATTAATGAGCTGGCTAATAAGTTGGGAATTTTAATATTTCGGGTCTTCTTGCACGGCTTCAACAATGTAGGGTACTCTAGTTTAAATTTGATTGGAAGATGCCATTATAATGTCGTAATAAGAGTAAAATCTTTTGTATTAAAAATTAAATTTCAAAGTGCCCTGAAAACACCATGACGGGGTTTTCTGCTGCATTACATACAGGTGCAATATTTACCAAGAAATGTTGTGTTCTGCTCTCTTTAGTATCGCATTCTTCTTCTTGCGAATGATTTTACTTGTGCAGGTTTTCTCTTCTACCAAACACTTGTCCTCTTCTTTGTTAAAGCTTCCACACAATACTTTGAGATAAACGAAAAAATTTGGGAAGCTGATCTTGCTGTTTTTTTCACCATGCCTACCTTAATGGCCTCCTAATTGATTTTATTTACTCTTTTACTTACACCCACCTGTTTAAATTTTAACATAAACGAGGGTAGGTTCACAAGTTTCCGGTCTAATCATTTTCTTGGTATGATAAAGATAAAATTATATTTTATTTTTCTATATAGTTACTCTTTATTGCAACACATTTCTCACATCTTTAAATTAACATTTCAACCCCCCCCCCCCAAGAAGTAGTCAGAAGTCTTGTCTGCCAAATGGGCATAAACAACATCCATCACTTCGTCATACTTACATTTCCTTCCTCGAAATTCCTTCTTGAGTTTTGAGAGGAGGAAATAGTCACTGGGAACTAGATTTGGGCTGTAGGGTGGATGGGCGATCTCCTTGAAGTCACATTTCTTTACAGCTTCCTTTGGAACAAGATTTGTGTGCACAGGCGCGTTGCCGTGAAGAAGGCGCACACCACCACTTAGTTTTCCTCGCCTTTTCTCTTTGATGGAAGCACGTAGTCTGTACAGTAGGCCAGCCAGCATAGTACTCCCCATTTACTGTGGTGTTCCTCTCCTTGAAGTCAATGAAGAGTATTCCTTCACAGTCCCAAAATGATGTGCCCATGATCTTCTTGGTTGACTGAGTGACATTGGCCTTTAGAGGCGGTGCTTCGCATGTTTACATCACTCCATTGATTCTGTTTTGGACAGGACATCATAGTAAAGGACCATAGTTTCATCTATTGTAACATTGGTTTGCAGAACTTCTCTCTCGTTGCCACGGCAGAGCTCCAAAAATGCCTAAAAATGACTCGTTGCTACTTTTGGACTGAGGAAAGATGCCTGGGCACCCATCTTGCACTAACCTTATTCATACTTAAATGTTCATGAATAATTCGAAGGACCTTTGTTTTAGAAAGGCCCAACTTTGCTGCTATTTCTTTCATTTTGAGCTACCTGTCTTCCATAATTTCTCCTTCCACAAGGTAGATGTTTTCAGGAGTGAGCACCTCCAAGGGCCGACCTGTAAGCTCTTCGTCTTCAATGCTTTCTCGAACCATTCGAAAAATTTTGGCCCTTTCTTTTACGGTAGAATATGAGGGGGATGCTTCCCTACATACACCGTCCAATCGCTGTTTAATTTCACTGGGTGTCAGTATTTCTTTTTAAAAAACTTAATAACAGCACTGGATACTCCATTTTGAACATGTTACAGTCTTCTTACTACAGATAGTCTTCTTTATGCAACTATATCTGAACACCTGAACACAGCGGAGCAGAAATAACAGCTGCAATTATTTACTTAACAGATAAGATATGACGCCAGAGGAGGAATTTGTGAAGGCGATAACCCTTATCGACGAAGCCAAAAATTTATAGATCTACCCTCGAAAGTATGATTAAAATATTACATATCCTAATTAAATTATGTACTATATATATATTCATACATTGTGTGATCGACTGACTATGTATTGACCCTGTTCAGATTATTTAATAATGTTCAAACCACTTTGAGGTATGACAGCGAAACGTGTACTTCAAAAACCAAGAAAAACGATGGCTAGCGGAAGCAAAGTTATTGTATTTTATAAACTATTAGAAAAAGTTAGAAACCAGGATGCATATTTGAATACAGTAGTGAGAATTAAATATAGCGAATACTAGGTTGCATTATATTTAATTACGTTGAAATATATTTAAATATGTCGACATGTTAGGTTAACACGTATATAATTCGGTTGTCAGATATTAATTAAATTGACATATATTTAATTAGGTTTAAATGTATTTAATATAGTTAGCATATATTGAGTTAGATTGCAATGGATTGAAACAGATTGACATATATTTAATTAGGTTGAAATCTATTAAAATATGTATTTGGGATAGCTCTAAGGAGAGTATGGATAAGGAAGTTAATCCACGTCATCATAATCTTGGGTTCTTTTGTAATTTTTTATGATTACTTAGGTGGAATTTGTAAGCATTTTCAGCTGTCTCATTGTACATAAATTTATTGCATAGTCCCAGTTTTAGATTGCAAAGTAGAAAGTGCTAGGCAAGATGGGCTGTGTTGTGTGGCGTGGTGGTGGAAAAATTCCTGTCCTGGCGTCTGGAGGGTTCAGCTTGAGGATTCCATAGACCCTCCGGCATCTGGGGCTTAAGGAAATGTTAAGGATTCGACCTATGTCCGTATATCACGGCCCCCGGATCTACCCACCCGTTGCCATCTTCCTACCGGATACAACAGGCGCCGTTAGAACGACCAAAGTGCCGAATTATCTTCCGCTATGGCAACCATCCCTGTCCTACGCCATTTCTATTCAAGACAGAATATTAAGAGTTTTCATTCCATTTTTTAACATTTTCACACGCTATTTGCTTTTGTATAATTTGACTTTATTTTGTTTTTTGTTGCGGTTTGGTATACATAGTGCAGAGATGTGAAAGAAATGTTACTACAAAATTAAGATTACGAATAACAACGAAATAGACGGGCAAATAATAATTTCTTTGGTTGATGAAATACATTCCGGTGGAAGCGAAGAAAACGCTTCATAAGATGGGCAGCATGTCTCAAGTTATTAGAGAGTGATATCTTCCCGTTAATGTCGGCAAGTTCTTACTTTAGGAACGCGCTGAAAGAAATCCGCAGGATATGGCCTTGGAAAGATGACTCAACAGTACGGGAGAAGATCGCTGACAATTCGCAAAATTCAACAATAAATATTTTTCTGTAATTTACTGAACAGTAAAATATATACAAATGACATGTTTGAATTTCGAATGAAAGGAACTGTGGACAATAGCAAACAAATTTAACATACATTTGAGAAATGCACAAAAACAATATTTACAAAAAAAAAATAAACATTTAAATGCAAATCATTAAACTTCATTAAACGTTTGGACACTTGAACAGATATTAATTCAATGTATTAATGTTTACCCAGCAAATTACGAACACAAAATGACAACAAAGACTTAAAATTTAAGAGAAGTAAAAGTTTTAAAGCCTTACAAAAAGTATCATGACATACCTTTAAGTAGCTGTCTGTACAAATTCCTGGGCAAAATGCACAAAATTTCCTTTACAAATAAAATATTTTTTTAATAGGAGTACATTATTTCTGGGTCACTGGGTGAACACAATGATGAACACCTGATCTGAAATTTTATAATTTCAAAGTCGAAAATGTACATACTATTCCTAAGCTGGGGTCTCCTTGTTACGTCTGTCGGAAGGGAAGTCTCGTAAAAGATGATGCGCAAGCTGGTGATCAGGTCATGCACGCGTAGCAGCAAAAGGAAAAGGAAAGAAGAGATAAGGAAAGGAAGAATAAAGCTCATCTATTGATACAGATATCGAAATGCGTGCAAAAACGGCACAGATTGATGCTCATAAGTAGAGTTAAAATTATATGCTTTTCATTGGACACGTTACATTTTCGATTTCCTTTATTTTTTGGTATTTTTATAATTTGTTCTTGATTTACAAAATTTTCTTTTCCTCCTCCATCAAAACTACCAAGGCACTGTTTTCAAGTGTTATATTGATCGGACCTTGCTAATATAAAGTCAAATTTTAGCACAAAATCGCACTTTGAAAGAAACTGATTATGGTATTCAACTTTTGAAAAATGTGGAAAGTGAGTTAGGCTGCACGTGGCAAAGTTTATGGAATACAGCCGGAATACAGCAAGAACATGACAATTTTCAAATATGCCTTAATGACAACCAGCAACGTTGAGCGGAAAATTCCCCAAACAAGTCAATCTTGAGTGACAATAGTTTGAAACTTAAACACAAAAACTTGAAATTTTGAAAACTTAAAAATGTATATAATCATTGCAATTCTCTGTGAGCAATCTTTTTGTAATGTTTCTTTCATTGTGTTGAGTGTTATTGATTGATCAAATGGATTCAAATTATAATAATAAAGATTATAATTTTATGTGCTACATTTTGAAAGTCAGAAACATTTCTGTCATATTTTCACAGTTTTCAAATCATAAATGCTGGCACATTTCTTTTATTTTTAGCCGTAAACATATGGAACCTGCTCATGTTAAGTCATTTACTCTTTATGCTAATACTTTTCAAAATAAGTCTGCACTAGCGTACACGGCTGATGCATTTATGATATTTCTTTATAAGGACAGTCTAACTTCTCTGATGACGTTATACGTTTTGGTTGGACGATGAGATTCACATAACCTTTCTCCTGTCATAGAAGAAAAAGCCATTTTACCTATTGACAATCCACCCTTGTGTAAAGCAGTTGAAATCACGCGTGATTCTCACCTCCAGATGCATAATATACTTAAGTGTAATGTACGAGCTTCAGGAAACAAACTATCCTAAAGTTCGTAGAACTAAGTATGGTAACCTCTCAGTCCAGAGGTTTGTTCTACAAGACACAAGGGATTTCCAAGCTTCTGACTTGTAAATCCGGCTTTATGGAAGCACGCCCGCCTCATCTGTAAAGAACCTACGCCCTTACTAAGATGTTTGATTGTTCTACTGTTTCAAGTTAACGCAAACAAACGCCGTTTATCTTTCACAGTCTGGCTCAAGTAAGTCTTGAAATTGTTCCATATGGTGAGTGATATTATGTAATGCATTACACTGTTATCATTTGTTCCTCGTTCAGAGAGCTATGTATACAGAGGGTGCCAAAAAATGTATACACACTTCAAGCAAAGAAAAAACTGTGTTAACACAACAAAGCTGAATTCACACAAACAGAAAATGATGAGCACTAATCATCTTAGACGTTTACAGTTACAACAGTTGCTCAAAATGCCCACCATCGGCGTTGATACACTTCTTAGTAGGATGAACTACTGATTAAGCAACGTTTGCGAAAGTGTCCTCAGCGGTTGCAACACATGCCGTTTCAACGTGTTGCTGTGCCAGATCTGCCCTTGTGAACATCGCATACGATACCACGAGTCTCAAATTTGTCTCCAATGTGTGTAATTGTTACTCCCGTTGGCGGTTCTGTTCTGTACACACGTCTCCATTGCCTTTGAACTTCAACATTCTCGGTTTTTCAATACCATTTCAAAATTGCTTTCCGCTGGCTACATTTACGAGGGTAGCAACGTTACCATAACGTAATGTAGTCACATCTGTTACAGAACATTGTGCGATAATCTTGACTTCATTTGTTCATTGTTGATTTACCTGTTACGTAGCTAAGCTAGCATAACGTAATGTGAGTCACATCTCTTTACAGAACGTTATACTACACATTATAGTTGTTTTTCGGTCAACTTTGAAATATATTAAATAGATATCTACTGTGAAAGTGTGTCTACAATTTTAGTCACTCTCGGTATGTGGATGTCACAGCAGATATCCAAGAGCCTGAGCTGTAATATCTTCTGTAATAACGTTGACAAGTCCACACTTTTGGAATGTACTATGAACTTATGAGAAGATATTGGCTACTGCCTATTGTGGGTTGTTTTGTTGATTTATTTCATTTATTGACGCTTTAACATTTCAGGCCATCAATGTCACATTCAATTCCAGACATAAAACTGTCAATAAACTTTTCCCAGATGCCTCTTCTTTCAGGCTTAAGGTTATTTTTCGTGCCACAAATCTACAACACGGAACACACGACTTCCGAAGAAAGTCATACTTAGAATTTTTACGCCCGAAAAAATCCACCGACCCTGGCCGGAACTGAACCAGCCATCTTGCGTCTACGAGGCAAGCATGGTTACCACTAGACTACCAAGAATCTACAACTCCCTTGTAAACAATTGTGCTTTCTACAAAGGTTAGGCATGAATAAAGACCATGCTACTATTTTTCTTCTTCTTATTTGGCGTTATAGCCCGGGATGAACCTTGGCCTACCACGGCGACCTCTGCATCCTCCACCTCCGTCTTACGACTTCATTGATAGAGGGCAGTATTGCAGGATGATATGTGATCAGCATTTCGGCACCGGTCTATCACGCGGCTTTCGTGATCGAGCTATGCTACTAGTACAAGAATTAAATGGTGCTTTATGTCTGATAACTGCTGAATATGACAATTATTGGTCACCCACAATGACAGCACTGTAGACCAATTTATGGCATTCGAATTTGTTCATGGATCAACTTGCCACTTTTAACACTTGGTGCTATAAATTCTTCCTGTGAGTTGAAAGTGATTTCCCAATATTAGTTTGAACCTTTGCTTTCTATATTTGCGAATTGCTTCGCACTTAGGGAAGTCTTTACCAATTAAACCTGAAGGAATACTTTCGTTGTAGATACCATACTAAGCAATCGAATGTTTTAGTGCGGATTTCTGGATTTCTTAAAATTCTTTATCATACAAAATATAAAATAAGTCGGGATCAAAATGCTTCAAGTTCGATGATATAATTTATTTCTGTGTTATTTTTGTATAATCTATTTATCAAATGTTTCCATAGATCTTCCATCTTTCATGGATGGATCATGAAGTGAGATTGGCTTTATTTTTATTGTCTTTTATTTTTTTAACAACATACTTTATTTTTAAATTTAAACAGAGAAGGTTCAGTTGCTAATTAATGTTAAGTTATAAACATTCTGCCAAGAATGAACTGCGTTCGCGAAGATGCCAGGGTGAAATCTGAATTTCTTTTTTGCATCAGTTTCTGATAACTGTTTAACTTCTTCATGGGGTGCATGGTGATGTCCAAGAAATTATTCTTTAAGTTTCAAGAAAGAATGAAAATGGTATTGTGTTAATTCTGGACTGTACGGTGGATGTTATTGTGTGGTGAGATTCACTGTCTCAATCCTGGGTGGTGGCACTTGAAATTTACTCGTTTCAGGTAAACATTTCCAATTCTCCTTAAACTTTTCTTTAACTGTTGTTTTAAAGTACGGAGGAACAAAATGTAGCGTTGTGAGTTGATTCTGTCCATAGTCCAGAAAGTGAATATGGATATACATGTGCAACCCAAAAACTTTGTCAGGAGCCTTTTAGTCCATTTTTGTAATTTGAATTTTTATGCGGAAATTCTTAATGTCGATACTCCAGAGATGTAGATTTTGTCACACATTTCGTGTTCTGTTATAATGCTATAAAGAAAAGTTTCATATTAATACTTATAACTCCGTGCTTGTTCTTACGAAACTATCACATTCTTGACAGATGTTTACATATTCAGTTGTATAGGATCCTGGTGCACATTAAATTAATGGAATTCATATTACAGTTATGCAAAACTTATTTATGTTACGTTGATATGATTCGTGTGAGGAATGCAGTACATCACGTCTCTACAGTCTCTTTCAGTACATGTTTAGTCTAACACAGTTCGGATGGGGAAGTGAGAGTAAATAATATAAAATTATCTTTATCTATTAATTAAGATGCAATTAGATATTGTTAATGACATGAGAAACATAAAATAGTCATAGTTTCAGCTCAATCTTTAATGTTCGAAAGTAACAGTGGCAACGCTGGTGTATCGTAGCGGTGTGTTATTGTTTCAACGAAAGCGATAACAGTAGACAATCGGAGTCGCTGGGCTGGGGTGAGGTTATTACGTTTCCTATTGCACTTTAATGCTATGGAGTCATTGTTTTTCTTTCATTTGTTGCATATCGTGGCCTTCTTTCAGCCACTAGGTTATTCTCAACAGAAACCGCACATATCATCAATACAACAAATTAAACTTAGCTGTTCAATGGTTTACTTCCTCCCTATAGTACAATATTGATCATAAAAAAGAATTTAGATTTTAGATTCATGATACAAAATTGAATAACTTAGGCGTAAATACTTACAAGAGTTTATCTAGGAGGCAGAAGTAAATCATTTCACATTTTTGAATGCCAATTTTATGGCAAGTTAATAAAGTTAGGGCTCAACTTATGGCTAAATGTAACATAAATTAACATAGAAACGATAATCTTGTATTATCTCTTGGTAATACATTTTAGTTTTGATGCTCAAATATTTTGGCTCTTCTCTGTGGTAGGGAGATTTTTTAAAAAAAATATTTGGTTTATTTACGGATGCTCATTAACATATCAGATCATCAACATTCCATTGAGTTCAGGGCGCGAAATGGCCGACCAATTTTGCCCAGAGATCTCTTTTTTCAGGCTTGAGGTTCTTTCACGTGCCGTAAATCCACGACACGACCCGCAACTTTATTTCCTTTCTGAAGGAAGCCATCCTTAGGGTTTTTACACCCGAAAGAATTCATCGACTCTGGCCGGGGTTGAACCTGCGATCTTGGGTCTACGAGGCAAGTATGGTTACCACTATAACACCAGGAGGGAGAGCCATAGCTTCCACTCTCCTCTCTCCAGGGGCATTAAATTGCATCAATACTTGGATGGGAAATAGAGTGTTATGATGTTGTTGGAGAATGTCCCGCATTATTAAGATCTTGTCCTGCAACATGGCGAATTTCGCATCACGATTGCACCTCTTTCAGTTTATTGCAGTTTGAAACTTCGTAAATAAAACGTTGAAAACGAACTTGTAGCACTTTTTGCGTACTGAAGTTGTTACATTTACATTTAAAGTAAGATGCTTTTTCTTGTAAAATCAACTCTTCCAGCTTCCAGTTTTATGAGACCATCAAAGAACTTCAAACGACCTCTTCGGGATTTTCGGATATTCCTTCATTTAATGACTCACTTAGAAGAAATCGGAATTAACGGACGTCACAGTGTTTCAAAGAAGAGAAAAGTTCTGTTGTGTCCCTTTTACTTTATATTCTGTTACGGTTGGAATAAAATGCAACAAACCATTCTCCAGAATCTTCTGTAAGTTTGAAGCAAGAAACTGCTCACAAGATTAGATAAGCTACATAAAGCTGCGGGGATGAGAGAATAGGGCGAGCTTTCAAATACTTTCATTTCCCCTACACTTGTGCCTAATTTAAATTTAATTTTGAAATAATGAGATAGTGGTGCAAAATCCAGGTAACTATTGACACTAAAATTGACCAAATGCTTGCCTTTTAAAGTATATCAAAACTCGATACTGATAAACTCAGAGATTAAAATTTAATGAAGATCGCTAGAATGAAATACAATGTTTATTAGTTCAGAGTAATAAGATAGGGTACAGAAGAGCTTGTTTATAAGTGGAATAGAGGATTGTAAAGTAAAGCAGGTTGGCTAGAGTAAGAACTTCACTTTAGCATTTATCAAGAACACTAACGTTTATGGGACACAAATGTTCACCATCTTTTTAGCAATTATCTGTCTCTTGATTTTATTACCGGGCTTTGTTTTATATACACAAGGACAGTGATTTCCGTCATTTTGCTCAGGCGCACATGGCACACTCTGTACCATCGCTGGGGTTGGGAGGTGCTTTTTCATCCACCATATTCACCGGACCTAAGCCCCTGTGACTATGACTTAATCCCGAAGTAGAAGGAACCACTTCGTGAAATTCGATTCAGGATTATTCCAAAATTCTGCAGGCCTTAGATCGCTCCGTCAGAAATATCCGCAGAACAGACGCTGCAACACGAATCCTACGACTTCCACATCGCTGGTAACAGGTTATTGACAATGCTGGTGATTACATTGAAGGACATTAACAGTTTCAGACACGTATCGCTTTTACATTAGTAATAAAAATACTTGCCAATATTAAAGTTCCAACTTATGTATCAATTGAGTTTTATACACTTGTCAATATTATCTGATAATAGTATTTTGTGGAATGTAAAACATTGTATTTGTTGCCTATTTTAAGAATTTGATGGACTTCGAGAATATTATTATTAAACATGCCCACCCACTTTGCACATGATTGTGGTGATGCCATTTTAATTTAAAAAATTAAAACCTATTTCCTGAGAGATTAGAACGAGAGCCTTCGGTAGAAATCTAAACAGTTACGTTAATACAAAACAATGTATTTGCACTGCTTCTATAATCAGTGTGTATGGTTGTTCTGTATTTGTATTTGAGCATAGCATACATCAACATTGCTCAGTCTTGTATGTGATGTAGAAACACTTTTATTTTTTTTTAAATAAGTATTGAGTCTTCCCCTGAAAAAGATTTATGTTATGCTGACACAAGCTGCTAACATGCACAACTCAATTGCATGACCAGTGGAAGGGCAAACATCTTATTTTATTTAACCTGTAGTATGTGCAGGCGAACAGAGTACATAACAGTATTGTCGACGAGTGTTTAGAACAGTAGTAAATGTTTAATGATCATCCCCCGCAAAGAAAAGAAAAAGAAAACGGAATTATTTCAAAAATTACTCTTAGTGAACTAGATCTGAAACTAAGAGTAAATGAAACATTGTTAAATTTGACTCAGAATAAAGTATACAACACTTTCCAACGTTACGTTCCCTGTCGAATATGGAAAACCTATTGGTATCATGATTGTTACTGCAAACACTCTTAAAGAAGGCCATCAAACACACACACACACATATAGTCGAAATGGTACTAAACATTTCAACAAAAGTATTTCTTGGAAAGCATTACTTTTACTAAACCGAGATAGTCGAGGTAAAGGAACTAGAGTACAAAAGCTGTATATGGACTTTACCTAAAACAATTTCATAAAGTTCCATCATGACATTACTCTTGGCAATAAACGAGAAGTGGCTCAGTTTTGTGTTAATACAAATGAAAAACCGCAAGGAAAAGAGTTTAACAAACAATACAAATCCGGGAATGATGTATGAAGAAATGGTGCACTCTCCTAAGAAAAACCAGTCAAGCCAACAGTACAATTTCCTTCCGTCTGTAACCACACGATATAAACCAAAGGCATTTGTATATAGCTGGAACTGTTGCAAGTGTATAGCAAAATAATTTTCTTTGCAACATTGCGTTTTCCAATGAATGTCTTATTACGTCGGATAGGTTCATAGATAGCAAACGAAGAGGTCCTTGGATCTAAAAGGTCAAATGTTTGTTAAACATTCTCAATACAACCTCACGATCTTTGACTATTACTTCACCACCACGGGTGGCCAAGGTCGTTAAGGTGCGGACTCGTGAGTGAGAGGTCTGGGGTTCGAATCCTGCCAGGACCGTCCTCCCTGACTGAGGTTTTACCAGGTTTTCCTCAGTCCTCATAACTGGCGAATGCTCGGGAGGTACCCTAAACTTAGGCCTGGAACGTTTCCTTCATCAAAAAATCTTTCCCAAATTATCATTTCATTTCATTTCATGTATCATCACATTCACCGCCTGTGGTGCCAAAGTAATAAAAAGGGCGCTAAACACCATTAAAAAAAACTATTACTTTATCGAAAAAAGAGCACAAAAATCGGCAACAGTAACCCACCTATCTCCAAACCTTTTGTCAGAGACTCGAAAAGAGTGTGTCGCACTGGAATGGTCCTTTCTGTTCACAGTGGTTGTATCAAGATGATACTAATCCAACACAGACACGAGAATCATTGCAGCTAGTTCAACATATACTTCCGACAACAGCTGATTTCTAGAAATGCAGAATATCTTTATTTAAATACATACCCCCTGGTCTTACATCTCTCGGTGGGGTATAGTGAATATTCAGTATAAACTGTCCTTCGCTGTATACCCAAAGAGACATGTTTAATAATCTTCACCAACGAAATAAGCATAAATAATGGTGATGTTATACATGTATACATTAAACTTATAAATAGGCAATTAAGAGTATATGTATTTTGGTTTGTAACTAAAAGTTTATCCCGGGCTTAGAAACCGTGGTCTTTTGGAGCTTTGAGGTGCTCGCCTACGGAGGACAACATCAGTGGCGAGTTTTAACTTTTCTTGGCGCAGTTTCAGGCGCGGCTGAATCGCTGGCTGGAGGTGTCGTATTTATACACGAGTTACTCGTAAAGGATTGGCTCGGTTGTAGCAGAGGATGTGTGCTCAGTGGGCGGGAATTTTCCGCTCTGATAACTGATTGGTTCGCGTGTGTTTGGGATTGTTTTATATGCTCCAAGTATCAGATGTCAGGATTTGTGGGCGCAGAAAAAAGGGCTTCCTGCAATTTATTGTGTATACCGTTGCTTCTCGACCAGGCTACTTCATGAAACCTCCTCCCTTACATACACAGAGGAGAAAATTAAACACCGGGCCAAGAAATTCTACAGTAAATTACCATACCACGAAAGTGCTCTCATTCGTTCCTTAGGTAGCTAAAATTGCCAAAGTAAGCCAAAGTCAAGATTCAAGATGCCACGTCTGGCCTGCGGGCATCTTGGAAGTCAATAATCAAACTCCATACAACAGAAATTACTGCGTAATTTTAACGCAGTTGCACTTAAATAAACCAAACAGAAATTCAGAAGCAAAGGCTTTTAGGACATGTCTATATTAGTAAATCTTGGACCACCCATTGCATCAGGAGAAGTTAAGAGCACCATTTCCAAAATCCACATCCCTTTACCACACAATCATCTTACAACTTCATCCCATAATGCGGCTAAGCCCACACACGGGTAGGAACGCAGCTTCCATACACAGGCTGGTTACAAACCCAGTCTGCCATTTAATCAGACTCAGGCCCAGGTTTTGTTCAGTTTGAAAGTCTCTCCCTTTCGGTTAAAATTGTTAGGATGTTTGTAGATTTCTATTGGTTCGCGTTGTAGTCTTGCGTGGTAATGCGTTATCGAAGAAGGTTGTCTCATTATACTGAATGATATGTTCACCATCTGCCCACGTTGCATGTTCTGCGACTGCGAACTTATCCAACTGGCCCAGACGGCAGCATTTCTTGTGTGCATCGGGTGTTAACACTTCGTTGAGGGTGTCTATATACACCGCCCCACAGGAACAAGGAATCCGGTAGACGCCGGCCGAGGCGAGCGGGTCCCTAGGATCTTTGTCCGAGAGTAACAATGTATTGATCTGTCTGGTTGACTTGAAAATGGTTTTGACATTGTAGCGCTTGAGTAGACCTCCAACTTTTAGTTATAGTTCTGACTCCGGCCGTGAAAGCTTCCGACTACTTATTTTGGTTTATTTACGGACGCTATTTAATATCTCGGGTCATTACCAATTCAATTCAGGGCGTGAAACAGCCGATAAAATTTTCTCAACAGCCTCTTCTTTCAGGCTTGAGGTTCTTTAACCTGCCGTAAATGTACAAAACGGTATCCACGGCTTTACTTCCCTTCCGAAGGAAGTCACCATACGTACAGAAATACGTGGCAAAGATCTAATTACTTTATTTGTGAAAATACACGAAAGTTTATTCCTGAAGAGCCTGGTGAATTATCTGAAGCACGAACGCTGGATTTTAATACAGCGTATGAAGAACTTTTTTTTTTTTCAATTCCAATCTTAATCAAATCCCAGAATATCCGAGCACGGACTGAGTTTCACTAACAGCAATGGAAGAAGACAACATTAACCTCATCACCATAGCTTCTTTCTAGATATTTTATTTCATATTTTAATTTGCAGCATATGTCAATCAGATGGAAGAAGAAAACGTAAAAAGCCCTAAGATATCTAAAACACTAAACCAAACAGTTACATTCACAACGTAGAAATTCCCAGATGTGTAGTAATTTTGAACAATTTCCCAAAAATAACACAATGGAAATAAATAATATTTAACATTTATTTCATTTTTATAATGATATTCCTACACTCTAAAAGTAAATTATGTAAATTAATATTTTAAAATCTCGTCTAGTCTGCATCTACAATTGTATCAGTTTTAAATGACGATTTTTTTTCAGTAAAAAGCTTATTTTTTATCACGTCTGTAATGATAAATTTAGTCTATTTTAAGGGATATAAATATAAATTATTCAAATACAGGTTAGAATATTGCATAGAATATTGCAATTTTAAGAACACTCCATAAGTGTTGCAACTTATTCTTAAACAAAAGAAATTACACGAACAAGAGGCCAAAAGTAGAGATTTTTTTCACAATATTAATTATACTTAAAAGAAAAACAGAACGGGCAAATGAACTTTGTATGTAATGAACATTTTGCTTTACTAGTATTTCGTAAAGCATTTTGATAGTAGCAGAGTGTGGTAGATAATTATGCAGTTGTCTTTTAAATTCCAAACATGTCGAGGTTTATTTTGGTATAAAGGAGGAAATAGCAATGAAAAATAATTGATTAGAGGATCTTTCCAGATGTTTAGAATTACTAATATTTAAAAATGTTAGAAATATGTATATACTTGTAGCCTAAAACATGCTCATATATATTCCAAAAAGACAAAAAATTAATATTACGTAATGCATTTATTCAATTTTGTGTCCTAATTGCTTATAGATACACATTTCCATCATTTCACCAGAGAATTTTCCTTTCCACTTCAAAATGTATCATATTATGAATAACACATTCATATTTATAGATGGGGAAAATGTTATTTGAAACTTGAAAAATCAAAAGAGATAATAATTAGCAAATTTATAATATTCATACCTAGGTTAATTATCATTAATACCAAAATTAAAATGGATGTTGATGTGAATTTTCAGCTTGATGAACCTGAAGCCTCTTGTAATCGGATAGAATGCCCTTAAGCAGTGAGATCAGTTATGCTTTCCCCCATGCTTTCCCCCATGGCGCGGGGAATTTCCTATGAGTGAGCCCCACTCGTTTTCCGCGCCGTTGACGGGATAATAGACGTACTTGCTTACCTGTTGACCCTATCGACTGTCGCAGACCTAGCCCAGTTGTACCCGTGTGTGTTTTGTGTTATTCGTTTCTTAATTCGACAGTGCAAACAAAGCGTATTGTACCTTGTACAGCGTGTCTTTATGTACAATTAATGTTTTGACTTATCATAGGACCATTTGTTTTGAGCATACGGTGGATTATGTTACTTAAGGGAACCATACTAATTCTTTTTCAGAAAATTAACCGACAAAGAGAGTGATCATGCATTTTTTCAACATGATTGTGCCACTGCTCACACAGCGAATAATTCCGTGAGAGTAATTTACAACGTGTTTCCACAAGACATAGTTATTAGTAGGTATTTGTGACCACCTCGGTCCCCCGAATTAACAGCCTGCGATTATTATCTCTGGAATAAATTAAAAAATGCCGTGTACAAGACGAATTCGCACGCCATACAAGAACTCAAAGATAATATTCGTCAAGAAACCGTCCGGATTTCTCAAAATGAACTATGAATATTTTCCCTAAAGAGATGCCAAAAATGTGTGGAGAATGAAAGCGAGCAGTTTCAATCCCTCATTTTATAATTTGATAAAAAATGGTCATATTAAAATGGTTTGTGTACGGTGGTATGGTTGGTTTCATTTTATTGTTTTACCATCCCGCTAATCACCGAGACCCAGCCAGCCGGCTAACCGGCTAATGAGCGGCGCACTCCCCATAGGCAAAACACTCCGGAGGAAAAGAAAATCCATTGCACGATATCTGGAAATACTGCGTTTGACATCATATGAAATTATTAGCAGCAAAATTATATATATATAAAATAACTCATGTGTGAAAATTCTGATACAAAATCGCCACATTTTGCTTCGTGTCCACAAAGAATGTCACTGTCCTTGGAAAGGGTAGAATAATTTAGCACCCTATTCAATTTTGCAATGTTTTCAACTATTGCCTTCAGCTCGCTGTAAATCATGTTCAGTTTCTTTTACAGTTTGTAGCAAAACCAAACAAAGGAGTGGGAAAGGAACGGGCTTGGACGTTCAAGGTTGTGCTTTTGCTATAAACGAGGAAAAGTCTATAAACTCCCTTTGTGCATTGAAGTAAACTACCTGCTAACAGGGAAAAGCCTACAGAATACTGCACACCTGCAAAAATACATTTCGAATTTAAAAAGTCTACCAAAACATAGAATGTAGATCTAATTTTAAACGAGAAAGCCCAACAATATCGCAGAAAGAAGCACAGGCTTAAAATAAGTTGTAAAAATTACTAATACGAGATTGGTGTGATAAAGATTTTTTATTTAAAAGTTTTGATTATCACATCGTTTCTTAACAATGGCCCAAATTTTACAAATAAGGTTCTGAAAATTTAAATGTCCCTTCTCTGCCTGTAAATTTCTTGTAAACTGCTGCAAATGTATCAGCCTTGTGTTCAATGTTTGTTGATTTTTATCGATATGCACTTTAATAAGTTATGCGTCTTCAAGCTTTACACTTATTCGCTTTCCTGCTATTTCAGATGGGAAATCCAAATCTTCCTATACAACCGTGGGAGTTCGGCACCCTGACATTCCTTTGGCATCCTGTACAGATCTTCCTTGTAGGCTTTGGCAAATTTTTCTCCCTCCAATAATACAACATGCCTTCCATTAAAATTCTTTTCAAACTTCCTCACAATATGGGTTTGTATTTTCTGAAAAGTTTTCATTTGAGGAATGGGTGCATATTTGATGAGTGACTTTTTAGCATTTATCTCTTTCGCTTTGGTAAAGTTCAGCTCCCTAAGCTGAGCTTTGAGGTGATTATTCATTTCTAACTCAAGTAACGCCTCAGAAATGAACGTCTTAAATGTATAGAGGTCTTAATTATTTTGGCAGTAGACGTGACATGTTGCTTCTCCACTCATCACAACACGAAAGATCTGGTTCGCATACTAATAGCAACATCTACGTAGTAGTCATAGAGTTTACTTTCTATATTTCAATATTCTATGGTCACAACATTAGCGTTTCGAGTTACAGTAAAAATGTTGAGGTAGGAATTTATGGTCATGATTCAGTTCTTTTATATGGAAGGGAAAACTACAAAGGAAAGTCATGAGAGGATTTTGCCTACACTGGGTGACGCATATCCTTCCTATGAAACCTTTCGACTTTAGGTATATGAGATCCATCGTGACAGAACAAGCATCGAAGATGCACCACATCCTGGAGTTCCAAAATGAACTGTGATATCAGGCTAAATTCCATATTATTTTTCCTAATAAAGAGTGAAAGTGCGCGAGTTAGCAGAGACCACGGGTGGGCTCATTTTACTTTGCATATTTAAAATTTGCTTAAGATGAGTGCCGCAAAGCAAAAGCGAAATCATATGCGAGCATCAACCGACTGTTTAGAAGTGTTTTGAGAAGATTTTTACGGCGTTTTGTGACTATGGATTCATTGCTATAAACCGGAAATGAACAGTGGACTAAACAATGAAGTGAACGGACTCAGAAAAAGGAGAAACGTTTCCATTCATTGGAAAGATGATGACTTTGGGGGGGGGGGACACAAAAGTAATTTTCATATTTGAGCGTTGAGGGGAATACATTATTGGAGAATAATACGCATCGCTGAAAAACGCCCGGCCATGACGAAAAAGGTGTCCCTTCATTATTACAATACGCTGGAGCACTCAAGCCGCATCTAACAGGACAAAGTGATCGAAATGCTTCTTCGAATCCACCCTATTCACCTGATCTTCTCCCTCGGATTACCATCTATTGCGGAAACTCCATAATTTCCTATCTGGACACAAATTTAAGTGAACTGAAGAGATCATGCAGAAGGTAAACAAGTATTTTGAAGGCTCAAAGGAATCCGTTTCCACGAGGTAATCAAGAACCTGGAGAAACGAGTATGTTGAACTTCGAGGGGACTATGTCGAAAAATAAAGTACCTTGCAAGATCGGTCATATTCTCTTTAATATCAAAGTGCCCTTTCAAGACAACATAAAAGTCACATCATTTGGCAATCTATAAGTTTTACTTACTTGGAACTCAAAATTTGGCTTAGAAAAATATGAGTTATTTTAGGAATTATTCCCTTATATGTAGCTGTTGCAAAGGGGTAAGAACATGTATTATAACCAAGAAAATCAAAAGCATCGCAAAGCCTAGCTCTGTTTTGCATATCTTCATCTGATAGTGGTTTATTAAGTAGGTAAGATTTGACCCCATAACCTAAGGATGCAGTTGCCCTAACCAAAAATTTGAAGGATACGTAATATATTGGGGTTATATGCTCTATGTCGTCTCCTGTGTTGTTTTTTTTTTTTTTTTTTTTGAGTAGTGTTTAACGCCCGTTTTCACTACTGAGGCACCACAGGCGGTAGTCTCCTGTGTTGTCATTAATAAGAAAGTAAATAGTATATTTTTTCCAAAGAGTAGCTTTTTCAAGAAATATTAATTCAGCAACGTTTATGAAAGTGTTCTCAGCGATTGTAGCACATGCCGTTTCAATTACTTCCCGAAGTGCTACTAGTGTAGCTGATTTTCTACGGTATGCAACATCTTTAAGAGTTCCCCATAGGTAGAAGTCCAACGGAGTCAGATTCGGAGAACGCGGTGGAAACTCAATCGAACTCTACGTCCAATACAGTGCCTTGGAAGATTGCCATCGAGGGCCTGCTGCTGTGCGAGTCTTCCAGATCTGCCCTTGTTAACATCGCATACTACCTTGAGTCTCAAATTTTTCTCCGATTCGTGCAATTGTTATTCACGTTGGCGGTTCTGTTCTGTACACTCGTCTCCATTGTCTTTGAACTTCAACAACATTCTCGGCTTTCAATTGCTTTCCGCTGTTCAAACGATAATCTTGGCTTCATTTTGTTGTAACAACGCTATCATAACGTAATGTGAGTCAGATCTGATTACAGAACATCATGCGATAATCTTGGCTTCATTTGTTCATTGTTGATTTACCTGTCACGTATCAACGCTATTATAATGTATGTGAGTCAGATCTGATTACAGAACATCATACGATAATCATGTCTTCATTTGTTCATTGTTGATTTGCCTGTCACGTAACAACGCTATTATAATGTACATGAGTCACATCTGTTTACAGAACATCATACTACACATTGCCGTTGTTTTTCGGTCCAACGTTGAAATGTATTAAATAGATATCTACTGTGAAAGTGTGTATACATTTTTGGCACCCTCGGTATGTGTTCACCGTCATTAAACCGTTAGCAATGCGCGCTTCTGAGTTTATGCCTCCTAAATTGCCAGGAAGGTACAGGCCTCAAATTGTTTTGTAAGCTTTCTGTTTACATTTGATGTCTGGAGGATAAATTTACACTCGTCGCTGAACGGAATCTACCTCCATTCTCTTTAATTAGGCATTGGTGTCTATATGAAATGAAGGCGGGATTTCCGCTTTCCGATCCTAGGGTGAGCGTTTCCTTGCAGAGCTTCACAAACCTCCCTCTATCCGCATTCTAACTTATTATAATATGATGTTACAGTCGATTCCGTAGAGCCGAATCTTAAGCGGTTAGATTAAGTACACCATGCTCCTCTACATTGCAATTTACAATTAATTCATTGTAGAAATAGCTGGTCAACAGTAACTAGATCGAAACGGCTTGACATTCTAATTTGGGGCTTCCCTTCTTAAGTCTATGATTTGCATAGATGTTACATCTAAAGAGACGCGATAATAACATTACATAACAAAAATCAAGTCAAAAGGTTTCAGTTGTTGAAAGAAAATACTACATTAAATATTTTTGAAGCGAAATGGCGTTGGATATTGCTAAAAACTCTTTTTTATGCATTAAATTACAGTAAAGCAATACTAATTTGGGAAAACAAGTTTTTTTATATGTTTAATAGTATATAGATTTTTTTAATAGTGTTTTAAAGCTCATTTTACAACAGAGGCATCACCAACAGTGGACACTGATGAGATGAAACGATAAACTGAGAAAGGAATTTTTAAACGAAGGAAGCGTTCCGTGCCTAAGTTTAGGGTACCTTCCCGGCTTTTTCCATTTATGAGGACTGAGGAAAACCAGAAAAAACCCTTAGTCAGGCAGTACGGTCCTGGCGGCAGTCGAAGCCCAGACCTCCCACTCATGAGTTCATGGCTTAATGACCTTGGCGATAGTATATAGATATTACATATGTCATAGAATGCTTTATTTAATATATCTATGTACATTGTGTTCGCAGTTCATTTTTTTTTCTTTCTTTTTTAAGATGTAGCATAATCCATTTTAATAGAAACGCCGTTCTTATCTTAGTTCCACATTAATTTGTTTGTCATAAATGCTGAAACATTGTAAAAGGATACTTTTAAATATCATGAAAGGTTTCAATAAATAATGAGACCGTTGTTTCATTACCTACATCTAGTTCTAAAATGAAAGTTCTAGTCAATAGATTAACATACATTATCAATAAACAGTCTGATATAGTTGTATACATATATTGTGTTAAACATATTTGTTACAATTAAGTTTGAAAGTTAAACATGTATATCCTTCGATACTTTCGCGAAGAAAATTTTGAACTATTGTGTGTTAGAGAAAGATCACGATATTATTTAGGAAATGTTTTTAACTGATTTCCTTTTGCTATCCACTTCGCTCTTATTTACAAATGCTTCAGAGTCCGCACGTCTTCTCACATCCATAAAGCTGTGGATCTCTTATATGTCCTTCCTTATTCATGTGGATTATTTATTAAAGTTATTGGTTTTCCTTTTGCAAGTACTTCTATTTTATAGTTGCAATTTCCATTGCGACAAACTGCCAAGAGACGGCAATAGAGTAATAGTTTAACGTTATATGGAGGATCACAGTGACACAAGTCACGCCTCCTTTTATGATCGGCAGCGGAGAAAACCGAAACTTCGCCTCAGTGTTGGACACGTGTTGAAGATGTAAATGCTATCGTGAGCTCTTTAGCTGTGTTACTTCTGAAAAAAGATGACTACTGTAACTTACAACCTGCAATTAAATTATAACTGTATTACTTTTAGTTAATGATGACTGCATCAAAAGAGTTCGTATGCCTGGAATGTGGGAGGGAGCAAGCACAATAGAACGCTGAGAAGGCATGATCATTGTGCAGCAAGAATTTCCATTATGCTTTCCACTTCAAAAGCAATTTTATTAAGCGCTTTATGCATAGCGATTTTACTTCTGTCAAAGACAATCAACATTAGAATTGAGGTTAGGTTAGTCTCGTCGTTCTGCTGTGGAGAAAAAAAGAAATATTATATTTCCCCCATGGTTCTACCGCGTACGTAATAGTACTTGTCTTATGAAACTAGCGTTGAGGCATGGATACATTAAATGAACTCGAGTGACAGCCACAACTTTTGTATTATCAAGAACAACGTACTGGGCGAACTATTAAAAAGTGTGGAAATGACTTTGTATGTATTGATGGAACGTATGAACTTAATGGCTATTATTATTTCGAACTCATAATAATTCTAGTACTAGATGACATGAGGCAAGAAACACTAGCTCCCCCTCAAATTAAGAACCAATTAAGAACCGCTTATACAGTCCGGAATATATGCAAAAATTATACTGTTAAAAGCGCAAGCATTTCTCCATTAATTATCATTTCCTTTACGTGTTACATTGTTACATTTCCTTTCGTGTGATTAACTATTAACATGCTTCCTACAAAGTTACTATTGGCGACGGAGATCCCTTATTTTTGTGCGTTATGACCATATTTCTGTATCCGCTGCCTTTGTTGCAGTCACACTTCCAAACTAATACTAAGGAGGTGAGGTTTCGACAGAGACGTTCGGTTTTCTTCGCTCCAGATCGTTGTTGATTTGTTTTATTTACAGACGCCCTATAACATGCAGGTCATCAGCGTCCCATTCAATTCAGGGCATGAAATGGCCGGTAAATTTTGCTCAGAGGCCTCTTCATTTTCGTGCCGTAAATGTACGACACGGGACCCAAAGCTTTACTTCCCTTCCGAAAGTAGTCATACTTTGAATTTTTACGCCCGAAAAAATTCATCGACTCTGATCGGGATTGAACCCGCGATTTTTGGTTTACGAGGCAAGTATGGTTACTACTACACCACCAGGACCGACTCCCCCGATCGTGAAAGAAGATGCGACTTGTACGACGGTAGGTCCATAAGTTTCCGGACTCGCCGATAAGGATTACCACCTTCACAAAAGTCTTATCTGGTGTCATACCTTATCTGTTAAGTAAATAATTGCAGCTGTAACTTCCGCTCCGCTGTGTTCAGTTGTGCAGATATAGTTGCATAAAGAAGGCTATGTGACAAGTTTAAAATGGAGTTTCAAACTGTTATTAAGTTCTTCACCACAAAAGAAGGGCTTACTCCAAATAAATTAAATAGCGATTGGACAGTGTATATGGGGAAGCACCCCCTCATATTCTACTGTAAAAGAATGGGCCAAATTTTTTTGAATGGGTCGAGAAAGACGAAGAGTGTGCAAGTCGGCCATTAGAGATGCTCCCTTCTGAAAATATCGCTCTTGTGTTAGCAGAAATTATGGAAGACCGGCGGCTCAAAGTTACAGAATTAGCAGCAAGGTTGAACCTTTCTAAAACCATAGTCCTTCGAAATATTCATGAACATTTAAACATGAATAAGGTTAGTTCAAGGTGGGTACCTAGACTTCTTTCCTTAGTTCAAAAGCAGCAACAAGTCATCTGTTGGTGGCATTTTTGAAGCTCTGCCGTGGCACAAGAGACAAGTCCTGCAAACCATTGTTACAGGAGATGAAACTATGGTCCTCTGCTATGAACTCTTGTCCAAAAGAGAATCAATGGAGTACAAAACTTAAACTGGCTAAATAATTAACGATAATTAGTTTGTGCATATATTTTTCAAGCATATTAGTTCATAGATAAACCATTAAAAGGTCTGTACCTCAGTTTCGACGTTCATGAATATTATTTGTGATTAGAAATAGAGTGCTATAATATAAAATAAAATATCTACAAGTCCCTTTACATTTAGATTTTGGGATGTTATATACACAAAAATGTCTACATCAGATCAGAGTAGTGATAGTACGAGTATTGTATTGATTTTTCTGATAGATGCAAACACAATAATAAAACTATAAATTACACTAAGAGAACAAAAGCATGCTTTAATTTTGCGTTTCAATCCAAATACGCTTTAAACTTAATTTTACAGCGCAATCTTTGTTTGGTGCTTTGAGATTTTCAGACCCGATTAGTAACTAAGGTTAACCCTGAAAAAAAACTACCTCTATTGTTGCTACTTTTATTTCATAATTCTTTATAATATTCAATTGGATAATCTCCCACTGATGCCTAAACAAGAATGAAAATAGGAAGTATGCTAGAATGTAACCCAGAACATCCCCATGGAAAAGTTCACATCAAATACGAGAGAAAACAACTCCAAGTATTGTGATTTATTTCACAAAAATCAATACTTAATTAACGTGCAAAATGGAATTAAAATTAACTTATTCACAATCATGTACTGAACAACATAAATTAATTTTTGAAAATTTAACTGAATATTACACATTAAAAACCTTTTTAAAAGTTTAAAACTTCAAATTAATTATCTGGCAAACACTTTATAAAATCCTCAGTTAAAAATTTTAAAAGAGTTTTAGCGTAATCATTCTCTGACGTGAACTTAAAAATACATGCTATCCAAGTTTCTATCACTAACTTAAAACAGCATTAAGCTTTCACAATACCATGAATAAAAATGAGTCGGTCTAATGAAGCTCTTAGCAATTTTGAACGAAGATCAAAAGTGTGCTACTCCAATGATATCTGAGCCCTCTCTGCCAGCTGAGAATAGAAGGAAAAGCGATCACACCAGAAACGATAACGTAACGTTGTTTCTAGAAAAAGTTCTTGCCTATCCCAATTAATAGAAACAAAACCGGGTAACAAAGGCTTCCACCATGGACATAAAGATAGGATGGGAAAGGGGTGGGTATTAGGCAAAAGGCAAACAAGAATTCATGCAAGAACATGCAATTGTTTGAAAATTCATCAATATATTTCAGGTAATGAGTTAATAGTGGAAATATTTCTTAGTGGCACACGCCTCAACTGAAGGAGAGAGGCTTCGCCAGTCCTCAATGGTGATAGTGAGAATATTTGCAACATAATTAGAAACTGCAAATTAGCCAAAATGCCTAAGAAAGGACAAGGGAAATTTAAAAGATGCTAAAGATCAGGTCATTTAGAAAAATTCTCTCCAAGCAGAAAGAGGTTATGGTTTAAATACAAAAACATGTTGGAACAAGAGTCATTTGTTTGCGAAAAACTGAGCTTTCTGGAAGACTATTAAGCTCAGGGAAAGAAGATTAGTCACATGACAGCCTCTAAGCATCTGAAAAATGCCAGCTGCAGGTAAAAAGCCCGTACAGTAGTCTGTCAAGCTCTGATTTTGCGTATCAGACAGCGTGAAATTCTGTATCAGATTGAGATACGGAGATCTTGCGGACAATTCGCCTAGGGACGGACGTGTTACCCGCAGATTCAGTGAAGCTCTCTCCCATACCAAATCAACAAAATAATAGAACTCCATAAGTCTTGTAAAACCATTATCCTTGTCTGTAAGCTTATTGTCTCCGGGGGAATTTTCCGTTATGAGAAAACAGAGCTCGGTGTTGTAGAGAAAAGAAAAATAATAAAATTCTCTCGTATCTTGAGAATAGTCTTTCTCTTCATCGAACATGTCTTGAACATTTCCTCTCCAGGATTACGCAGTTCTGATACAGGATGGAGCCAAATTTCACATTGCAACATCCACGACAAAACGGTTCAGTTTGCACGGATTAACCAGGAAGCAATCCGGATCTTAAGGTCATCGAGCATGTGTTTTAGCAATCGAGAAACTCTAGTACAACGCTTTGAAAAGTGCTCCGTCTTTACACACGAGGAATGCTACATACAATACAGAGAACTTCCGCAGGGTCTTGGAACGTAGTGGAGTACTCGGATAAATAACTTCCGCAAAATTACATTGCTATGTTTTCGATTTTTCAACTCTTACATGTTAAACTAAAAGGGACCAGAAGTCTGTATAATAATTACTCGCTGATGAATGTGAAATACTAATTTATGATGTCAGTGTATATTATAGATAATGTTAAAAGTTACAATTAATTGTTTAAAACAATATAAGACGGCAGTTTCGGGTCTACAATGTGAGGTTAGGAGCAAATAGAGAGGGTGCCAAAAAAGTATGTAAACTTCAAGTAAAGAAATAACTGTGTTAACATAACAAAACTGAAGTCACACAAAGAGAAAATGATGATCACTAATCATCTTAGACTTTTACAGTTACAACAGTTGCTCAAAATTCCCACCATCAGCGTCGATACACTTCTGAGTACGTTGAACTACTGATTGAACAACGTTTGCGAGCATGTCCTCAACAATTGCAGCACATGCCGTTTCAAGTTTTGCTGTGCGAGATATGCCCTTATGAACATCGCATGTGGTACCATGAGTCTCAAATTTGTCTCGAATGCGTGCAATTGTTACTCGCGTTGGCGGTTCTGTTCTGTACACACGTCTCCATTGCCTTTGAACTTCAACAACATTCTCGATTTTCCAATATCACTTTTCCAATATCGCTTTCCCTGTTCAAACGATAATCTTGGCTCTATTTTGTTGTAGCATCGCTAGCATAACGTAATGTGACTCACATCTGTTTACAGAACATATACGATAATCTTGGCTTCATTTGTTCATTGTTGATTTACCTGTCACGTAGCTATGCTATCATAGTGTATGTGATAAAAATGTTTACAGAAGATCATACTACACATTACTATTGCTTTTCAGTACAAATTTGAAATATATTAAATAGATATCTGCTGTGAAAGTGTGTATATATTTTGGCACATTAAAATTTGAAGTACATCGAGGTATTCAAGTAGTGAAAGAAGACGAAAATATACTTTTGATTTCTTTGCAACACACACAAAAAGTTTAAAAAGTTCAAAGTTCAATATATTTCAAAATTGAACTGAAAAACATCAGAAATATGTAGTATGATGTTATATAAACCGATGTGACTCACATTACGTTATGATAGCGTTGCTATGTGACAGGTAAATCAACAATCAACAAATGAAGCCAAGATTATCTTATTATGTTCTGTAAAGAAATGTGACTCACATTACGTTACTACAACAAAATGAAGCCAAGATTATCGTTTGAAAAGCGGAAAGCAATTTTGAAGTGGTATTGAAAAACGGAGAATTTTGTTGAAGTTTATAGGGAATGGAGACGCGTGTACAGAACAGAACCGACAACGCTAGAAACAATTGCACGCATTCGAGACAAATTTGAGACTCATGGTACCGCATACCGTAGAAAACCAGCTGCACTGACAAAGAAATGAAAAGGCATGTCTGCAATCGCTAAGGACAATTTCGCAAACGTTACTCAATCAGTAGTTCTATGTGCACAGAAGTGTATCGACATAGTGGACATTTTTGTTGTAATTGCAAAAGTCTAAGATGATTAGTGCTCATCATTCTCTGTTTGTGTTTTTTTTTTTTTTTTTGGCGTGTATACCTTTTTTGGCATTCTGTATACAAGTTAATACGTACTTCAACTTTTTTTTTTTTTTTTTTTTGGATATTGTTTAATGCCGGTTTTAACTACTGAGGTATCACAGGCGATAGACACTGTTGATACATGAGATGAAATGATAAATTGGGCATTTTTTTAAAGGAAGAAAGCGTTTCAGAGTGCCTCCCCAGCACTTGCCATTTATGAGGACTGAGGAAAACATAGAAAAAAAACCTCACTTAAGTAGGACAGTCCCGATGGGAATAGAACCCTAAATCTCCCGCTCACAAGTTCACGCCTTAGCGACTTTTTTTTTTTTTTTTTTTATTTATGGGCGTTCTTTAACATCTCAGGTCATCAGCGTCCCATTCAATTCAGGGCGTGAAACGACCGACTCAGAGGCCTCTTCTTTCAGGTTTGGGGTTCTTTACGTGCCGTAAATGTATCACACGGGACCCACGGCTTTACTCCCCTTCCGAAGGAAGGAAGCTTAAGATTTTTACGCAAAATCCTTCGGTCCTGGCCGGGTTCGAACCCGCTATCTTGGGTGTAGGAGGCAAGTATGGTAACCACTACACCTCCAGGACCGACTAGCCAGGTATTTGAAATGTATAAATATTGCACTATATAATGGCTTGAATCATCTGTGGTAGGTACTCCACGAGACTGTGAAGTTATAGGATAGTTTTGGGACACTTGCATATTAGAACGTCCCGAATTTCCGGCAAAGTCCGGTGTTTCGACTGCCATTCCTAATAGTATTCCAGGTTTTCTTTTGGGATATAGAGGACTCTGAGGTGAGAGATTCTTCACGCAAATATGGTGCAACGGACAAGGATTCTGGAAGACTCACGTGCAGAGATGTTGGCTAAAAGCACAATGGTCACTTATAATACAGTGGTATCCTTCCGGCTGGAGGTCACCGTCAATAGTATAAAAACAAACCCCATATCATTTCAAAACCCTTTCTAACTTGAACATCACCTGCAAAGGGCTCGTATCACTGAGGTGCAAATGACAATGAGACTCACGGGAACATATTCAGCGTTTTTCAGTCCTTCAGAGTGAAGTTTTGATGTCGCCATGACTACAGAAAATGTGTTGCTTCGGGAACCGCTGTTAACACAGTTTTTTTCCTTGTCCAACACAAGCAACCAACACTTTCCGCTGAGTGGGATGAACCTTCATCACATGTCTGTAATGCAGAGTTTGAAACCGATTTGCATCGATAAGTGAGTCGGTCCTGGTGGTGTAGTGGTAACCACACAGGCTTCCTAAACCCAAAATGGCCCGTTCGGAAGGGAAGTAAAGACCTGGATCCCGTGTTGTGCATCAACGGCACGATAAAGAACCTCAAGCCTGAAAAAAGAGGCCTCGAGAAAAATTTGTCGGCCGTTTCACGCCCTGAATTGAATGAGACGCTAATGACCTGAGATGTTAAAGAGCGTCCGTAAATAAACCAAATAAAAAAAATTGATAGGTGAGCAACACGGGGTTATCCCTTCGAGGAGATTTTTTTTCACCCAGTGTTTTGTCACCGATTTGATTTAATAACAAAGTACTCCACTCCATAGATATTGTCTGGACTGGCTGCTTTGGCACACCGTCAAACAGCGCCATTTCATTCTTCACTCTGTGCCCATTGATATACCCAAATATATATATATTTTTTTTTGGGGGGGGGCACTCTGGGCCAGAACTGAAGCACATTACTCCATGAGCAACTTTACCGAACTTGCAGAAAAGGTCGCTGCTCGTCTTTGCCCCATTTAACTATCAGGGTGTCACCTTTTAGGTTTGAAAGAAACTGTTATATGTTATAAAAAGTTTAACATTTTTTTCAAGATGCGCACTGTTCCAAATAGTGTAATATAAGCATAAGTTCAAAATCAAAAGACATTTTTACAAATAATGAATTTGAATAGCAAATGCAAGCAGCGGAAATAATCGATAACCAATTTTATTAACTCAGAAAAAGTACAGGAAATGTAGTGCTAAAAATAGCCATAATTGTTCAATTGATATGAACATAAAAGTTGATGTCGCGCTATTAGTATATGTTTTGCATTTCTTTAATTATTTTCATTCTAATTAAACATCTTCATGGAGTTAATTTTGTAGACCGATAATGCCTGGGACACATGTAATTTAAATATTTGATCATTAATTTTGATTTCCCGAAACTATCTCGCACTAACATATTACAGAGGCTTAAGTCGCAGATTATGAACTTGCTTCCACTTTCCACATTTGAAAATCTTCTGAGTAAAGTTTACGTCAAAATCGGAAAAACTAGATAACCGTACAATTGTTGTCATTAATATAAACAGAATGATCAATTTGTTAGATACAGACCACACGATGCTACCGCACTCGCTGCGGACTTGACCTGCTACTCACCCACTATTACCGACTGGCGGTAATATACCGAAATGCTCACCAGAAATTTTATTCATCTTTCGGCTTTAAACTTTGAAAATAAAACGAACAAATTTGTGGACATTAATTTTATCTTCTTTTTTATCACAATGCTTAGTTTTCAATAATATTTCTTCTTAGTGGTCGAAGGAATTTAATTTCAGCTACCTTAATCTTTATTTCTTTTTTTTTTTCCTGGAAAATTCCCAAGTTCTAGTTTCGCGCTGCAATGAGTCCATTTGTAACAGTTTACATTCTTAATGATACCCTCCCTCCCTCCCATTTCTTACCGAAGTTTCTTTTAGATTACCATTAACGAAGTTAAAACTAACTTAGATGTTTTCACATTTTTCGCGTATTTCTTATCAGCATTCGGAGTATTTAAAGCAGTTTCTTTGGTACACAAAAAGAATGTAAACTAAAGGAGCCTACGCTACAATATAATAATATTTATTTGAAAGTAAATTATTGCGTTTTCTTCTTTGTAACTATGGAAACTTTCAGAAACAAAAGAGCAAAGAAAATGCTATTAATATGTATATGGCAAAGTATTTCCTAAAGAAAGCTAATTCAGTTATTCAGATCTTAAACTTAATAGTTGCAATTGCAGATTTTCTACACTATAAAACTTATACAATACAGTGTGTTCAATTTTAAATGGGATCTTACGTCATTTCATAACATAAGATTCTTTCGCTTGATAATGAAACAAAGATAATTTCTGCGTGTGCTATCTTTTTTTTTTTAAAGAATTAAGCAAGAATTGTGTGCTTTTATTATCAATTTGTAATTGGGCGTATAAATTAGCGATCTAAATTATTCACATGACGTATTTATTTATAAAGGAAAATTAGAAATGAAAAGAACGTATTTAGTCGTTGAAATTGTCAACAATTAACCAGGGATTCATTTACTGAGGCATATCATAACATTTTTCCATGACGTTTCTTCAATTTGCGGGAAAGGAAAAACTCATACGGGCTAAATCTGATATATAGGGAGAATGAGGGAAGCACTTCCCAATGATTTTTGTGAGATATTCAGCAACAATATTTGTGATGTGCGGCCGTGCATTGTCGTGGTTCAGTATCCAGTTTGTTGCATGGAAGCGTGGCCATTTGCGTGTGATATGACTTTCACAGTTTCAGAACCTCTTTGTAATATATGTGTGAACGACATGCTGGTAAACCATTCCTTGAATAACGAAAAATTAGATGATCATTAGCAGTAACTTTTTTTTTTTTTTTTTTTTTTTTTTTTGGTGTGAGTGACCACACAGAGCTCTTTGCTGTTTGCTCTAAGGATAGAAATGATAATTTCATCAGCAGTAATTTCATCATCTTTGAAAGAAACTCCGCATCTTCCTATAACTTCATCTGCAACTCCATGCAAACCTGCACGTTAAAGTCTTTTTGTTCGGGAATCAGCAGTTTTGCAACCCATCATGCACAAACACATCTCATGGGCAACTATTTAGTTTGAGCGCTACTCTGTAAAAATTCAGATAAGTGCAATTTTTGTCTGTGTATAAAACTATGAAATTATTAATAAATTATGCATCCACTTCCGCTATAAATGAGGAGTATTATTTATATTATTTATTCAGATATAACGGAAATATGAGTATGTCATTGAATTGCGGATTATTTTGAAATTACATGTGCGACTTTCTCAGGTGACGCCATCTCCTGATTTGACACCTTTTCGTTTATTTTTATGGGAAAAGCTAAAGGACAATTTACAAAGATGTGCCGGCTACGCCACAAGACATGCAACATCGCTAAAACAGTAACTTTCTTTCTTCTAAAATTGTAAATAATAAGCAACAATTCCTGCATAAAACACTGGAACATATGTGAACCAGATGTGTTTGTTGGTTTTGCGGTAAGAGGGTAACATACCTTCAGATTATTCATTTGTAGGAAAACAAAGGACTGAGAAACAGCTGAAAATCTTTATTTACTTACCATAACACTTCGCTACCTTTTAATCGATAAAACTCCAAAATCGATTACTCGTAAACTAGGCATTTAAAATATGCGGTAAACGCCATTTTATTTAGTTTAAATAATATTTGTTTTATTTAAGAATACAACTTTGTGGTGATAATACTCTTTTTATGACTAATATTAATTCTCTATGAGCTAGTTTTGTGAGCCCTATGTTCCCTTCAATCTACCGAAAACTGTTCCTAGATATCAATAATAGTATAGGAAATATGAGACAGCAGTTTCAAGTGCCTCACCCTGTCTGTATCTACAAACTCTTCTTCCAGACTGTACCTATTCAATAGAGGTCAAAGGCTTGCTTGCTTTTCACATTCAGCATAATTCCATAAGCTAAGAATTAATGTTTCAAAACAGGTTGACAGACCGCCTCCGTGGTCTAAAAGCAGCGTTTGCGACTACTAATCCAGAGGTCCTGGGTTCGATTTCTGATCAGGTCAAGGTTTTTTCGAAGTTTTTCCTTACCCTGAGAAGGTGAATGCCAGATCGGTGCCAAGAACTTCGAACTCGTTTGCGCCATCATTTATACATTTCACAAAATTCGTGTCCAATCTACAGACGTCGCGAGGAGACCAAAGCAGTCAAAGCGACAATAAATAACACATCTTCGTTGCGTCTCCAAAATACGCAATGTGCAGGTATATTTTGATGATTTAGGGCCAATTTTCTATTGTGGATTCGTCCTCAAGACGAGAAATATACATACCCATTTTTTGTCTGTAAATAAAAAAAACTGCTATATGCATACGAGAAAATTTGTTCCTCTTAAAGAAGTCAGCACAAAGCTGCATTTTCTGCAAGTGAATGTTGCGCTTCCAAACGCACTATTTGTAACAGACATCTTACTGCATCTTCCCAGTTTTTGCCAGTTTGTTTCCTGGTGACACCTGAGATTTACTTTGATGAGTAAGCAAATGAAAATACATCTAGGTTACACTTGTTCGATATGCTGGCAATTTTCCATATGGCCTTTACGCATTCGATCATACTTTCATTAACATTTGAAATGACGCTGTGCCATATTATATTTAAACTTGATTATTGAGCCATCTTAGTAATTCAGTTATAATCGTGTTATAGATAAAAACATGGACAGTAGGGCGATGAAGCTGGTGAAGATGGCTATTGAATTGGCATCAGATAATTGTTTTTGGCGTATGAATACGTGGGAGGAAAAGGTGCTTTTATTGCAGGACTGGTGGATTTTCAGGCGTCTATATGAAGAAGATCGCACTTAGATCCAGAAAGTTCCTGTAAGCAGAATGCATATCTTTCCCAACACAGGTAGAGTTGAAATTCGGGTTTACCAGGAATTCTTTTCTTTCTGTCCTGTGCGTAACAAAAAAAACTCTCTTAGTTCGTGAATAAAATCCAACAACGAAATACAGACTGGGAATACTTTACACGAATTGGACGAAAAAGACAAAAGTACGTGTTTACAGGTGCTACAGAAGCAATTGAAATCATACAGCGTAGTTAAATGGATTCAAATAATTCCAAAAGTATCCAGTTACCATTACAGAACCTCCTCTTCTCGCATTTATGTAGAAAACAGTTTTAGGCCTATATCCCATATGCATCAGATTTATCAAAATTGTTGCCAGGAAATTGGTACAACTATTGACAGAAAGAAGTTTACAGAGGTGTTGGATTGTGGAAAGACCTCCATCTTCCAGTCAAGAAAAGATCATTGTGACTACTGTGTTTCATACAAAGAGGGAAGTCTACCAGAAGAGGACTACAGATTGCACGTAACTGAAAAGGAGGAAGCAAGAGCTGATAAACAAAGTGCTATAGCCTCAGCTTCTTGTTGCAACTATAGACCTATAGACCCTCTTGACTTGCACCAAATTATTAGTATCAAAGTAATATTATAACCAGAAATTGCAAGTACACTTCACTAACAGCAAAGGTGATCACTTATACATATGGCATGTAAGTAAAGGAAAGGTAGCATATGTATTTCCGACTTCATAAAGTTAAACATCAATTACAAGAAGATTATCCTTATTTGTAATAAATCTGCAGTCTGGCAAGTACCCTGGCTGATATTTCCAAAATTCAAAACATAGAAATTGAACAGTTGATACTAGAGAAAGTGATACAATGATGGAAGTTGATTTAATGCATTCCACTCTAGATCATCTATTTACTCCATCATTGCATTCATCTGTGTACTATGTAACAAGAATAGAAGGGACAAGAAGAATAACCAGTCTTTTTATTTATTTATTTATTTATTTATTTATTTATTTATTTATTTATTTATTTATTTACGGACATCTTTAACATCTCAGGTCATCAGCGTCCCACTCAGTTCAGGGCGTGAAACGGCCGACAAATTTTGCTCAGAGGCCTCTTCTTTCAGGCTTGAAGTGCCGTAAATGTACGACACGGGACCCACGGCTTTACTTCCCTTCCGAAGGAAGCCATACTTAGGATTTTTACGCCCGAAATAATCCATCGATCCTGACCGGGTTCGAACCCCTCGATCTTGGGTTTAGGAGGCAAGTATGGTAGCCACTACACCACCAGTACTGACAACCAGTCTTATGATATCCATTATTTGAAACATATTTTTTCAAAAATTATGAAAACAGGAATTCATTTTCAAGCAATCATGCCGGGAGGAAAACGGGCGATTTTACAGTGGCGGAAATTAGAACATTAAAGTACATAGAAGAAGAAGTATTGACAATATTTGGCAAAAGTATCCCTGACAGTCGCTTCCAAAACGGAGAAAAATAATGAAAAACCAAACGTCTTGTATATTGAACCGGTGAAAATTGATCGGAGTTAATTTGAAAGCCTTCGGAGCTTGAAATCCTTTGTGATAAAGACTATCACCTCTTCTACGCCAACTTGAAGTTTGACTAATTAATCTGCAATAAATGCAAACTAATTTAATACACTGTTTTTATGCTGGAAGACATGTAGTATTTTAAATCCTGCTATGCTACATTTTTTGTTGTTGTTAACGATAAAAATGGTCCATCATTATAAATAAATTTATAACTATTTTGTTTGATTAAAATCAGTAACATTGTTCAAGAGGTATTATGGAGTAATATGCTTATGTAGAGCTATTAGTTTAACGTTGTAAACATTACTTTTACCGGAAACTTACGAGGCAGCACTTTGAATTTGAAAGCAAATACTCACTGCGACTTGCATTTCACTTCCAAGAACTTCATTTGTTGTAACTATAATATTTTGAGAGAAAATATAATAATACTCATTACATGTAAATATATATTGTGAGTTACTAATAAAATATTACTATTTAAATCAGCTGTGCTTTCACTGTTGCACATATTCTATTTTATTGTGATTAGTTTGGTTTATTTACGAACGCTCTTTAACATCTCAGGTCATCAGCGTCCCATTCAAATAAGGGCGTGAAACGGCCGACAAATTTTGCTCAGAGGCCTCTTTTTTCAAGCTCGAGGTTCTTTATCGTGCCATAAATCTACGACACGCGAGCCAAGCCCGAAAAAATCCATCGGTCCTGGCCGGGATCGAACCCGCGATCTTGGGTTTAGAAGGCAAGTATGGATGCCACTACCCCGGACCGAATATATTCTAATTCAGGTAGGTAATCAAATTTCCATTATTTGTTAATATAATTACAATATTAATGATAAAAACAAATAATAACATCGCTGCATATTGTACCACTATGATTCATAGTTGCAATAATCGAAACGCGGCAGAAAATGCCGCCAGTAATGTTCATATGTGCTATCAGCTGACAGTGTGGGAATTGAAGGTCACGCTCTCTTTCATGCATGGCTATGTATGATGTTATAGACGGTGTCTTTCGTTTAAGTGATTGAGTTTCTACGCATTTTATATTTATCTAATCCATAAGATGCGTTCCAATACTAATACTAATACCATGCACAGCAAAATGCGCTAAGTGTCGGAATCGACGTAGCTAAAACCGGCTATGTGCAGTAAAATCTGAAATTGTTGTAATTGTTGGTCTGCAAACGGCAACAATTTGTAGAACGCGTCATCAATAAAGTATTTCAAGAAATTCAAAGGAATAGTAGTAAAAGTGTCTTTTCAAATGAAAGAAATGAAAAATCACGACGTTTTTGTGTCTACTGAAAAAGTTGTTAAAATGCACAGAGCGGGTTTTGTAGGCGCAGCGACCCTCTTATTATTGATGATTCCAATATAAAAATACAGTTTCGATATGTATTTGTTTTCTTCTGTTGGTAAAGAAAAATGTTCAGTTCAATCCTATTTTCAACCTCAAGGTTACTTACCTGAATAATGTTTTATTGTGGAAATTTACCTTTTCTGTTAGGTTAGTCCACGTTTGTTGTTTATTTGAACAACATTTTCGTAGTCTAACTAAACAGGACGCGTAATTTTGCAACGTTGGCGCAACTGATCAAGAACTCGTGTTGACCTTGCAGTTTCAGCATTTTGGGGGGAGGGGAATTCGGCCGAGGACAGCGACATTCTTATCATACTTGGAAAAGCATTTTCCTTGTACATGTTGGCTACCCGGATGAGAGTAAATTTTTCTTTTTTATTATGTCCAAAAACTAGCATCTTAGAACATGACCGGTGGAACGATCGTGAATTCGACTCCTTTGGCTACAAATATTAATCTAATTTGACCAAAAATAACATAAGTGAAGCGGTTATGCAGAATATATGTGCAAATGATATTTAATGTCTAATTTTCCCAATCGTAACCATTTTCTATTTTTGATCCCTATTGATTGTATTTCATACATTTTCTTATTTTCTCAATTTCTTGTTTATTGTTTTAGTTTTAACGATTTTTTTTCTTACTTCTGGAACACAAGTAATTACAAATTTCATAACTGTTTTATTAGTGGTTGCTTTTTTTACTTTTTTCCAGGTGTATTTAGGCACCTTGATAGTCCATCTGTCTTTACAACATGTTGTTTAATTTCCTCTTTAATTCGTTTGGATTGTTATTTTTATGCCTAGATAATTAAAACTCTTCACATTTCTACTGATTTGATTACCTATTACCTATTTGCGATAGGCGTTTTATTCAAATTTATGGCTCTGAAAGTCTCAATAATTTCTTAATGAACTTCTACCAGTTAGGATCAGAATGGGGTCTCGTGCCATTTTGCATTTTAATGTTTATTATTTTGTAATAGGTACCTTTATTGCAAAAGTAGGTAATATTCGCATTTATTTAAAGGCCTTGCTCGCTCTGGAAACGAAAGTCAAGAACCAGATATGAACAGAGAATTAAACTAAAGACGGTCACAGCGAAAAGCACCGCCACGGGTGGCCGAGGTCGTTAAGGCACGGCCTCGTGAGCGGGAGGTCTGAGGTTCGAATCCCACCAGGACCGTCCTCCCTGACTGGAGTTTTTTCCAGGTTTTCCTCGGTCTTCATAACTGGTAAATGCCGGGGAGAGACCTAAACTTAGGCCTGGAACGATTCCTTCCTTAAAAATATACTTTCCCAATATATTATTTCATTTCATGTATCACCAGTGTCCACCGCCTGTTGGAAAAAGTGTTCTTATGTGTGAGTGTTCAAATGCAGTGGCTATTTCATGAGTCTGAAGGTTTATTGACATACATAGAAATACTGTTGTGCAGTTTATGTGGTCTGGGAGCATAGTGTTCAAGCAATGGCAGGAATAAAAAAGTAGGTAATCAACCTCGATCCATGCGAACCTACTCCATGCCAGCAAAAATTGTCTTGCAAAGAGGAGGGTCTGATAGAGAAAAGTGCTGAGAAATTTATCACACAGTCTCTCCAATATCAGCAATACGTAGATGAACGTGTTACCATCGATGTAACGGTCTTCGAAGATCTTCCTACGGAGACACCTCCGAATAATATGTTCCTGAACTTGCAACATGCCATGATTGAATGTATGGCAGATAATGGGAAGACAGAGATTACAGGACCGTTTACCTTTATTTCGCCATTGCAACTCCAACACTGTTATCTATGCCCGTTGCTGTTGGCCATATTGAGTAACCATCAACTGAAAATACTGCAAATACTATATACTCATTATTTTATCAGTATTCTCTGTAAATAAGAATCTGTATTTATTCATTATCAATAAATACCTCTCTAATGAACTGCGATTATTATTTACGGACAATAAAATAAAAATAAAAAAGCCGTTTGCTTTTTCTACACAGTTAAATGAAATTCCTTACAACAATCTATTTTTTTTTTTTTTTTTTGTAGTTCACACAACAGCATGGTTACAAAGGAAACGGTTGTGACTGGTTAGTGTTCGCCTACATGCATAAAATTGTGAACAATCAAAGAGCCGGGATTTACGCCGGCATAAGTGGACCGCTTGGTTCGTGAAAGGTAAAAGGCAAGTGAATATTCCAATCGTTCAGTCAGCGTTTTTGGTGATAGGTCGCCGTCACGAAAGTGGAAAAACGTTGGTGCCAGTGCACATTTCACTTTTTCTTCGCAGCTAGCAAAGCAGCAACAATCATTTCTTAAAATTCAGATTTGTCATTTTGTTGCGGTTAGCTATTAAAAATAGTAGAGAAATGAAATGCAAATGGTATGCGCTTTTTCTACACAGTTAAAAATGTAGTCAGCTAATAATAAAAAACGTTGAGCTAATCAGAACCACAATATAGTACCTAAATTAAAAGATTAATTAATTTATTTATTTGTTTGTGTAGTGCATGTTTTATTGCCTCGAAAGGGCGTCCTACTATAAAGTTTATCTATAAAATAAAAATAACGAAAAGGAAAGCATAAATGGCACATGATTTGTATACCAATTAAACGAAATGAGCCACCTGCTGAACTAATAGAAGGATGAAAACCACATGAGTCATTCAATAACTCAAAAGAGCACTTTAATTAAATTATTAATTAATGCAGTGCACCACTTTGCAAATTCCTATCAAAATAAATAAAAATATTACTAAACCGATTTTAAAAATGCGAAATGTTAAAGTTCCTTTAATTCTGTCTTATTTTGTTTGCCAGAAGCAAATTATGTACATAGATACAGAGGGTGCCAAAAGCGATTGCAGCACATGCCGTTTCAATTTCTTCCCGAAGTGCTGCCAGTGTAACTGGTTTCCTACGGTATACTGTACCATGTCACAAATTTGTCTCGAATGTGCGCATATGTTACTCGGGTGGCGGCTCTGTTCTGTACACACGTCTCCATTGCCTTTGAACTTCAAAAACATTCTCGGTTTTCCAATACCACTTCAAAATTGCTTTCCGCTGTTCAAACGATAATCTTGGTTTCATTTTGTTGTAGCTACGCTAGCGTAACGTAATGTGAGTCACATCTATAGAACATAATACGACAATCTTGGTTTCGTTTGTTCATTGTTGATTTATCTGTCACGCAGCAACGCTATCACAATGAATGTGAGTCATATCTGTTCACAGAACACCATACTACACATTTCTGTTGTTATTCGGTCCAACTTTGAAATATATTACTTACTATGTACTATGAAAGATTGTATACATTTTTGGCACCCTCGGTATATCTATTGAAAGTATATATCTACCTACACCTATAGACTTAGTGCCTTTAGAAATCTTTCTGGATGTCTGAGTTATATTGTTATGGGATATGCAAACAATTAGCCTCCTCCTTAATTTCAGGTTCTTAATTATGCATACGAAAATAACTATAAAATAAAAAAATATATAATCAATCGGTGCGCAACTGTGTATTTAATTTGCCTTTACATATAGTATACAAAATGGAAAAGAAGTGTGGCTCACGTTCGTTTGTAATCACATAAAGTTTTAGTGCATATTTCGGCTACTCTGGCATATTGCAGAATAAGAGACGTAACATGCATATTTTAAAATAAATGTTGAGCAATGGCATACATATTTTAAAATATTTTCTTTTACATAACATTCACTTTATTTGATCGTATTTTTACTGTTCCCATGACAAACAATTAAAAATATTAAATACTGCTATACTGCTTGGTGAATATAAACCAAGACTATGCAACGTAACTTAGCTGCAAGGAAAAAACTTAATTCTTAGAACCGAGTGAAGATATTCCGAGACCCAGTGTTATCTGACTGGCAGATCAAATCCGAATAGTTTCAGATTAGACAACTGACAATCAACTGTGTGTAAGCAAACTTGGTGTGAAATGAAATGCAATTAAAACAACGTTCTAAAACAGATTCACATACAACAGCAGCAAAACGTGCAATTTAATTACGGAAATTGTGCGCTCTCCTAAAGGGAAGAATTAGTTTTGTCATCAGCCTTGTGAATCGTGATTAGTTGGAGTATCCCCTGGAATAAACTGAACAACAAACCTTTTCTAGAAAAATATTACATTCTCACTACCCCACAACATTCAAAGCTAAGCTACAATTCATTAACTAAAGACATTTAATATGAAATGAGATTTTTTTTTTCTATTTTTGCGATGAAACAGCAGTTTCTTGCGGTCGGCAAGTGGCAAATACCTTGTTGAGAAGTTAAGTGGAGACGAACCAAGAAAGCCTTATCTAATTAACTCTAAAATATGGCCGTTCTTGCAAGCACTTCTGTCTATCTTTCACTTAATATTCCCCTTTCCATTTCCCATTCTCATCCTTATGTTCTCCCTGGAAGCCTTTGTTAACCGGCTCGTGTTCCTATTGCTTGGAAAGGGAAAGGCACCTTCTAGAACTAACACAGAGAGCTCCGAATTTATTATAGTAACACGTGTTTTGGTTATTATTCCAAATTTGTAAAACTGCAACTCTCCCCGTTAGCCCGACCCAGTGGCTACTGAGGTATTTCATAATATTATAAAAGTTTAATGTTATTTTAAGTTTCTGATTAGATTTATGGTTAATAGTAGCTTGTGCTTAATCAAATTTTTGTCAAAATAGACTAACACTAATGCTCTTTTAAAACTGTTTGACTGAAGATTTTGTAGTGTTTAGATACAGATAGTCAATTGCTGTTATAAATTTTAAAAGGCATTTCAATATCTGGAACTGAGTTAAATTTTCAGAGTTAGATTAGATAGTTGGGTGCAAGATTGTGAGCAAGTTAAATTTGAATAATTTGCATGTTAACGAAAGTTTGTTCATTGTGGAATAATTCACAATAATTGATTCATTTTCCCTTTAATTGAAAGTTACCTTTCCCCACCGCGGTTTTCCTACGTTAGCTCTTGTCCAGGCATCAACGAGAGGGTGTTATATCGAATACTATTAAGAATTAATAACAAAAAGGTAACAAATAATAAATAAAACAAACCAATTTACAAATAGTTCATTTTGTGGGTGGTGCTTGACCGTTTAGGCCAGGAGGAAGCAAGAACAAATAATTTACTTTTTCCTTTTGACGCAGTAACCCTATATGCTCTCGGTTCGATCTTAACTGAGGTATATCATCCAAAATTTGTTCACTTGTGGTCTCGGTCTAAGCGGAATAGCAGAAATAATTCCATGACTCTTTCAGAAGAAGTTATTAAGCTAATATCAATTTTTTGTAACTCTTCTTCGAGTTGTCTAGAAAGAAAAATGGTAAATTTCCTCATTCCCCCCGGAAATACCCCTTACTTAATGGGGTCTTCTAATTGATTTTGTTATTCTTAATTCTAAACATTTCAGTTGTGCTAAAAGGTATTGATTGTTTAATGCAATGACAGTGTAACAACCAGAAAAGTAGTAGTGAAATATTACAGTGGAATTGTGCTTTAATCAATAATTATTTCAAAAGCTATCGATCAATAAAATAAGTAGAAGCGTATTAATTAATCTTTATAAGTTTTAAATGAAGCTGAGTATAACTGAAAACTTTTCCTACAGACATTGGACGTGTTATAAATGACAAGTTTTGCAAAGATACCTGAGGCACAATGATATGTTTTGTGAATAATTATTTGAAAAGTAAGAGTTTCGAACGTCCAGAAGAAATGCATACAAACACTGCGTGTGAATTTAAATATTGTCTAGTAATAACTGCAAATACATAAAGACAAGTCCTATGTTTTACCTATGTTTGGTAATATCCAGTAATAGTCCATTGTTTTATAAACTGAATAGACATATTCGTATATTCCTTAATTAGACTTTGGGGTTAAATAAGAGGGTAGGTCCGTAATTATCCGGCCTAACCATTTTCTAGGTATGTTAAAGACAAAAACTATATTTCACTTTTCAATATAGTTACATTATATTGCAATACACTTCCCACATCTTTGAATTAACATTTCAACCCCATTCCAAAAAAATAGTCACAAGTCTTGTCTGCAAAATGGGCATAAACAGCATGGATCACTTCTTCGTTACTCCTAAATTTCCTTCCTCAAAGGTTCTTCTTGAGTTTTGAGAAGCGGAAATAGTCACTGTTAGCTAGATCTGGGCTGTAGGGTGGATGATTAATCTCCTGGAACCCACATTTCTTCACAGCTTCCTTTGCAACAAGAGCTATTTGCACATGTGTGTTGTCGTGAAGAAGGCGCACACAATCAATCGGCTTTCCTTCTTTGATAGAAGCACGCTGTACAATAGGCCAGCATAGTACTCATCTCCTTGAAGTCAACGAAGAGTATTCCTCCTAGGTCCCAAAAGATTGTGACCATGATCTTCTTGGTTGACTGAGTGACCTTGGCCTTTAGAGGCGGTGCATTGCCAGATTTACGTCATTCCAATGACTCTCTTTTGAACAAGAGATCATAGTAAAGGACAGTAGTTTCATTTCCTGTAACAATGGTTTGCAGAACTTCTCTCTCGTTGCCACGGAAGAGCTCCCAAAATGCCTGTCAACAGATGACTCGTTGCTACTTTTGGACTGAGGAAAGAAGTCTAGGCACTAACCTTATTCATGTTTAAATGTTCATGGATAATTCGGAGGACTTGTTTTAGACAGGCCCAACCCTGGTGCTAATTCTGTAACTTTGTGCCTCCGGTCTTTCATAATTTTTCCTTCCACAAGAGCGAGCGATGTTTTCAGGAGTGAGCACCTTCAAGGACGCTCTTTTGTCTCCAATGCTTTCTCGACCCATTCGAAAAATTTTGGCCCATTCTTTTACGATAGAATGTGAAGCAGATACTTCCTCATATACACCGTCCAATCGCTGTTTAATTTCATTTGGAGAAGTCCTTCTTTTATGAAGGACTTAATTACAGCTCGAAACTCCATTTTGATTGTCTCACAATTTTGTACACATAGTCTTCTTTGCGCAACTATATCTGATCAATTGAACACAGTGGAGTGGAAGTTACAGCTATAATTATTTACTTATCAGAAAAGGTATGACAGCCAAATAAGATTTTGGGAAGGTGAGATCGGAAACTTATGGACGTACCCTCGTACCTATTAACTCTTATCACTGCAGGGTTAAATAACTTAGTGATATCCACGGGTAGTTACTGCTAAGGAGTAATGAAAACTGAATTCCCAAGCATTTCAATACCTTTATAGATGTTTATACGTAACATTAATGCCAGCTTATGTTGTATTATCAAAATATATAAACTAAGCTATAGGGGATGAGGATATATTATATCAAATATCAAGTCGAAACGGATTGCAAATTACTTAAATTAATAATTTAATTAATTAATGATATGTTAGCTTTATTCAGAATAAACATAATAACAACAATACAACACAAAGAGAATAATATATTAACACGCAATCATTTTATATCTTTAATAATGCATATAGTTCATTATTCTAGGTTACTACAATTATTGTATCATTCATACAATCTTAAACAGTCCAAGCCTCATGTCTAGATATGGTCAGATTTGTTGTTGTCTCTTTGTAGAATTCACTTGCATCATCCGATACTTCAAAATACTTTAATAATGCAAAAATGTCCTTTTATTTGCTAACCATATTTTGTTTGGTAGAGATAGTAGTGTTAAATGACATGGTTTTCTCCTGAATGTGTTTTCACTTATTCTTGAATGAGATGACATGCTATTAATTTTGAATGGTAACCTAGGTTTTTGTACTTTCTGTGCCCTATGTATTATTGTTATTGTGTTTATTCTGAATAAAGCTAATAAAATTAAACTCAAAAATATACATCTTAAATAAAGGTTAAGTTTGTAATAAGTAATAACGCACGCCAACAATAAACTGTAAAACTTATTTATCATAAAATTTGTTGTAAGAACAATAAAGGAAGTAACTGTAAAATAAAACAAAACACATAATTAGAGCAACTTTTCTCTCTTATGTGCAAATGCATTTATCGACTTTTGAAAAAACATGAACAATCACCCTGTAAATGATACTCGAATTTATATATTTTTATTTTGTTGAACTGGGAATAGAATTTACTAACAAAAATTTATATACGGAAATTTTCCAAAATTTCTAAAGCGAAAAAACTGAGGGGGGGACAGTTTCTAAGTTGCACACCCAGTTTCACCTCTTCACCTTGCTGTCTCTAGGGCGAGAGGGGAGGGGGCTAAGAGGCAGTGCGTTCATTTAACTGCATAGGAATCGCAAGAAATATGACTCGGCTCCTTGTCATTCGACATGCTGCATGAAAGTGAAAATGCAATACTGTATTAATGACCACAGTTTACTAATTAGTTTTCATTGTGAGCCCGTGGAATTAAACAAGCAACATGAACTCAGCATATAGTTTGCATAACTATAGAGGTTGGTTAGAAAGTAAGTAAAGTGTAATTTGAAATTGATTGCCTCCCCTCTTAAATCATTTTAAATGATCTTCGAGCTGTGACAGGGAGGAACAAACTCTATATATGTTTCCTATAATATTGTTGTATACCTAACAAAATATTATAAAGTTAAATTTTACGGCTAGAAATTATGCCCATAAATATAATATAATAAGTTTTTATTGAACAACCCTCGCAGTTTGTATTCTCTGACTTCCACTACATTCTTCAAACCTCAGATTTCAAATGAGGAACGTTTTTCAAAACTCGCTAAATGCAATTTTTTTCGACATCGTAACGACATAATTTTGACCTTCTACGTCGTCCTGTGAATCGAATTTCAACAAAAGTCGACATATATTGTGTACAGAAGCAGGCCAATTAACGGGGTTGTGGCAAAAACCGTTAAATGCTATCTGAAAGTTAAATCAAAAGTGAGACAAATGAAATAAAATTTCATACCGTGCAGCAAGCAATAACAAAAGTGCACGTAGTGATATGTTACTCATTATTGTAACAATGTTTCTTCTTTGATTGGCTGCTTATACTTCATTGTCAAAAGTGCACGTAGTGATAGTGCACTCATTATTGTAACAATGTTTCTTCTTTGATTGGCTGCTTATACTTCATTGTCATCAATATATTTCCAGGTTACTTCAGGGTGCACTCGTGTTTGTAAGAAGAAATGTTTCAAGTTTAATCTGAATGGATGGCGATTCCAGTGACTCTGAAAATAGTGTACGGGTAAAAAAAAAAAGGATATTAGAGTGGCAAAAGATCCAGAGACAACATGGGTGCCAACCTTCAAACTATGCTCTATCAAAATACAAAAATGCATTCTATAAATATTTTAATCTAATATTTCGGACTCCTCACACAGATACATGCTCCACTTGTAAGGTTGTTCTCATGAAAATACAACCAGAGAAATATATGAAGAAGAAAAGTGAATTAAGAATTAGTAACAGATTGCATAAACTTCGTGCAACACATTTTTATAGAATAATGAAAGAATAAAATTCGAGTATCATTTACGGATGATTTGTTCATGTTTTTTCAAAAGTCGATAAATGCATTTGCACATAAGAGAGAAAAGTTGCTCTGATTATGTATTTTGTTTTATTTTACAGTTACTTCCTTTATTGTTCTTACAACAAATTTTATAATAAATAAGTTTTACAGTTTATTGTTGGCGTGCGTTATTACTTATTACAAACTTAACCTTTATTTAAAATATATATTTTTGAATTTAATTTTGTTAGCTTTATTCAAAATAAACACAATAACACAAATACATAGGGCACAGAAAGTACAAAAACCTAGGTTACCATTCAAAATTGATAGCGTATCATCTCATTCAAGAATAAGTGAAAACACATTCAGGAGAAAACCATTTTATTCAATACTACTATCTCTACCAAACAAAATATGATTAACAAATAAAAGGACATTTCTGCATTATTAAAGCATTTTGAAGTATCGGATGATGCAATTGAATTGTACAAAGAGACAACAACAAATCTGACCATATCTAGATATGAGGCTTGGAATGTTTAAGATTGTATGAATGATACAATAATTGTAGTAACTTAGAATAATGAACTATATGTATTATTAAAGATATAAAAGATTCCATGTTAATATATTATTCTTTTTGTATTGTATTTTTGTTATTATGTTTATTCTGAATAAAGCTAACAAAATTAAACCCAAAAAGATAAATTTTAAATAAATGTTTAGTTTATAATAAGTAATAATGCAAGTCAATAATAAACCGTAAAACTTATTTATGCATAAGAATTATTGCAAGAATAATAAAATAAGTAACTCTATGCAACTAAAACAAAACACATCATTAGAGGAACTTTTCTCTCTTATGTGCAAATGCATTTATCGACTTTTGAAAAAATGTGAATAAATCATCCTATAACCCTCAATAATGAAAATGTTGTTTCAACATATTTTACTAGGGCGTTTTATGTAAAACAGTAAGGTCTAGTACTGGAGAAAATATTAAATTCGTCCAACGTCTCTCTCTAGGTGGGGAAAAAAGAAAGGAAAAAAAAAAGCATTTCCTGAAAAATTAAATATTCTGCACTTATCGAGTTTTGAGAAAACACTCCTCAAATAAGAAAATTATGGTTCAAATAGAAACATTAAAGTGCATTTACTCAACTCTCCTAACCGTCACTAACTTCATTACTAGTTAATGAATAACGCTAGTTATCACAGTGTGCAACAGCCAGTACCTCAGTGAGCATTATGCAGGGTTATATAGCCTAGCCCATTGCAGATAAAGTAAGTACATAGTTTATGTGGCAACACCTGCCGTTGGCAAATAATCTACTGCGTTAAGCTCGTAAAAATAATCCCTCTATTTGCAAGTATGTGGATGCGCTAGGATGTAGGCAGCGAACACTGCAATGTCACCAGCTGTTGCAGGAATGAGACTCCCGTTGAACTCTCCCAGGGCATCAAAAGCTACGTGATTCAGATCATTCTCTTCCCCACAGCTGCATAAATGTTTCTGAAAATTAGAAAGAGGAATGTTATGTCTATGAAGTTCATAGTTCTCAAATGATACTCTGAATGGTTAATGATGGTGGCAATGGTTTTGTTGAAAACACTTCAGTCGAACATATTTTACATTGGTAACATTGCTGAAGGCATTCAGGTACACGAGCTATATCGAGGCCAATGCAAATGGCAAAGTAAACCCCAAGCTGTACACTGACCCTCATCAACAACTGCAAGAGAAAGAAATCGAAGCTGGTTCCAAGAAATACGTGGGCTGCCAAGAAACAAGCGAAGGAAGCCCTGGTAAGGAAAGCGCATCCTAGTCTCACACCTATGCCATGACGAGGCGCCACTGTCGCCTCCACAAACTGGAGCAGTGGAACGCTTCAAGGTAACGCCAGTGACGTCATGAACGACACATTCTCATCAGAGTTCAATGACTCCTGCTGGGTGCAAGAGGAGCCTTAGGAAAAGTGTTCTCTCTTTCTTATCCCATGCGGAAATGGCTACTCACTGGAGAGTCCAATCGTTTACCTCAGTGATTCATATCACTTGTTTGATATTTGATGATTTGCAGCTCTGAATTCCTTGATGGCGGGAAAGCCTACTTTAGATACAAGTTATTCGAGCCCTAATTCTTTTAGGTAGGAAGTAATATATTGGATAATTTTAGAGAAATTAATAATCTCTGTTGTATGTGTATGTTCATTGAATGACAATCTTCTTTAGTTTTTCTTTACTTTAGTATTTATATGAACCTATAAAGTTTGTTTCTGCAAATTGTTTGTTGATTGATAGCTCTTAGATGTTCATGATGTTAATCTCTACTAATGATTCTGATTAATACTGGGTTCAACTCCGACCTTGATCAAAACACTTGACTCAGATTTTTATCATCTCAAACTGTGTCCTTAGCACTGTTGGTCCCTGGATTAATACAAAAGATAAACGATCATGGTTCGTAAACTACACTAACATGCTAAAGAACTATATTCGGTATGAGTTGTTAAAAAGTTTGCTTTAAATTACTGAAGATCTTGAACGGTTATGTTAATTGGAGCTTTTATTGGCGACTTAAGACCCAGGAATAGACGGATGTTATCCTTAACCTGGGGAAAGTAGGAGACACGTATTCTGAAACAACCTTTCGGGAATACTGTATTTGCTTTATTTTCCTTCGAAAGGAACGCAAGCTTCCAAATTCATTAATTTAAATGTCATCCTCAGTAGAAATAGAAATAGAGTAAGAGTCTGGTGTCTAGCCTGCTCAACGCCAATATCGATTCTTCCAATAGGTTTTCTCAACTTCTCTCTTTATTCGCATCCAGTGCTGCTGTCTCTTTCTAGTCCTTTCTTCTCTCCTGTTTCTCTGCCAGTGCTTCATTAAGAGAATCTTTGGAGAACAACTATCTAAGAATGTGATCAGGGACTGCTCTAAATGCACATTAGAAGTGACAATTGCAAAAAAGTTTTGTTTATTTTTGTAGACTGCCGCTGTTACTTAAGCATGCATGAATTTTAATGCGATTATGCTGGCCGTGTTGTGTACATTTTGTGCAGTTGTCTCTACAGATTTGCAGCCTAATGCCTGCAATTCCGGAACAATTCTTGTTTTTTCAAAGCGTATGTGTAAAACAGATTCGTACTTGCTAATAACTTTATAGATCAGTTCTTTCAAAAATTTCCCATTTTGTGTTCTATATGCCATTGAAGCTGGTTAAAAAGAACGCATCACTGATTTTAAAATGCATTACATAGGCGGTGAGATATTTGGCCTTTGAAGAAGTGGAAGATAATCAGAGCTGCATTCTTTGAACTTTAGATTTGTTTGTGCAAGATTATATCTCTTTATTGGTCATATTCTGTATCTATGGATTCTACATTTTGAACTCCTAATTTCTCTTTATCAAGGTTTTTTCCCTTCTTTTTCTCCCCTCTCTTTATTGTATCTAATCGCTTCCTTGTTGTGTGACATCTTTACTCCTCATCTGTTAATTTCAATTCCCCGCTTTCTTTACATGCATAATGCAACACGCATTACAAATAAATTCACTAATGTGGAATGTAAGTTTTTCCTTCCACGACGATGAGAACATTCAGTTCACTGTCGCGTTTTTCGTTATAGAATTAAAATGCACCGTGACTTTACAGTGCCTTCAGATGTAAAGTGGTGTGGAATACTTTCCTCTGTAGGCCTGGGGGTCAGGTAAGGACGTTGTGCCACTTACCTACAGTTGTAACCGAGGAAGAAGCTTCTGAGATGTTGTAAGCCAGTCACATAATGCTGGCCACAGCTCGCATGCGTACGCAGCAGGAAATGTGACATTGGCGATTGAAGGTCAAGGAGTGCCGACTTTTACACGAAAAACAAAGCCAGTTCGGAATAGCGATTTATTTATTTTCCTCTTGCACGCATTGTTTGTTTTGATGTAGTCCTTTTGGCCCACTTTAAAGGGATTTTAGCTGAACTGTTTTGCTTGGAAATGTTATAGCCATAAATGTCCTCCTTGAGTAGTACGGTGCAATAAAGAAAAGTTATGATGCTACTGAAATGTCTTCTTCTTCCTCTTTACGTTGGGCATGAACGGAGCAATCGATTTCTTGAATCAGAGTTATACAATCTTTAGCACTGTCACCTTTTCCCCTCCCCCCTCTCTCTCCCTTTTCCGAGTTAATTTCTCCAATCTTTTTAACTTTAAACCTGTAACCTATTAATGCAGGAAAGAAAATATGTATAATGTAATAGTGCCAATATATATGCGTGCGCGTGTGTAACTTGCAGGGCATCTCGTGGGATTTTTAAAATAGCAAACCATTACAGGGAATAAAATATTTTCAGGCAACCATCACGCGTAACATGGGAGCTCAGACCCTTAAGAATCTGAGGTACCGCCGTAATCGGGAAAAGGCATTTAGAGTAACCGCGTGTAAAGTTAGTATTTTTATTTTAGAATGCACATATATTTTTATTGAAAACATAAAATGATACTACATTTCAAATTTATAATAATGAGCACTAATCTGTGTTATAAGAGATGTTGAAAACGATGCCTCTGAGCGGCAGTACATTGCCGGCTCTGCTCTGTATTTCATCTAACTTTTCTTCCGTAAGAATACGGCGTTTCAGAACACATTTCTTATCATTGAGATCTCGTAATGTTTAAAAGTTGGTGAATCTTTTCTTTAAATGGAACATGATTGCAAGGTAATTTTCTTTGGAATTATTTTTACTTTTTTTGCAAGAATCGTTTACACATTTGTATCGTACATAAAAACTCGTTCTTCAGGACTCTATTTATGTAGTGATATAACTCAATAGTCGGTCCTGGTGGTGTAGTGATAACATACTTCCTTCTGAACCCAAGATCGCGGGTTCAAACCCGGCCAGGATGGATGGATTTTTTCGGGCGTAAAAATCCTGTATGGCTTCCTTCGGAAGGGAATTAAAGCCGTGGGTCCCGTGTCGTGCATTTAGGACACGAAACAGAACCTCAGGCCTGAAAGAAGAGGCCTCTGAGCGAAATTTGTTGGCAGTTTCACGCCCTGAATTGAATGGGACGCTGATGACCTGCGATGTTAAAGAGTGTCTGTAAATAAAACAAACAATAACAATATAACTAACCAAAATAAAATAATAATAAAATTAGCTCACAGTTTACACACAATGAAAGTACTGAGTAATGAGCTCAAAACCTCAAACTACAAGCTGCTACCTTCACATCATTATACGATCTTGACTGACTTCTCCCAGTCTATAGCCATGCTCTCTCGGACCGTAACTCAAATAACCTTATTGTCCATTTCAAATTATTTAAAATATGTTATTACTATTTTCCTTTGTTTATTTATTTATTTATTGTCTTTGAAACAGCTCATTGTCACTCTTTTAACTATCTTCATTACTTCCGAGTCTCTTAGCGTAAGAAGCCGCAAGGTGGCCTATTTTAAACATCAAATCAGCAACAATGCATAATCACTCTGTGCTGTTTACCGCCACGGGTGGCCGAGGTCGTTAAGACGCGGACTCGTGAGCGGGAGGTCTGGGGTTCGAATCCCGCCAGGACCTCCTTCCTGAATGAGGCTTTTTCCAGGTTTTCCTCAGTCCTCATAAATGGCAAATGCCGGGGAGATACCTTAACTTAGGCCTGGAACATTTCCTTCCGTAAAATATCCTTTCCCAATATATCATTTCATCTCATATATCATCAGTGTCCCCCGTGTGTGGTGCGTCAGTAGTGAAAACGGGCGTTAAACACTATTTAAAAAAAACTCTGCGCTGTTAACAGCCAGTATATCAAAGACTGACGCAAGATACGGTGCTGTCACACCTTTCTCTAACCAAACATTCATATCGATATTTTTTACAACAACAAGATAAAAATATTACGAATGTTACTTATGAAGCGCAGTAGTAGTGCTTTACAAGGTATAATGTAAGTAATGCAACTGTCATTTACAATTTCCTTACTTGAAAAAAATTACCTTTCCAGAATCACCAATAGATACTGTTTGTTGTCTGGCTCTGAGAAACAAAAGTGAGTTAATATTGACCTTTTAGATTGCAATAGTTCACAATAATAAGTGAATTCCAATACAATAAACTGCATAGCGCATGGATCGTTAGAAGAAGGAGGTTAATTGTCAATATTATTGTTTTTATTTCGAAACAAATGTTTAGACATCGGAATTCTTAAGCAATTAACTTCAAGTTAGGTGCACTGAAACTACCAGGACAATACAAACAAAGCAGGACAATAAAACCTATGAGCCATCGCCCGATAGACGTACAATAATTGAGTGACAGACGTAAGTAAAGATGGTGGTTTGTAGATGTGAACATATTGAATCCATCCTCTGTTGTCTACAACTCAGTACCAACGTAACTTAATTTCGCTTCCTTCTGTTTTATTGCTTAGAAATTCCGATGCCTACAAACGTTTGTGTGACAAATATTTTTTATAATGTATGACCAAAAATCATTTTCTTATAAAAACAAAAATATAATAAGGGTGTCTGTAATCGAGACTGACAATGATAGTTCTGAAAGTAAGTTTGTATCATTTCTGATGTCTCTACTTCTGAACAAGAACCATATTTATATATTGACAATAAATTTAATGATGTGCAAATTTTAACACCTATAAATACGAATAAAACCACTGGTGTGACAAAATTCCGGAGCTCTCTGCAAAATGTGTAAAGCAGCGTATGAAAGAAAGTCAATGTTGACAAAAAGTACATAAAAATGAGTCAGTTTTTATTGACACTGTTTCGAAGATAACACGAAAGTTAAAATTGCCATAGACATTCCTCAACAAAATTCAGTACTCTAAATGTTGAAATTAAAGTTGCTAAGAGAATTCAAATTAGGGAAAATAGAGTCCTCCTTCTCAAGATTTATCTCCCTTACGTTGGCCGTTCAAGGTGTCGGTCCTGGTGGTGTAGTGGTTACCATACTTGCCTCCTAAACCCAAGATCGCGGGTTCGAACCCCGATGGATTTTTTCGGGGCGTAAAAATCCAAAGTATGGCTTCCTTCGGAAGGGAAGTAAAGCCGTGGGTCCCATGTCGTACATTTACGGCACGAAAAAAACCTCAAGCCTGAAAGAGAGACCTCTGAGCAAAATTTGTCGGCCGTTTCACGCCCTGAGTTGAATGGGACGCTGATGACCTGAGCTGAGATTCCATAAATAAATCATTCAAATAAAAAAAAAATCCGTTCAAGGTCTTCCTGTAGAGAACCATACGGACGATAAATGTCATTTTAACACAATGCTTCATTTAAGAATTAAATCTGTCCTTCTATCCTGAAATCATAGCTTGGAAAAAAAAACAGATATTGCATATATATATGCAATGAAATGTTAAAACACCCGATTTGAAACATTCAATCAGCGGGCTATTTTTCTCTAAGTAACGATCAGAGGCTGCTATTTCTGTTGAAGAGGAGCCTGATTTTGTTTTAGATTTGTCATCATGACATTGGTAATTCTTGAAATGTTTCTAGGGTTCTCAAAAGAAGACGTAATATAAAACGCAATTATTACAGGGACAACATTTGCCTGAAGATTCTAAAGCACTGTAATTAGGTTTAGAGTTGAATCCAAGACTTGTTCAAGTTCTACATCCGTTTATAACTTACCCAATGACTTACCTTCATAACTTTTCAGTTTGTGTGTGTTTCAAATAAGCAGAAACACAATTTACAAACATAGTTAAAAATACTGTACATTTTGATGTGATTTTAATTCCTTGCAGAAGTCAGTGCTAAGACTGCTCCTGTTAAAGTGACTGGTATATGCGGAGGGAAGTAGCAGACGGGGCGATATATATTTTCATTGCTTTGCTCATTCTCCTAGTTTAGTTGTTCAAGATACTTTGAAAAATCGAATGGATTTATACGTGAAAATTATTCTTTCACACTGGGACATAGTCAGTTTGGAAATGAAGAATCAGATTTGAAAAATTCGGATCGGACCGTCTCGAACCATCTTTACGGACTGATGCTGACGCTCTATCGAGTTACCATGTCCTTCTCCAAGCAGGAAATAGCAAACCTCTCTCTGTCACCTGATTCTTATACGTACCTAAGGTTTCTCCACTAAGAGGCGAGTTGTAATGCTACAAGTATTTATGACTCAGGCATCTTGTTTAACCACCAACTATATAAGGATTAACTTACTTGTATATGTAGAAATTGTTATTTCAATCTCTCTGGAAGAAAAACCTTAGGGAGGTCTCCGGGGTGTAGAATTAGATAGTTCCATGCTTGGTAGCTCAGTTGACAGAACGTCAGCCCGCCGTGGTTCGAGTCCGACCGTGACTCCAACTTTACAAGTCTTTCGTCATTTCCATCTAATGGATTATCACAATGCCTTTAACCTCAGCAAGACTAATGAGAATTATAAAACGCGAGTGTTATCTTCTGACTTCGAAATTTTGTAACTGCTTCAAAGGTTATTTTTAACTATGTTGTTCTTTATTTTTCGTTTATGCATATAACTTTATCTTGGATAGATGCCATAGTATAAGAAGTATTAAATAACAAAATCTTAATAAAAACAATAAAGTGTATTAGAAAACACAGAGAAAGTAACAAATAAAATAAAATGAATAATAGATAAATAATAAAGAAGTCAAAAGCAGAACTCGCAAAAGAAAGTTTAAATTAATAAGCCAAGTTAAAAGCAACACCAGAGACACAAGCTATATAAGTGAAAAACAAAGTAAGACTATTAACAATATAACTAAAATAACAAGAAAAGCAGAAAAGGATAAAACACTAAGAAAAAGTCCCAGATTTGTATTCGCTATATTTCGAACTGCTTCAGTTCTTCTATGGCAAGAAGACAATTGCTTGTTACTTTATCTGTTTTTTCTAATACACTTTATTGTTATTATTGAGCTTTGTTATTTAATAATTCTTATACTATGACATCTATCCAAGGTAATGCTATGAAATTTTGGTTTAACAAATGTCTTCTTGCCATAGAAGAACTCTAACAGTTCGAAATATAGCGATTACTAATCTGTGACTTTTTCTTAGTGTTTTATCCTTTTCTGCTTTTCTAGTTACTGTTATTTAGTTACATTGTTAATAACTACTTTATATATATATATATATATATATATATATATATAGAATGAATCACGTAAAACTAATTACGCGAATATTTCTGAAACGAAAGATGAGCTGTTTTCACCAAAATGTATTGTAAACATGGGTTTATCAATATATCCACACAACAATTCCAAAAATTATCAGTAAGTTTATTTATAGCACAAAGCTACATAAGTTTAAATAGAATAATGTCAATTGACATCAAGAAAATAAAACTAAATGAAATTAGAATGTCAATTTTTTTTGTTTTCGTTTTGGTTGTTTGTTTGTTTGTTTGTTTTTTTGTAAAATGCTAGAGCAAATAAATTACCGGATATCAATATATTTCGTATTTTAAGACTCATTTTGGAGAATTCGCATGATCATTCGGCAAAAGCAATACATTCCAGCGATTGTTAGGCAAAAATAATACAAGTCTGTCTGCAGTGTTAGGAAATTATTAACAATGTGCTGAGATTTATTCTCTATATCTCTCAGCGTACGTACACATTACAAGAAAACATTTTATTCTTCCCATGTTCACCATGTACTAGGAACGTGTCGACTTTTTCTGCATTAGTAAACAATATCATCCTCTTTAGCATATCCAGACGCCCCACTTCTGTGACATATCACGAAATATTGACAGGTACAACGTACTGTACTCCGTATAAAGCAAGCAAAATATTAACACAGACGTACATTACATTAGTGTAGTACCTAATTAGCTAAATGTGGTTTCTGGTTCTATTAAACGATGAACTAGGAATTTTAGACTCGTCCAGCATAAACTGCAGCATATTATTAGTAATTTCCTTAAATGTAGACAAAATGCGAACATACATGTGCTGCTTTTGTCTAACAATCGGTGAAATGTATTACTTTTATTACATGGGAATTTCTAAAATGGGTCCGAGGTCAAAACACTACATAAGACGATGTTTAGTAAACTTCTTCCTTAGTACGGTGCGAAAGCTTCATTGACATTCTAATATTCTTGAAGTCAATAAACATTGTTTCATTTGAAAAAAAAATCATTTAATGTTAGAAATATACTTATTATAGAATTTTGAAATAGTTAAATGGGCTACATTGATTAGCATTTATCTGAGCTTAACTTTCATGAAAACAGTGCTTAAATTGTGCCTTTCGTTTCATAAATATTCACAGTGGAATTTTAGGTATTTTTAGTAGTGTTTAACGCCCGTTTTTATGGGCGGTGGACATCGACGATACATGTAATGAAATGATAAGTTGGGAAAGGATATCTATTAAGGAACGAAGCTTTCCAGGCATAAGTTTAGGGTACCTCCCCGGCATTTGCCAATCATGAGGATTAAAAAAAATCAGTCAGGGAGGACGGTCCTAGTGGGATACGAACCCCAGACCTAACATAATGTTAATGCAAGAGGAAGAAGAATTAATGATGAAGGTTAAATGTTATACAAATAATAACGGTTTAAACCTCTAGTTCACGTTTAAATTGTTATTTACTGTCGTTTTAACTGCCCCTCTTTTATCGAAACTTTCTTTTCTTATTACTAGTCATGCGAAACTAAAGTAATATTCAATGCATCTTCCGTTAGACAGATGACCTTCGGTGCTTGGTTACCGCACCATACCAGTTATTCCGTTTTTATTGCTGCTTTGCAGTTCATGGTAATGAAATATCCGATCCCGCGTTGGCATTTGCATTAACTCAGTTTGTTGGAACCAAAAGTAAATCTGGGATCTCCCCATTGAAGAATAACAATAAATCAATAATATAAGTTCAATTAATAACAAATTCTAAATTCATAAAATCATAAAACCATCAAAACTCAGTTCTTACTCTTGAGCGAAACACTTTGTAAGATTTACTTCCAATGAACAAACATCGTTTCGGACATTAATCGATTGTCTTCATTATGGATACCCGAGCACTGCTAAAAAGTTAGACAAATTATACTTTGATTCTAAAGAAATTATAATTGTCTATAAGAAAAAAAAAAATACGCTGCTTATAATGAAGAAAAAACAATAAAACTATTGAATGAAGTTTCAAAAACATACTAAAACATGTACCACTCGAAGACATTGCTTCGAAAATAAAAGTACAAATGGAAGAAACAATCTTATTTGAATTACAATAGCAGAAATGCAACATACATATGTTTATTTATTGCACAAACAGTTTATTAGGCTAAAATTAAAAATCAAAGTCAGGCAGAAAAGATTTAAGGTCAAGGCCGTAACTGGAAATACGATCTTCGGCTTACTGTGCCGATGCTCTTACCAACTGATTTACCATATTCTGCTCAACGACCAAAAAAAAAAAAAAAATCTCTCCTATCAGAGTCTAAGGTTACCTCATTATGGAAATCTTTGAGTATTTGTGGCCAGCCCAGCATCAGAGTTAACCAAACTATTATGGTTAACTTCTTTTTTCTTTCTAAATCTGATTCAAAACCCTCGCCTTATATAGCACAGGACAAGCCCTGATTGTCTTTTCCTCGGGAGGTAAGAGCTATTTATTATATTAATTTTTTCAGTAGTGTTTAACGCCCGTTTTCACTACTGAGACATAACAGGCGGTGGACACTGACGATACATGGGATGAAATGATAGAATATTAAAAAAGAACTTTTTTTTTAAGTAAGGAAACGTTCCAGGCCTAAGTTTAGGGTACCTCCCCGGCATTTGCCATTTATGAGAACTGAGGAAACCTGGAAAAAACGTCAGTCAGCACGGTCCTGGTAGAATTCTCACCCCAGACATCGGCCACCCTTGGCGGTTTTTTATTATATTACGTTAAGGAATGCGGTCCGCTAAGGATGTTTAGTGTTAAGTGAGAATAGATAACTTATTCATGTATTGCGTTTGCTTTTTGTTAATTAAGACAACCTCAGATATTCCTAACAATATGAGAAACAAAATATTCATAGTTATTGATCCATCTTTGATGTACGAAAGTAACACAGAATTATTCGGGTATCTCGTGACAGTGTGTTCTGTTTAGACGAAAAACGTAACACTAAACTCTCGCAACTCAGTGGGATGTGGGATCATTAATTTTGCACGACTTGTGTGAAAAAAAAAATACATTTTATGTAAATTAACCCTTAGTTAACCATAAAACCAGGATCACAGGTGCTCGTATGTTAGAGAACATATGTCTATAATGAGATAACTTCAGAGGTTTCCAGCGTACAGCGTCCCATTCAACTCCGGGCGTGAAATGGCCAAAAAATTTTGCTCAGAGGTCTCTCTTTTCAGGCTTGAGATTCTTTATCGTGCCCTAAATGTATGACCCGGGACCCATGGCTTTACTTCCCTTCCAAAGGAAGTCATACTTAGGATTTTTACGCCCGAAAAAAATTCATCAAACCCGCCTTAGTGGGTTGAGAAGGCAAGCATGGTAGCCACTGCACCACCAAGACCGACTACGTTGTCGTGATGGTATAAATAACTCCGAAGAAATCGTTTATCAGTTCGTCCATGGACTCGAATTTTTCTTATCTTACTCTGATTCCAAAGAGTTAAATTTAATATGTTAAATATTGAAATAAATAAACTATATACTATCTCACAAGTACACAAATATCAAATTCAACGTTAATGTTCCATTTATCAATATCTTGTCACATGAATGCTGTTAAGTAATGTGATCATTAAAATGTTATGAATAAGCACAGATGTGGTCGAAGTAAAGAGATGCACTTAGCCTTGCGTGAAGGAAAAATAGTTCGAGAAGATGTTAAGGAACAAAGAAGTGCATAACTAATACTCATGTTTTACGGTTCCATTAATCAAATGAACTTTTACAGTGATCCAGTACTTCCTGAAGCGTTAAACTAAGAAAACAAAACAAAAAACGTACGTAGTAAAATAAAAGTGAAGGCAGCGTTGATATGAGCTGACGTACGGTGTAATGTCTTCGGTGAGCTGTTAGATGATATGATCAATACCGTTCATTCATGCAGGTCGATAATCAAACAGACTAATCCGTCAAAAGGTCGCTCGGCAATATTGACGTTCTCTCAAAATAATGGCAGCACGGGAGTGTGAATAATGCCGGAGTACATTATTACAGCACCTATTCTTCTTCTGATTCTGATTCTTCCTCGTACTTTGATGATTTTTATCTTTTTTCTTTTCTCCTCTCCTTAATCATTCCTTATTTTTTTTCTCTCATATTTCTACTTTTCTTCGATTTGCTCTTATATTTCCTTCTTTTCTTTATTCTGTACTTGGTTATCTTATTTCCATTTTATCTCCTTTCCTTCATATTTTGTTTAGTTTCTTTCCTACCCATTTTCTATTTTTTCTTCAACTCCTACTAGCACTTCAACAGTTCTATTTCGCTTTTTCATTTTCTTATTGTTCTATTTGTTTTGTTGTCTTTCTCCATTAGCTCATAAATGTATTTTTGGATTTTATTCATTTTTCCTTCCTACCTTTATTACTTATTCCTTACCGTTTCATCCTTAATTTTTAATCCTGTTATTCATGTATTGTTTGATCTTTCTACCACTTGATTTTCATATTGACATGTTCTTTATCTCTGTTTTTCTCTTTCAATCATTATCTTCTCTTTTGGTGATATTGTTCTTTTTTTTATTTTTGTTCTATTTTCTGCAAATATTGTTTATGGGTGCATTACATTACGGAAAGAAAAATATGATCTTTCAAATTTTCTCAGTCACCCTTGTCAGTTCGCCAATATTCTGAACATTGACAGCACCAATGAATAGCAGCATCTTTGTCAGGAAGAAAGGCTTTTCCTGCATTTAGGGGAAATGACCTTGTCAGTTGTTGTTTATGGTCTTGGGAACTTCACCTGGGACCCATATATTATGTCTGAACAAGAGTTGCCAATAAAGGCTCAAAGAATCTGGAAAGGCGTGCCTTTTTACAGAAATTCACGCTCACATTTTCCTCTCTTTGCACGTTTGCTGTCACCTGCTTTTTCACTTAACTTGGAATTAAGCCGTTTATTTTCCCCCCTCTACACACCTCACCAGATTAAGGTCTTCGAGATGATAAATGGCTCCGGAGTATTTTGGACGCCTCAAGATATTTGATATTTGCTCTCAATAACGATATACTTCGGATAAGGATAACAGCCAATTAATCTCATTAGTGAATCATATCCAATTCCGTTGATACAGCCGCATAGTGGATAAGCACAAGGTTGGGATTGAAAATTAACGTAAATTTAAAAAATCTCCAATTTAAATATCTGCATTTCTGGAAACTGAAAAAAGACACTGAAACATAGAACTGGATTACAAAATATTGCGTAAAAATTATATAAGTGCAAACACTTGTGAAGAAATAGTAAATGACTAAATATATTGACTGAGTCCAGTAAGAATGAATGAATGTACACACACACACACACACACACACACATACACACACACACACACACTTCTACTGTTGTTTTACTACGTATGAACAATCATAGACGTTCTGTTAAAACCAAGTCTCCCTTGCCGGTTGCCCAACATGTCTTATCTCACTGTAAGGATTTTGATGATGCTTTTAATCTAACACTTATTTATGCGTTACCTACACAATGCTCTGAAAGTTTACTCAGAGATAGAGAAATGGCATCTATATTTTTACATAAAGCGCGTATACCACCAGGTTTAAATCTTACATATTAATTTTTTTCCCCACACACTCTTATAGCGTGTTTCATCTGTTTCCATGCATAACGATATCTTCGATATTCAATATTTACTTTTATCACCTTCACTTGTCGTCTTGCCATAGAAGAACTCTTAACAGTTCGAAATATAGCGATTACAAATCTGTGACTTTATCTTGGTGTTTTATTCTTTCCTGCTTTTCTAGTTACTGTTATTTTAGTTTTATATACTTCGAACTGCTTGAGTTCTTCTATGGCAAGAAAACAAGTTACATTTGTTAAACCAAAATTTGATAATATTACATTGAATAGGTATCATAGTATAAGATATATTAAATAACAAAAGCTTAATAATAACAATAAAGTGTAATAGAATACACAGATAAAGTAAAAAATAAAATTAAAAGAATAATAAATAGTAAAGAAGTCAAAAGCAAAACACTCAAAGGCAAATTCATATTAATACGCCAAATTAAAAGCAACAGCAGGGGCGCAAACTATATAAATAAAAATTAAATAACACTATTAACAATGTAACTAAAATAGTAATAACTAGAGAAGCAGAAAAGGATAAAACAAAGAAAAAGTCATAGATTAGTAATCGCTATATTTCGAACTACTTCTATGGTAAGAAGACAAGTAATTATTCATAATAATATTAAATGAAATACAAGCAGAAGTAGAAGAGGCGATGGTGTATTATCAATTCCTAATAGACAGGAAGACAGCGCAATAGAGAAGGCAACAGGAAGACAGCCTTGCGCCTCGCCGGAAACCTGCAATACAGTCGCAGGTTAAGATCGCTGCTGCTTCCCGGAAGAAGTTATGCCTCATAGAGCAGATAGATGACCACTCCTGCTCGGCTGCCGTTTAATTTTCCACGAGAGAAAAGGGATGTTTTGAGAAATGGCGCTCTCTCTCCCTCTACTTTGCCCATAAAAGCAAACGACCTGCTCCCACTCGCAAGGGGTTGAACGCGGCCATCATCCAGGGTCAATGATCCCTAAGTGGAGTTGTTTGCGACCTGTCCTTGGCAAATACCTGCCTTTTCTTTCCCCCTACATCTCCATTTTCGCCAAAATGACTGCTGTATGTTGCAAAAACCTTAACGAATTGGCCTAGGAGTTAAATGGACAACGTGGGGTTGAACCAACTTTTAACGAGCGTGTAAGACCCTGTCATTTATAAATCTCCCTCCAGCTACTGCAATTCTGTACGTGTAGGAGAACAAACAATATATACTCCACTTTTCTGACCTCGACGCTATCTTTCTGGCAAATTCTTGCCCATTAGTAGGTATTACTATTCAAAGTAAAAGGTTGAATTATGCGATGCTAAAACATAGAGATTCTAAGTAACAAGGAAAGAGTAACCTATATAGAAGAAAAATGATACAACACTTAGTTTAACTATCATAGGTTTAAAAACGTCACGCAAGGGATGTTTCATTTCCACAAACGTAGATAAAAAGAGGAAAACAGGTGTGTTATAGACAATGAAGCTAACAGAATAGAAGTAGATAGACAACATCAGTACTATTACAAAAAGCGTTGCTAAAATAAAAATATACAGCAAGCCCTGTTTTATTGAAAAAATCAACTGAAATATGCGTGGCAAGTAATTTTAAGGACAATATTTCGACATTTATTTCATTTTGGTAAATCGTGAATGCAAAATTAGGTATATCATGGCATATTGATTGTTGATTTAGACAAAAGCATTACAAAATGGAGGTAATTTATTGTGTTACTATAATTATCTGATATATTTTTGTTATCACTGTGCTGTAAATTTTGTTATAGATGAATTAGCTGTGTATGACATATTGTCCCCCTTTCATAGAATTAGGAAACCTAAAATAATGCCTATTTTTAAAAATTAATATTTAAAAATTGTATCATGCAAATCGATTATTTGGAATTTTTATGACTTGCGTGGGATTAAATGAAAGTAACAAAATGTATCGGTTATTATAATTTTCGTTAGTAAGGTGATTATTCTCTAATATATTTTCCTATTTTTAATTTCTTTATAATGTTTTCATTTTTCACTTAATCTACACCAAAACATATATTAAAAATAAAATTGTACCATTCAGCACTTCTTTTTCAGGATATTTCTTAATTTCCAGTTCTTCTCTTTATGAATGTTTAGTATTGTTCTGTTCCTCCTGTAGCAATAAAATAATTTAATTTACAGTGCCAGAAACATGACCGTGCAGCAATTCAACGAATTTTGCAAGAAAAATACCAGGCCGGTTATACGTGTAACGATTTAAAGAAGTCATTCTTGGTGATCTAGTTATAACCATATTTGCTTCTTAGACCCAAGGTCGCTCGATCGAACACGATGATCAGGGCCTATTGGAACGTAAAAATCCTAAGTATAGCTTCCTCCGAAAGCGAAGTAAAGCCGTTGGTTCCTTGTGGTAGATTTACGGCACTAAAAGAATTTAAAACCTGAAAGAAGAGAGGCCTCTGAGTAAAACGTTTATGCTGTTTTACTCCCTAGCGTCCTTGGGTGGGACGCTAATAACCAGAGATGTTAAAGAGCTGTTAGGTTTAAAAGGAAAAGGCCTATTTTTTTCAACAGATATTACCTTCTTTAATGTAAAGAAACTGATAAGTGTGGATGATAGTTCCGTAAAAAGCATGCATTTCATTAATAGAAAATGGGCAGTATTTCCACTTGAGGAGAATGGGTATTGAGTTATGTTATTTAATACTTACATTTTACAACGGAACTGAGTTCAGGAAGGACCTACCTGCAGTATAGTTGAGGTTATAAAATTTAAGCGTATTGCTGTGTCTAATCCAACTTTGAACAAATAACTAAAGACAAAAGATAATAGTACAGAATTATATATAGATAATCTTCTTCTTCTCATTTGGCGCTACATTTTTGTGAGCCTTCGTATAGATAAATTATAAAATAGTAATTTATATTTATGAGACAAAATATTCTGAATTATTTAACCTAGTAAGTATAAATAGTTCAGAAAATCATGAAAAAAGCTATGCTTATTATTACTACATTAACAGTGCATTAAGACATTAATTTATAATGTATACCATTATTATCAGGTTTCATACGCTATTTTTATAATTGTAAAATGAATACTAATAAAATAATTAGTATTAATATCGGTTTTCTAAATGTAACAAATTCCTTCGATGGAGAGTATTTAGTTCATTGTTTGTTATTATTGCTAGCGAAGATGGATCGATTTAGCGCAATAAATTTTAGACCAAGGTAAAAAGGCTAACTTGTCACTATCAAGGAGAAAATTTTGTGATACATATCAGAAGGTTTAAAACAGATTCATATTTGATTAACAGTAAAAATATTAAGGGTATTTTAGTGTTGGCATATATTTCAGAACAGATTAGTATTATCAAATTCTACTAATTTATTTGGTAAATAATAATTTATTAACTTTTATTAATTTCATAATTATGTATTCTGCAATGAAGATGAATTAGTGATTCTGTTTACAGTATTATATAAATTGTTTCCTTAATATTACCATAGCTTTATATTCAGCAGCATTTTATGTCCTGAAAACAATTTAATGACGAAATTGTTACTATGCAAGTAGTGTGTAATATAACATCTTATTAACGATTATGACCAATAATAAGTACATTTTTAATTCTGTTATACTCGTACAACAGTTTATTAATGTGGAACTCTTTGTTTAAATGTAGCTTAAAATATTCTTTTGTTGTACTTTATTGCTGATAGATATATGGTGAAAAGAGAAATCAAATCGCAGTGAAATGTTTTCTTAAAAGAAAAATACTTATTTACAGTGTAACAATATTAAAAAGAGAGAGATTTTGGTAAGTTTTCCGAATATTCGGCTTTTAGCTTCAGTGCCAACACATCTGTTGTTTAATGTGTTAAATAATTGCGATTGTCTATGATAAGCAGTTCTACAAAGAAGTATCAAAATAAACAGACAATGTTGAACTTAGAATTTTCTGTTTTGTGTGGTGCGGTTAATAAATGCAGACAACTTAATAATTCAGAATTTCCATTACAGCTTCACTGATTCTTTATCACTTAGAGTATGCAAGGAAGTAATGGGAAAATATTGATGAGCTATTTCTATCATTACCAATCAAATTAATTGAGTTTTTAATTTTTTTTATTTAGTTTATGTATGGACGCTCTTCAACATCTCAGGTTATCAGCGTCCCATTCAAATCAGGGCGTGAAACGGCCGAATAATTTTGCTCAGAGACCTCTTTTATCAGACTTGAAGTTCTTATCGTGGCTTAAATATACCACACGGGACCCACGGCTTTACTTCCCTTCCGAAGGAAGCCATACTTAGATTTTTTACACCCGAAAAAAGTCATCGGTCCTGGCCGGGATAGAACCCACGATCTTGTTAATTGAAAAGGCCTAGCTGTCAGGGAACATTGCTGAAAAACTAAACGTTGTGAATTTTCTAAATATAGCCACATATGAAATATAGTAAAATATTAGAGCAATCGTTTTACTTATTCAACCCATATTTTCCAATAAAGAAAGTTAAACAATTCAAGACAATTAAACAAATGTATTACTTTTGTGTACAACAAGTTGATATTTATGAAATGAGACATTAATGCAATTTAATAATTTTATTGAACTAAAGAAGAAAGTATAGAAGCAGGAGAAATTAAGTGTCTCATAATGAACTAAACATACAAAACATTATGTAAATAATAAAACAATAGAAAACTATTTCAAGGGCATGCATATCGGATCGGCCATGAGCTATAATCCAAAAATATAAAGGTATTTAGAAAGATGAGATCAAAATAATAGACCTAAGACTTGAATATGAGAAAAAGATGATCTTAATACGAAATGCTATGAATTTCTCTGTTTAATGTAGGTATCATAAGCGCAAATAACAGCATACCAATATCGTGGGCTTAAAGAAGAACATGCTTATAACTAGATTGAGTACGTTCATGTAGAAAAACTATGAAAACATGCTGCAAAACTGGCAAAACAAGACAAAAAATTACTACAAAATATGGAAGTTCTATTAAAGGGAGGGAAAATATAAATAAAATGCTGAGTAGTTTATACTATTAACTCATTACAAATTAATGTAACTTGGCATTTCTTTTGCCATAACTTGCATTGCATAAAACAAATTCATGTTGATCTAAATTACCTATGCCCGCGCTTGTCACCAGATACTAATTTAAATGCTAAAAAGTATCTATCAACATCGCAGAATGTGACAGCACAGTATTTAAAGTGCAACGCAATCAACAATTCATTATGACTTAAATTACTATCTCATCCTTCTAGCACATTCCCCCCCCCCCAGTTTTTCTAACCCTGAATTATGTTCAAAAATAGTTTCCGATTTCTTTACAACTAGCTGGCCTTGCGATCTTGTATAATTTGGACACTTTCGTCATCAGCCCCAAAGCTTGCCCTCTCAGTTCAAGGTCGGTACTGGTGGTGTAGCGGTAACCATACTTGCATCCTAAACCCAAGATCGCGGGCTCAAATCCGACCAGGGTCGATGGATTTTTTCGGGCGTAAAAATCCTAAGAATGGCTTCCCTGGAAGGGAAGTAAAACCTGGGCGCCTTGTCGTACATTTACGGCACGATAAAGAACCTCGAGCCTGAAAAAAGAGGCCTCTGACAAAATTTGTCGGCCGTTTCACGCCCTGAATAGAATGGGACGCTGATCACCTGAGATGTTAAAGAGCGTCCGTAAATAAAACAAATAAAAAAAATCTTAGTTCAGATTGTTCTGTCATTACAGGCAGAGAACAAAAATGAGCCCTTATATAGGCAAGACCTGCTTTCTCAATACTTTCCCTCCTGTGATATATTAATAGCTCAAAGCTTCTGTGATTTAAAAACAGTAATTAATATATTCTCATTAACTAAATGTTGATATTATTATTATTATTATTATTATTATTATTATTATTAATTTTGATTCAGGTACTTTTGCAGGAAATAAAATAATTTTTCTAGATGGCAAACTTAAATTACAATTTGGCAATTCTGCATACTATTTTTTGAATATACACTGCATAAGTGGTTAAAGACAATAAAACTATCTTTATAATATTGTCAGTGTTCTGCTCATAGAAAAGAACATCTTTCAGATATGATTCCGAGCTTGTGGTCACATCCAAATCTTGAAGCCTTTGCTTGTAGAGATCAATTTTGGCTGTTTTTTTCGATCACCTGTTGGAAAAACAATAAAAGTAATTACCATAATTGGAATTAATGAACGCTAGAATACGTGGGATGCAAGAATGAGAAGAGAATGACTCGTTAAAAATGTTTTTAATTTTAATAATTAAATAGGCAAACCCGAACTTTAGTGATTAATATTACAAAGAGAACTATTTAATATTAACAAAATCACACAGTTCTTTTATGTAGTTTTTCCTTAAAGTAGATTGATATGGTACAGATATCTCTGCAAAGGGTTCTAAGAATTCTCTAAATAAAGGATCATTAGTGATTCCTGGGCCAAGTTCACAGCATTCTTGCTAAAGGCTTGAAACTTGCATCATTTTTTGAAACAGAATTTCCCTTGGTGGTAGTGATTAAAGTATGGGATTTTCCTTCCACTCTCATATGTTTACTTGCACCTTAATTTATGTTTGACAAACATTTAATTTATATTAATTCATCCTTAAACCATATAAAGTGAAACTATAAAATTATATAAAGAAAATAAAAGAAGTCATCTCTTTTTCGGAAACAGTACAAAATAAGTTTCTCTCTGTAGTGCATGATTTATCTGAAGAGTTGTTCACCTAAATTTTTAATTTTAACTAAGCGGTAACTTATCCTTGGGCACTAAAAATGTGTTTTAAAGTTTGAAGAAAATAAGGCTAATAATTGTTTTGTTTGCAACACAAAGGTACACTTGTTATGTTTGCGTAACAACAGCACAGTTAGATGCATCACACACGGACTATACAGAATAGCGCCGCTACTTGCTTCCTTCCATAAACACGCTACACCAGTGTGTCCGTGTATTTCACTGAATTATATTTATATTTTTTAAAGTTATTAGGGCAAATAAGAGGTTGAGAGTGAGTGAAATATTCTATATAAGCTCTGTGGGAGTTCATATCTGTGTTTACTCTCTAAGAAATGCTGACTAAAATTTATTTATTTCAACAATTGCTAACATCCCTAAAAAGTCGCAGATAGATTATATATACATATATTTACCTATGATCATAATATAACGTATTAATATAATGTAGCAACACCAGTATTAGCAACAACAGTAGTATTTATTATTCCAATTAAGTTATGTATACATATATAGCACATCACAGTCGCATGGGGCGCAAGACCGTTCGGGCTCTTGTGCATGATCTGCAGTAGTCTATGTTAATTAGTTTTAATAATTGTTCAATACCCAGAACTAAAATACAATAAAGGACAAATTTAATACTTAAAAACTTCATTTCTATATTTAATAGTTAATTAATATAAGAAACCAACAAAATTAACACACACATATGACACAACATACAATAAATCTGACATTCATATAAACATTTCGTATTATTTATGTACAATGCTTACAGAAATTCTTGTCCCTAAAACTACGTATTTCATTTAAGAAAATGCCCAGTATTAGCCATTTTTTTGCCTATTTTCAATTAAGTCCCAATATGCCAGCCTCCCCTTATTTGAAGTCAAAAATAAATCCTAGAGATATTTTATTCTAGCATTCTGTCTGCGTACACTTAGCCAAAATATGCACCCTGTCTTCCGGTACTCCCATAAATTTTATAGTGTTCAATAGATTCTAAAGTAAATAGAGTGCGTTTTTAAAAATAAAAATTGCATTACAATGAGCAATATAATACTTTAGAAGCGTATTTGTTTAGTTTGAACATTTGTGTATTTGAGGAAAACATGTTTTATAACACCCAGTTATTTTAGGATATCTTTTTTATAGAATCAGAAAGCATGGGCTGACAATGTAATCATGAAGCACTAGAGAGTTAAGATGTCATGAAAACTTGGTGCAAAGTACTACTAGAAAAGCAAGCCTATGTCAGCGAATAGAATTTTAAGAGGAGAGGCTAGTGGAACCTGTTTTTGTTGTCCTGAGCTCAGGCTTCTCCCACCCAAGGAAAACGCATAGATCACGTGGTATTAGTTCCGGCATCGAGTTGCCTCCTAACAAGAGGACTGGAAAGAAAATGACACCTGTCAACCTAAGTATTGATAACGAGCCGAGAAATTTACTGCCCTGCCCACTTTCCACACTCGGTCGTGAGGAAACTGAGGAACTGAAATAATAATATTACCGAAGTAGAATATCATCAGATTCTAGTGTTGAAAAAGATGGTGCGTTAACTTTCTATTTGCCGTAATATAGCCGAAAATATTTAACGTCTAGTATCCACTTGTGTGAATGTTTTATCTGTATTAATAAACGTTCAACTCTAATGACCCATTTACAATGAAAATGAAACGCAACATATATTTATACAAATGTGTACAAGCTATTGCCTTTGCCATAAATTTTTAATAAGATATTACTGGAAGATTCAATAGTTTATTCAGTAGGCCGTGTGTGCTTCATTTGCGCTAACGTTTACGTTTTAAGTGTGTTTGGTATCCCTACACAACATGTGTTTACATCAGTGTTTCCCAAACTATATTCCGTGCAAGAATAGTGTTCTGTGAGGTGCGTGTATGTGTTCCCCCCATATTTTTATCGGGAACCAGCCATTTCATTCCGCCACACACATATAACAGCTATATTGTCACCCCTCAAATGCGTTCATTGTTGCGACAGTTACCGTCGACGGCTTGCTGTTCCCCTTTAACTACTCTGAACAATGATAAAATAATGTATTTAAATTAGTAACTTTGGTTTATTTACGAACGCTATTTAACATCTCAGGTCATCAGCGTCCAATTCAAATCAGGAAATGAAACGGCCGACAAATGTTTCTCAGAGGCCTCTCTTTTCAGGTTTGAGGTTCTTTTTCGTGCCGTAGATGTACGACACGAGACCCATGACTTTACTTCCTTCCGAAGGAAGCTATACTTAGGATTTTTACGCCCGAAAAAATCCATTGACTCTGGCCGGGATTGAATTCGCGATTTTGCGTTTAGGAGGCAAGTATGGTTACCACTACACCACCAGGACCGACTTACCTGTTGAAAATTCCAATAGGTGTGGAAATAAGTTAGACGATCCAGTGACGCTTCCGGACTGGCCGTACTGCTGGTTTTTTTCGATATATGTGTAATAACCCCATAGAAAAGGATGCGTTCCTATATGAATATTGAGAATAAATGAAACTGGGGAAGAAATATTTAATTCGATTATAATTACTTTATTATGAAATTGAAATGTTGCGAGGTTTGCATTGATGGTGCACAGGCAATTTTTAAATGGTTTTAACGCCTGTTTTTACAACTTAGGCGCCACTGGCGGTGGACATTGATTATACATGAGATGAAATGATAAATTGGGAAATAATTTTTTTAAGGAAGGAAACGTTCCAGACAGTTTAGGGTACCTCCCAGCATTTGCCATTTATGAGGATGACGGAAACCTGAAAAAAAAAAAAAAAAAACTCAGTCAGGGAGGACGGTCCTGGCGGGATTCGAACCCCAGTTCTCCCGACCTCGGCCATTCGTGGTGGTCACGGGCAATAGGGGAAGATAAAAGAGAATCCTGATTTTTGTTCCACAAAGCTTCACATAAACAATCTTACAACGAATAAGATGCCAGCAATCCTTAAAAGTGTGCTTGATGATACAGTTAAAATGTTTAATTTTGTTAGATCCCTCCGACTTAATCCAGACTGTTTAAAACACTCTGCGAGAAATGGGTAGGCAGCATACAGCGTTTCTATTACCCACGGAAGTGAGCAGGGTAAAATGCTTGTCCGGCACTTTGAACTTCGTAGCGAATTGCTAGTAATCTTATCAGAAAATTCAGGACAGTTTACGTTTAAAAAATGCATTTTGACAAATTCGTCATAGCTAATGAAATTCGTCTTCCTTTCAGATATTCAAATATTAAAAAAAAAAAAGAATTCTGGATAGCACCTGCAGAAGAACTTACCCTGCTTTTCTAAACTGAATGAATTTCCGGATGAAACAGAATCTACAATCACGGATGAAGTTTTAAGCAGCATCTTGCTGTATTTAGAGTATTTTCTTGCGATTGATAAAGATGCTATCTCTTAGGTATGAAATCCGTTTTCAACGACACTCGAACCAGCCAGGTTCAGTGCAAGTGATTTTGAAATATTAATTGACTTGTTTTCTGACTCTCAATTTAAAACAGCAGTTCAATGACCTCCCTCTGAATGACTTTTGGTGCAGTGTTGTAAAAGAATACCCCAATATCTCTAAGCGTGCTGTTGGAGTGCTTCTTCCTTTTGTGACAAAAATCGAAATGAAATGGGATATTTGCATTATGCTACAACGAAAACAAATTAGAGAAATCTGACATGAGGATCAAGTTGTCATCCATTACTACCAACTTCAAGAAAATCTGTGGTAGTAAACAGCAAAAACAACAATCACAATGAATTTCCAGATTCAGATATTATTGTTGTATCATTAGAATGACGTTATAATTTGTTTAGTAGTTGGTTTTAAATTGTCTCACTTATGGATAAAAAAAAAAATAGACGGAACTGTAAGTAGTGGACAATTTTCATTAAGGCAATTTGAGTGTGGTTTTAACATTGTAACACTTATTTTAAGTTATACCAAAGAAAGTTATGACTTTTTACTATGAGTTTGAGTATTACATTTAATTCCCCTTAAACGAAAAGTATTCCATGACCAAACAAGTTTGGGAAAAAACTGGTTTACATCATGCGTTCGTTATTACTGCGTCAACGCTTGTTGACTTGTTTTATTTACGGACGCTCTTTAACATATCAGGTCATCAGCGTCCCATTCAGTTCAGAGCGTGAAATGGCCGACAAATTTTGCTCAGAGACCTCTTCTTTCAGGCTTGAAGTTCTTTATTTTGCGGTAAATCTATGACATGGGACCCACGGCTTTATTTCCTTAGGATTTTTACGCCCGAAAAAAAATCCATCGCTCCTGGTCGGGTATTACCCCGCGATCTTGGGGTTTAGAAGGCAAGTATGGTTACCACTACACCACCAGGACCGACGTCAACGCTTATGAACGAGAGTAGTATGGACCCCGCGGCAGACGCGTAATTGACGTCACATCCGGTTTTAGTTCAAGGTCATATTTTGTATTGCGTTGTAGTGTGTGGGTATGTTGTAAAGCGTCCGCCGAGGGGTACACTTTTTGGATTGTACACACTACAAGGGAATACAAAATATGACGTTGAAGTGAAACCGGATGTGACGTGTGAGGCGTCCGGCGCGGGGTACATTTATATAGAAATGAATAAAATATGAGATATGTTGATACATTTGTTAATTTGTTTTTATTTATTTTATTTGTTATTACATAGTTACATTATATATGTATACTTCCTTGATGGGATAAAAGCAGGCTGCAGCATCAATGCAATACTTGTCACATGTATCGCAATCGGGTGTGTGTAGTTGTGGGATGTGAGGGAAGGGGATGGGTATTTCGTTGTTGCGACACGCTCTTTTGGCGAGGCATTGGAGACAGTAGGGGAGGAATTTGAATTGTTTGTTTTTGACATTTATTAAAGACGGAGACCATACTTCGAGGACTCTGGTGCGATTACTGTTTTGATTGTTGCGTTGCATGTTGGGCTGTAAAGAGAAGAGAGTAGGTGATAGAGAAGAAAGATTGGGTATGATGTTATTTATCTTTTGTGCAAAGAGGACAGAGGTAAATGAAGGGTGGAGGTCCGTCGATGTGGGTGCGATGATGGGGTAGGTTGTAATGGGAGGTGCAGCGTCTGAAACTTTGGAAGACGTTTTTACAATGTGGGTTTAGTAGGGGCCACATGAGGTCGACGTCAATGGGTGGAAAGAGGAGTAGTTGATTGGGTGGGAGAGCTGCGATAACTATGATTTCAGGTTGAGTTAAGGTGCATAGCCTGCGCGAGTTTCTGACGTACTTGAGGAATGCATTCATCTGAAAAGGAATAAAGCGATTGTTGAGAATAAGGCGTGCGAGCACTGTGTGGAGGATGTGAATAAAAAGGGAAGGAAGGTAGGAGGGTGCGTTATTTGCAAAGATGAACGTGTTGGCGACGTTTATGGTACTTGCATGGGTTGCGAGTGCGGAGCGGATGGTGAAAGCGGAGGATAATTGCATAAGTTTTGGTAGATGTGGTTTTAAGGTGGATGATGTGACAGGATCTTTGAATAAGGGGTTGATATGCGATAAGGATAATGAATTGTTGTTAAATTGTACGTGTAGGTACAAAGAGGGGATGGGGTGTAGATTTAATGCGAGTATAATGAATATGGAAGGTGTGAAGAATGTATATAATTGTTTGAGGCCTGTAACTAGATGTGAGAAGGGTGGTCGGTGTGGTTATTTGTATTACGGTGAATTTGAGATGGGTCAGGTTGAATGTCCAGAGGGGTATGTGTTGAGCGAGGGGTGCGACTGTGTGAAGGGGAGGAGGAAGGGTAAGAAGTGCGAATATTACGGTAAACCTATAGTGATGTATGCGGGCGGTAATGTTACTATGAGGGTGGAGATGTTGGATTGCGAAATGATGATGAAAGCGGTAGATTTGCCGGAGGGTTTGGATTTGAAGTGGAGGCTGTCGGAAGAGGAGAGTGAATTGGTAGTGGCGTATAGTGTAATGAACGAAATGAATAGTTATTTTATGGATAATTATGTGTATTTATTTGGGGAATGTGGGGATGGAGAATGGAATTTGGAGGTGGGGGGTAGAAGAGTAAAAGGTAGGGTGAAGCGTGGTTCGCATTGGAGTGCAGAAGGTAATTTGAAAATAAGTTCACAATGTGGAAGTGAAGTGGGGAAAGTATCGGTGAATAGTATAAGGAAGGCGGCAATGGATAGGTGTAAGAAGAGTATTAATGGGGTGAAGAGCAAGATGAGAAAGGAGTGTGAAGATAAGATGAGAGGAATGAGTCGACAATTGGATGTAGCGATAAAGGATAAGGAAGAAATGGAAGAGAGGATGAGAGAAATGATGGATAATATGGAGAGGATGAAGAGGGAAATGGAAGAGAAGAAGGAGAATGTGAGTAAGCAGCAGGAATTGGTAGGTCGAATAAAGGTAAACGTGAAAAAGTTGTATGATGAGTTTGAAGGGTTGAAGGGTTTAATAGGTAAATTGGGTAAGGCGTGTATAGGTGATGTTAATGAAGATGTAGAATTTGAAAACTATGCAAATCTATATGACACTGAAGCAGAAGAAGAAGAAGAAGAAGAAGAAGAAGAAGAAGAAGAAGGGGAAGGTGTAGGAGGAGGAATGGAAGAAGGGGATGAGGAGGGATTTGAATATGACACAAAATAAGGTAGGTTATAAAATATATACGACTTTTACTATAGAGTATTTAATATATAAGTAGCATAATAGGTACAAAAAAAATATGGAAAAATATATATATATGTATGATTGATAATAAAAGTTTTTTCTCGTTATAAAAATATATTTACATAAGACTTTTTTTTTTACAATACAATATATAATATAAGTAGAAAAAAGATAAACAATTGGTATAAACACTTATGGGAAAAAATAAAAAGATAAACAATAAACACTTATGGGAAAAATATATATGTATAAATAAATAATTAAATATAAATACATGTTATAAAATATATATTGGAATATGTAATATAAATAAGAAAATATATTTAAATTAATGAAAAACAAGAAATATATATAATAATGAATAAAAATGAAATGAAATGAAAAAAGTGCAAAATTATTTACAGTATATTTTGAAGTTTTCTTTTACGTCAGTACTGTTGAAGAAAACATGTCTCCCCGGTTGTAGGGGGATTACTGGTGGAGGTGGTGGTATGTAGGAATCTACAAACATGTTACTTAAAATTGTTGTTTTTTTGGGTAAGTAGGTAATAAGAGTGGGCATATGTATTAGTGTATTTGAATCAATATTAAAAGTGTTTTCCATGGCTTTAAGTTTTTCACTAAGAACAAAATTTTGTCTTTCTAGCGCGACAATTCTTTCTTCTATTAACATTATATAATTATCGCGGTGCTGCAGTTGGTGTTGTTGCTGTTGTTGTTGTTGTGGAGGTGGTGATGGTGGCAGTTGTTGGAGTGGTGGGGACTGCTGCCATTGTAACAGCGCGACTCCCACTGGATCGTTGCCAATCGCCGCGAAAGAGCTCATCTACAAATTAGGAAGGAGGGGTTAATGAGAAGGAAGAATAATTTAAAGAAAGAGAGTGAAAAGCCAAAGCTTTTAGGGAAGGGGGTGAAGGGCAGCAAACCATGCAGGTACATTCATTTGCGGGAGGGTAATCGGATAGGATGTCAACTGGGTAGTTGCTGTGCCATTTTTTCATTAAAACTAATCTGTCCATGGATGGTAATGAATACCATCCTGTAGACAGTCTCTGCTGGTCTTTGATAAATTTTAAGCGAAATTTGTTTTTGTTATCAAAAAGAGCTGTAAGAGCAAAGTTATGCAAGAACGGTTGATTGGAAAATACTAAACACAGGACGTCGTACCAGCAGTCTATGTGATGTACCGGTACATCCAATTGCACGATTAAAAAAACGGTATTAAAGAAATATGATTCTCCGTTAAAAATGGCATGCCACTCATCATAGTGAAACACACCGTGCATATACGAGCGCGTGTTAGTGAAGAGAATATTTTTAAACTCAAACGAGTGTTCAAAGTAAACGTAAAATTCGCCATGATTTGTAAACAGAAAATTTGACAAAAATGGTTTTGACTCCCAAGTGTCATCATCATCTTTGGAAAACGCGACAAAGAAAGTGGGAAATTGGTCTACATAGTTGTACCCGTCGAGCAAATGCCCGATATATGATCCTACAATGGTACAGCAAGTACCCTCGGAAATGAAGAATTCTAGTATAGTACAAACAAAGATGAAGGAAGATGGAAAGTAGTTAGGTTCAAAGGATTGCAAAACGGTGTAAGACGGGAACAGGTGTTTAACAATGCGGTATTTTGAGGTGAGAGGAACGATGTCAGGATTGAGGGTAAATGATAAGGAAGATGCAGAGGCCATAATCTGCAAAAACAAAATAAAAGTGCGTGTTACAATTAAGGGGAATGAGGATCGTTAAAGTGCGAGTGCCAACTAGAAATATCCCAATAAGTTATAGTGTCTGTGTTTGCAAAGTGTAAACGCGGATCGTGTTTTATTTGTGTGTGCCCATGATACCACCATAATGGTGGTTCGAGTGTGAAGTGTAAAAAGTTAAAACAGCAATCGAGTACAAAATATGGATTTCGAATAGCAGCAAATGAACAATCGTGGCTGCAGTTAACGTTTGTGAAACCTGGGAAAATGCAAAAAATTCTACAGCACTTTATGGAGCGTTTCCAAAAGGGTAAATGCAGATCTACGCGCGTGGGACGCACATCATTATGTGTAAATTCAAAGGGGTAGTTACAGTACGCGCATTTAATGGCAAATGGAGGTGTAGGAAGGGGTGTTACTTTTGAAGCTATGAAAGTGATGGATAAATTGAATGCACTGCCAGCACAGGTTTTACTAGAACACAAGGGACAGGTGACGGTAAAGCAGGGTTGGCACTCCTCTGCAAAGCAGCTTGACAATGACATCTGTGCATAAGAAACGAAAATAAAGGAAATAGAGTAATATAAATGTGTACGTGAAAGTATTAACAATGACTATAAATGAACACTTACGATGGATACACAATGATGCTGCGACAAATCACCAGTCCTTTTATCATGTACCACAGCAACCACCACGTAGAAGCAGGAAAGAAAAAAAATGAAAAAACTGTAAACAGCACGACGTCTATAAGAAAAAACAAACAAAAAAAAAAAAAGGAACGTTATTAATATGAAAGACACAACACAAAAATAATAACATACACAGAGTAATGATGTTACGTGCAGCGTTAACAAACTATAAGAAAAACAAAAGAGGAACGTTATTAATATGAAAGACACAACACAAAAAATAATAACAGTACACAGAGTAATGATGTTACGTGCAGCGTTAACAAACTATAAGAAAAAACAAAAGAGGAACGTTATTAATATGAAAGACACAACACAAAAATAATAACAGTACACGTTACGTGCAGCGTTAACAAAACATCCATATTGAAAAAAATAACAGAATATGCACCAGCGCGTACTTTACACCATTGTATGCAAGGACTGGACGTGAAGGAGCAATAATAATAATAATAATAATAATAATGTGAGTAATACTACAAACACCTACATATATGTAATAAATGAATAAATACTACTTACAGGAATGAATTCAGGATTAATGGTAAAAAAAACTGCGTTGATCCTTTTAGCATGGAAATCGTTTAGCAACTGAAATGAATGTATACAAAAACACATATAATAAAACAATGACATTATAAACAATGAAATATGGTGTGCAGTATTAAACAAAAAAAAAATGAATTAATGCACCACTTTAAGTATAACACATAAGTACTACGATAAATAACAGTAATAATACTTACACAAATGTGTGTATGTGTAAGACGTTGAAAACTTGTTTCCACCGCGGTACACTTCGTGGCATGTGCAACAGGAGCAGCAGCAGCAGTCAAGCACTGAATGTGATAGAGGAAAAGCGGCAATGTTTTATTGAAGACGTATGACGTATGTGGTGAGGTCCCGTGCTCCATAAAGCGGACGTAGCAAAAGTCTGGGGGAAGAGATAATGGATTGTTGCAACCGGATGCAGTGTTATCGTTGGAAAAAACAATGGAGGTTATCAGCAGTGTGCAGCAATCGAAACCGGATGTAGACCGGATGCAGTGGTATCATAGGAAAAACAATGGAAGTTATCAACAGACCGCAGCGATCGAAACCGGACGTTGTTAGTGTCAGACTTGCACCAGCTAGTTAACCACCGGATGCTCTTACTAGATTGGAAAGTCCACACGCTGCAAGTGCACATGTACTATCGTCTTGGGAATGACGTAGCACATTTTCCTTTCCCAGCGCAGAGTGGAGCACTTGCGGTATATCATTGCGCAGGGCAGGGGATCGACACTGCCTACCGTCACTGTAACTTGCAGTAGGGGAATAGCAATTACAAAATGACGTAGCACATTTCCCCTTTCCCAGCGCAGAGTGGAGCACTTGCGGTATATCATTTTGCAGGGCAGGGGATCGACACCGCTCACTGCCGCTGTAACTTGCAGTAGGGGAATAGCAATGAAATGACGTAGCACATTTCCCCTTACCCGGCGTAGAGTGAAGCACTTGCGGTATATCATTGCGCAGGGCAGGGGATCGACACCGTTTACCGCCGCTGTAACTTGCAGTAGGGGAATAGCAATGAAATGACGTAGCACATTTCCCCTCACCCGGTGTAGAGTGAAGCACTTGCGGTATATCATTGCGCAGGACAGGGGATCGACATCGCTTACCGTCACTGTAACTTGCAGTAGGGGAATAGCAAATACAAATGATGTACATTTCCCCTTTCTCAGCGCAGAGTGGAGCACTTGCGGTATATCATTGCGCAGGGCAGGGGATCGACACCGCCTACCGTCACTGTAACTTGCAGTAGGGGAATAGCAATTACAAATGACGTACCACATTTTTTTTCTCGCAGAGTGCAGCACTCACGGTATATGACTGAGCAAGGCATGGGTTCGAGAGTTCTAGCGGGTACATATATATATTGTTTGTAAAGTGGTAAAAAAGAATTGTTTACTGTGTGCATTAGCTTGATTCTTGTGTACGCTTTACAAAGCCATGCAGGACTATGAGGTGATGTTGATTGGAATTTTAATAGCAACGATATTGTCCATATTACTAACGCTGTATATTGCTTGCTGTGATGATAGTGACTGCAAGTGTAAACGTAACGGTGAAAACGACACTTCATGTACGCCGTGTGTGATGCCACCGTAAGTGTTATTTATTATTGCATAATTAAACTCATATTTAATGCATGTATTCAAATTATTAATACACTATTATAAAGGCATTACACAACTGAAAAGATAGATAGATAGATAGATAGATAGATAGATAGATAGATAGATAGATAGATAGATAGATAGATAGATAGATAGATAGATAGATAGATAGATAGATAGATAGATAGATAGATAGATAGATAGATAGATAGATAGATAGATAGATAGATAGATAGATAGATAGATAGATAGATAGATAGATAGATAGATAGATAGATAGATAGATAGATAGATAGATAGATAGATAGATGTGGAGCGTTGCGCAAATTGTATATAACGTTAAAACGATATATTTCACGTTTACTTTAAAGGTTTACTTGCTAACGTGGTATGATGGAAAACGAGGACCTGTCGCCTTATTTTCAAGAGGACTTTCCTATTCCTTCGGACAACGACGAGGACTTTCTGTCTTATTTCGAAGGTGATATTTCCCTACCTTCTAACGACGGCAACGATGACCTGCCTAACGATAGTGGGATGGAGGAGGAGATGTTGGTAAGTGAACCACCGTTATTTGACATTGCTCAGCATCGCAAGCGTTCGGTGAATAAGTTTTATTCAGGATTTTCGGAAACCGTTGTAACCGTGCGACCCATGCCTGAAAATGCAAATCCTGAACTGTGGATTTCTGAAACGTTCCAGGGGCTGTTGAATTTTTTAAATGAAAACCTGTTGAACAATGAACCCGGGTACATGGGGTTATCTATTAGTGATTCTAGACATCCCTCTGCTCCATTTAATATGAGCGTTCGCAGGTTTGATCAAATAAATCCGGAGGCTATAATAAAATCAATAGAGAGGGTTATGCAGAGTAATAGGGAATTTTTGATAAGAGGACCATTGAACATTAACTGCGTGTGGACCAAAGAGGTGCAGGGTTCGTGCTTCAAACCCTGCGAAATATGTAGCAGGAATAAAGGAATTATTGAGATTAAAAATAATGACACATTGTGTTTACCTAGAGCCATTGTCGTGTGTAAGGCTAAAGTTGACGGAGATGATAATTATCGTGCGGTTAGATGTTTTCAACGCATTCAAAAGGAGAAGGCGTTAGAATTGTGCCAACATGTAGGATCCCGCGATGGTGCTTACACTCTGCAAGACGTTGAAAGTTTTGCACGTAAACTGCGGGAATATAACATTACCGTGTTTGGGGGTCATTCGGGAAAGAACGTGTTGTACAAGTGGAATGCGAACTCTGAAAAACACCTCGACTTATTGTTACATGACGAACACTTTAACGCCATAGTGGACCTGCACAGAGCATTTTCGTGCAAGTTTTACTGCCGTCAGTGTAATTACGTATCTGTGAATAAAAAAGAGAGGCACCGCTGCGATTTGAAATGCACCAAATGTCACCTGGAGTGCAAATCGACAGATACTGTCATTAGGGAGTGTAACTCGTGTCACAGGAGTTTTAGGGGCGAGGAATGTTATAATAACCATTTATTGAAGGGGTCATATTATCCTAAGAATGTGTCTGTTTGCGACATTGAAAAGGTGTGTCTATCCTGCAACAAACTGGTTAATAGCCGACGTAGGAAGACGTCGCATAAGTGCAATGAAAAATTTTGTAACGCGTGCAAGTGCCATGTGGATGCAAATCACTTGTGCTACATTCAACCTTATAAATCTGATATTTCTAGTAAGAAGAAAAATAGATTTATCTTCATGTTTATAGATTTTGAATGCACGCAAAACACTCCGTATATGAGTAATGTTGACACATTTGAACACCTACCAAATCTATGCGTTTTGTACCAGGGATGTTCTGTATGCATGGACGTGACACATAAAATGAACTATTGTTCGCAATGCGGTATAAAGGAGTGGGTATTTAGAACAGATCCGGTTAAGCAACTATTTGATCACATTACCCAGAGTAGGTTCGATTTCTGGGACGTCACCGTCATTGCCCACAACCTCAGGTCTTACGATGGTCAATTTATACTCAAGTACATGATTGGGAACCTCGGGTGGACACCAGAACTAATTATTACGGGTACGCGTATATACAGGATGAAGCATGACAAGATAACGTTTTTAGACTCGCTGAACTTTATTCCCATGCCTTTGGCCAGATTTCCAAAGACGTTTAATCTAGCCGATAGCAAGGGTTATTTTCCTTATTTATTTAACACCAAGGAAAATGAAAACTACCAGGGCCCCATTCCCGATCAAAAGTATTACTGTCCCGAGGGCATGTCCGTTCACGGGCGTAAGGCGTTTGAGGAGTGGTACGCGGAAAAGCTGGCCTCCGGTTACGTGTTTAACATGGAAAAGGAAATGGTATCATACTGCAAAACAGACGTGTTTCTGCTATACGGGGGAGTGTCCAAATTTAGAAGGGAATTCATGGACGAAAATGATATAGATCCCTTCAGAGAATGTGTTACAATTGCACATGCGTGCATGAACGTGTACAGAAAGCGCTTTATGACGCCAAATACCATTCCCATAATTCCCGTAGGTGGATACCGTCTGGCAGACAAACAATCACGAATAGCATGCATTTGGCTGTCGTGGTTGGAGCACCAGCAAAACGTGGTCATTCAGCACGCGTTTCGCTGCAGAGAAGTGAAAGTGATGGGTCACAAAGTAGACGGATACAGAGAGGAGAGTAAGTGTGTGTACTTTTTTCACGGTTGCTTCTACCACGGTTGCACGCGCTGTTTTCCCAATCGACATTCTGTCGTGTACGGCACCGGCAACGAAACCATGGGCTCTAGGTATGAGGACACGAAGCGAGTGTCGCGAAAAATAAAGAATGCCGGTTACAATTTGATTGAAATGTGGGAATGTGAATTTAACGACATGACAAAGTCCAACTGTGAACTAGCCGATTTTGTGAAGTCGTACTCTAAATCGCATCCGCAACCTCTGAATCCTAGGGATGCATTCTTTGGGGGAAGGACAAATTGTACGAAGGTGTATAAGGAGACGCTTGGGGATGAAAAAATGTTTTATTTTGACGTTTGCAGTCTGTATCCTTTTGTTAATAAGACCAAAGCCTACCCGGTTGGACATCCAAAGCTACACGTAGATACATTTCCTAATTTGGAGAATGTACAGGGTGGTATAATAAAATGTAAAATACTACCGCCCTCTGGAATTTATCATCCTGTATTACCCGTGCGGGTTGATGGAAAATTGCTTTTTCCTCTGTGCATGACCTGCGCAGAAGCAAAATGTCAAGAGGAGTGCAACCACAGCGACGAGGAGAGGTCTTTGCAGGGCACGTGGGTGATTGACGAGGTTAAAGTTGCACTGGAGGAAGGCTACGTGCTCTTGCAAACGTACGAAATATGGGAATACGAAATGGTTAAATATGGACCGCACCAAAAGGGACTCTTTGAGGATTACGTGAATCAATTTTTGAAAATGAAGACGGAAGCTTCCGGCTGGCCTTTGGAGTGCAACACGCCAGAAAAGAAGGACGCGTTTGTGAAAATGTTTTTGGAGCAAGAGGGAGTGTCTTTGGATCCAAATGCCATGTGTCACAATCCGGGCAGGAGAGAGCTGGCAAAGCTGATGTTAAACTCTTTTTGGGGAAAGTACGGTCAGCACGACAACCTTCCCACCAACGAACTTGTAAATTCCCACGCTCGCCTTATTCAGCTCTTGAACGATGCAGGCGTGGAAGTACAAACGTACCTGCCTGCCACAGACGACATTATGTGCGTTGTTTGGAGGTACGATGAGCGAAGTCCCAAACAGAATTTCACTACAAATGTTGTCATTGCCGCCTACACCACAGCCCACGCTCGTCTAGAACTGTATTCATACTTGCGTAAGTTGGGGCAGCGCGTGTGCTACTTCGACACAGACTCCGTAATAGCGACCTATAAACCCGGCGAATGGCTTCCAAAAACAGGACCTTTTTTGGGCAATATGACGGATGAATTGTCAAAATACGGACAGGACGCATACATTTGGAGATTTGCATCCACGGGACCAAAGAGCTACATGTTTGACGTTAAATGTAACGACAAAGAACATTCGGTGTGCAAGGTAAAGGGGATCACCCTAAACTCCGGCACCTTGAGCAAAGTTAACGGCAGTGTCATTCGGAGCATGGCCCATTCGCATAACGACGCATCTGTACTTATAGCAGGCCGCAACATCGCCAGAAAGCGTCTATGGACGGTTGTGACGGAACCTTCGATCAAAACGTTTCGCATGGTTGTTGACAAGCGTGTGCAGGACCCGCTAACCGGCGAGACGTATCCTTACGGTTATAAAAGAAGGAGGATGAACGACGCTCGCACATAATATGGCAACCAAAAGAAAGCACCAAGAGAAACGGAGAGAAGAACAAGAGGAGGAAAATGACAGCGAGGATGAAATTCAGCCTAAATTTGCCCGATATGACCAGGGAGAAACCGAGTACATGATGAAGCCTAAGGTATTGCTGTCTCCGGTTCGCAAGAGAAGACGTAAGAAAGTCAGAAACCCCTACGTCCCTTGGCACGCCGTAATACCCTGCGAAAAGATGAAACCCGTGAATTGGCACGCGCTTTTACCGCGCAAACGCAAGTTGAATAATATGTGTTTCGATGAGAGCTCCAAGCGTCGTTTTACGGAACCTACAGGGGATTTCAATTTCAATCTGGAACCGCCAGAGTTTTTTTCGTTTGACACGATTCCACCCGTGGTCCCCAACAAGGGAAGATTTAAGCGGTGCTATCCGGGAAGAAACGTAAACATGAAGGACGTTTCCATGGGAGAAGTGGTGCCAGACAGGGGTAGGTTTAAGCGAACAAACTCCGGTAGTAACGTAGAGATGGAAGACGTATCCTTGGGTGAGGTGATTACCAACACGGGCAGGTTTAAGCGAGCGAACCCCGGCAGAAACGTGGAAATGACAGATGTGTCTTTGGGAGAGGTAATTCCCAACAAGGGTAGGTTCAAAAAGACGCATCCGGGTAGGGATGTGGAAATGACAGAACCAGAGAAATTTACGTTTCCAAGCACCATACAGGTTGCGGGACCGTCGCGCTGCGGGAAGTCCACATTTGTTAAGCGCGCCATTGCCAACGCAGACCGAGTGTTCGATAAGGTACCAAAAAGGGTCGTATGGTGTCATCCACGCGAGTATCCGCCCAAGTTAGGCTCCGAATTCAACCATTGCACGTTTAACGTAGTGACACACGCGGGCGTTCCTAACATGTGCAGCATCAGGGAGGGAGATCTCGTGGTCATCGACGACATGATGTACGAGAGCGATAGCACAGAAGTGTCCAATTTGTTCACCAAAGATTCGCACCACAGAAACTTTGGGGTCATATACATTCTGCAAAACATATTCCCTCAGGGCAGGAAATTTCGCACAATCTCGCTAAACGCCAATTACATCGTGGTGTTCAAGAATAACAGAGACAAGATGCAGATAGACAGACTATTTCAACAGATGGAACCGCGAAACTCCAAATTCTTGCTAGAGGCATTTCAGAAGGCTACCGAAAATCCTCATGGTTACTTGGTATTGGACTGTACGCAGTACACTCCGGACAGATACAGGTATAGAACCGGAGTGCTGCCGGGAGAGGACCCATCTTGTTTTGTCTCCCTATAAATATCGCGGTGGTCGTCGTCTCAAGTATTATTAAGGTTTCGACGATGAAGGCAAAAATACGAAAACTAACCTCCCCTCTCATCGCAAAACAATGCAATAATCTGGTCGCCTTGAGCAAGGCCAAACCGGCCGCGCGCAAAATTATGCTCAAACAGGCAAGCCCCGAATTAATCAAGGCAATCTCCGAATGCGTGTACAACGTTAACAAAGGGCGGGTATGCATTTCTCCAGCGTGTAAGAAACGCTTAAAAAGACATAAAACAACGTGGAGAAAATTAGTCAACAAGAAGGTGTCGTTGAAGAAGAAGAAGAACATCCTGACGCAAAAGGGAGGATTCCTACCTGCTTTTCTTCTCCCCGTGCTAGGTTCGATAGCTAGCGCGTTAATATCGTCATGAGGCACGCGAAGCAAATAATGCTCCTGCAGTCTCAACCGGAGAGTGCAAAGAGACTGCACGTCATAGACAAGGCCATAACGTCCATTTCCAAAGACATCACTCAATTGCAGCGCTCCAAACTGACCCCGCAGCAAAAGTGGAGCTTCATGAAGTACAAGTTGGCCAACTATTACGACCTGGTTTCAAAACTCAGGGCTCCGCACGAAAATACACATAGGGAACGAGAGGTAAACGGAAACTATGATTTCAACGACAGTCTACTAACAGACACGTTTGATCCAAAAAAGAAGCCAAAGACGGAACATTCCTCCAAAAAGGTGACGCTGCCTCAGGACTCTGCAGAAAAGAAGAAGCTTAAAAGGGCTCGCAACGTTGCTCATTTCACCAACAGGTACGGACTCAGACCGCGTTCCCGTAAATCAAACGCACAAGAGGAAGACGATCTAGATTGGGAGACGCTGTACTAATTATGGATTTGCAGGACATTTACGATCACATCGACCATTACGCGGGGCTGGGCACTGCCGAAAAACTCCGCAGGGCCACGGGCATTTCCAAACGTACAATAGAAGCCTTTCTCAGGGGAAAGGAGAGTTACACCCTGCACAGGCAGGTCAGAAAGAAATTTCCCACCAGAAATTATCACGTCACAAACATCGACGACCTGTGGGAGGCGGACCTAAACGTCATGACCGGTATCAAGCGATACAACGAACCTTACTCTTACATACTCACCGTAATTGACGTATTTTCCAAATATGCTTGGGCTGTACCTCTAGAGGCCAAGTTTGGGAAAAACGTTGCCAAGGCGTTCGGTTCCATATTCGCCAAGCACAAGCGAATCCCCAAAGTATTGCAAACTGACAAGGGCACCGAATTCACCAACAAAACGTTTCGCGAGTTTCTCACACACCACGGCGTCCAACACTACACAACGAACAACAATGTGAAGGCCAGTGTAGTGGAACGCTTTAACCGAACATTAAAAACCAAAATGTGGCGCTACTTTACGCACAAAAACACCTTCGCGTACGTCAACGTGCTGCCCGCACTCTTACATTCGTACAATACCTCGCACCACAGAACCATAAAGATGGCTCCGGCTGACGTCAACAAAACCAACGTTTTTACAGTGTATGAAAATCTATACGGCAACAGCAGCAGACCGCGGGCTCGCCCTAAACCAAAATTTCGCGTGGGCGATCACGTTCGCATATCTAGGGAAAAGATGAAATTCGACAAGGGCTATGAACAGAATTGGACGGACGAAATATTCCAAATTTACGACGTTGTGCTAAGCACCCCCGTGGTTTATAAGATTAAGGACTTGGCTGGTGAACGCGTGCAGGGAATATTTTACTCTCAAGAACTTCAAAAGGTCAACCTACCCGAAACCTACAAAGTCGATAAAATACTAGCCACTAGGGGTAGGGGCACCAGTAAACAGGTACTCGTCAAGTGGAAAGGATATCCGGACAAATTCAATTCCTGGGTAAAGCATTCCGACGTTACATCGATATGATCAGACAAAAACCGTTTTCGATCACGCTCGCTAGCAACGCGTCCATGGAGCGCTTTGCCGACAACACCACGTCTCGCTTTTCCAACCTGTTGCCGGAAAGGGTGGTATTGCGTGGGGAGTGGGAAGTGGCTCTAACCAAGCTTCGATATCCAATCAGTTTCTACAACCTCAACAACACCTGCGTCTTCCGCGGAACGCACTCCACTTACGTGGATGGCGTACCCCACATAATAGATGTCCCTTTCTGGTTTCGTCTCAAAAACGAGATACGCATGGACCCGGCTGAAATGGTACAAACCTTCAACCGTGCTTTTGAAAACAGCGAAAACATAAGCAACGTCTTCGGCTTAAGGGACGGTCGCGTCGTCGTCAACCGCCAGGTCATCGAACAGGCTAAGCGGTCTATCGTCAACACCCTACCAGATCCACCGTTGGGACTCTTAAACATGAACGGAGAGCACGTCACACCGTTCCAACTCTTAAAAGTAAACGAAGAGGAAGCGTCCGACCAGCCCATGTCCGATGCACCCTCACTACCAGATCAACCGTTTGACCTCAATATGAACGAAGGTCACGTCACGCCGTTTGAACTCTTAAACGTAAACGCAAACAGAGAAGGAGCGTCCGATCAGCCCATGTCCGATGCACCCAGGAAACCCAAACCAAAACCGCCCCCCACCCCTAAACCTGTCGCCAAGCCACCCACAAAACCCAAACCCAAACCCACGCCTCCCCCCGCTCCGGCGTCTTCGGGCACCGCGCCGCCCCCTCCCGTCGCCGATACCAACCCAAGCGTATCTCGGCCAAACATCCCCAAGCACAGACGCGCGCTCACGCAGCTCATTCCTTCACCTAACGTGTCCAAAATGCTCGGATTTGTTCCCAACGTCGACATCGTGCAACATCCAACGCCGGCGTATGACGCGGACCCGTTCATGGGAATCCCTTACGAAGTCTTCGTCTACTGCAATCTAATCGCCCCGCAAATGGTGGGCGATACCTTCGCCCAAGTGGTGGACAGCACGGTTTTGGAATTCGAATCCGAATCGGCCAAGAGACTCACAGTCGAAAAATCTTTCTTTCCTCTCAACTGGGTACCGTTGCTCCAACAGGATTTCAACACGATCACCGTAGATTTAAGGGATGGTTTTGGCGATCTCCTGCCATTTGCAGACGGATTTTCTTCGGCTTTAGTTCTCTCCTTCAGATCGAAATACAACCGACATGAACCACAACGATAATGTCATCTATCAATACTACTTAAATCAGGCCGGTAGCGGATTAGACAATCGCGACTTCGTCCTTTACAGAGGCAACCGTTACCAAAAGGGAAGCGGACTTTTCAGCGCTCTAGGCGGACTGTTTCGATCCCTATTCCCCATACTAAAGAGCGGTGCCAAAGCCGTAGGAAAAGAAGCCCTCAGAATGGGTGCAAATGTCATCTCCGACGTTGCCAACACCTCCGCAACGCCCAAGGAGGCCTTCCGAAACCGACTTAAGGAGGCCGGCAGTAATCTCAAGCGAAAGGCAGACGCTAAAATAAATACCATGCTCGGCTCTGGAAGAAAGCGCCCCAGAATAAAACTCCCTACCAAAAAAAAACGAACACAGTCTAAGGCTAGACGCCCTAAACGCAAGACCAAACGACGGTGCAAGCACAAACGCAAAACCAAGCAATCAAAGGTCCACGACATATTTTCGTAATGGGTACCGTATACATGAATTCGGAATTGGACATCTTTCGCGAGCTGCCGGTCCAAACCAACGTAGAGGAGTACAGAACCATCGCTCTCAACCCTCAAAACACCATATCCCCAAACTCGCCCATAACCTTCCATTACTCTGGAAATGGCGACGATTACCTGGACCTGTCTTACGTCATTCTAGAAGCATTCGTCAAAATCGTCAAGGAGGACGGTACCGATATTACCGATGCCGGTGACGTCACCTTCGTCAACAATTCTCTCAATTCCCTTTTCAGTCAGGTAAGCGTGTCTCTCAATAACGTCAACATCTCCATGCCTCAAACGGGGTATCCGTTCAAAACCTATCTGGAAACCCTACTCAATTACTCCACCGACGTCATGAACGGAAGATTGCAATCGTCTCTATGGGCCCTGGACACCCCTGGCAAACTAAACGATTTCGATAACAACGAGGGAATAAAGTGGCGAAAGGAATACACCAAAAACAGCAAACTGGTGCAGCTCATGGGATGCCTCTCTAGCGGAATCTTCAATCAAAACCTTCTGCTACTCAATAACGTCAATCTCACCGTCAAACTCACCCCTTCCACTCCGCAATTCCACCTATTCTCCAAAAACCCACTTTTCAAAGGATACACCAAAATCGTGTCCACTAAACTCCATCTCAAGCAGGTCAGACCCAGCCCCACCATCAAACTTGCCCACCAGTCAGCTCTCGCCAAAAGCAACGCCAAATATCACTTCAAGGACGTCGACTTTCAAACCCTCAATATACCCAAGGGAAACACCGGAGCACAATTTAACGACGTTCTCGTCGGAAAAATACCGCGCAGAATCATCATCGCTATGACCAGCGATAAGGCCTACACCGGTGACGTCTCCAAAAACCCCTATCATTTCCAACACTTCGATCTCGCGGCGCTTCAACTCTTCGTCAATAATCAACCGTTCCCCTCTCAACCACTACAACCCAATTTCGACGAAGGGCACTTCCTCGACTGCTTTCAAACTCTCCAAGACGGACTGGGCATACACTTCAAAAACAAGGGCACAATCATCAACAGACCCGCATATCCAAACGGTTACACCATCTTCGCTTTCGACCTAACCGCCGATATGACCGCCAACAAAGACTATGCTTCCGGTCTTCATCACGGTAATGTCTCTATAAAAATGGAATTTCGTAAGGCTTTGCCAGAACCAGTCTGCATACTACTCATGTCGGAACTCTACAGAACCTTGGAAATCGACGTGCACAGATCCATACTAATATCATGAACACCAAACAGATAAACGACATTCTCAAAAAGTACAAACACTTCGCAGGAGTATTCCCCTCCGATCGTTTACCTCCCACCTTCGCCAAACTACCCATAGCTCTCGTCGCAAACACCGATCCTAGCACTCGACCGGGAAAGCACTGGATTAGCATATTTATAAACAAAAACGGACGGGGAGAATATTTTGACAGTTACGGTTTGCCCCCGCTCTTGCCAGCCTTCCAACATTTTCTCGCACGCAATTGCGGCAACATGTGGACCTACAATTGCCGTCGCCTGCAAGGCGACGACAGCGCAACGTGCGGTCACTACGCCGTCGCATACGTATCCCACCGATGCTGCAACTTACCAACATCTCTCTTCTATCCCAAGTTTAGAATCCGACATTACGACTACAACGACCGTCTCATCCTACAATCCTACAAACGACATGCGCGGTGCACCTCTGCGCATCAATCCTGTCAGCCTCTGAAAAAAGTCCATATACTCTAAACGCATAGCCCCTCGCCCGCACTCGTCCTGCAAACGGCAAGCAGAAAACATGTAAGTACCGTTCCTGTCATACCTATTTCTTTCTCCCCACCGCTACCCTACCAAACACAATTCTCTATTTTTTTTCATTTTTTCAGGTGCGCCGGACACATACACCTCATCAACGCCAAGCATTCGAAGTTCCTCTCCATCGCCGGACCGCCAGGAGCCCACGTCATCACCATTTCCAAGTGCGGCAAAGATCAATTCGTCACCCTCCAAGGTGTCAACCAGTGGAGCAAACTAGTAGAGGAACTCGGACCGCAAATAATCCAACATCTCGACCCTACCACCATCACCGACAACGCAGACAAAAACAAACGTCGCAAAGTCAAAATAAAAATCAACGATAACCACACGTTGCATTTCAAACACGTGTTCGGCACCCCTGCAATAATCTTCAATAACATAGAAAAGAAACCCGGCATCGCCATATTTCTACAGGAATGGAATAATATCGTCAAACTCCATCACAAATATAAAAGTCTCCTCGTGGACAGCATTAACCAACAACCCAGTAACAACAACAACAACAACAACAACGACGACGACGACGAAAACGCCTCCTAACACGTTACCACGTGCTCACACTTGCACCACATTACATCATTCTCTCCCTAATGCTTACGGTTCACGTGCCTTTCTTTCAACCAATCACAAACGCTCACCCCCCTCCTCTCCACACACTTTATACCCACAACACTTCCTTTCCCGCACTTATTCCCTACCTAGTCGTCGGCGCGTCAGCATCATGCAACGAACTGTTCTGCAAGACCTCACCAACTTGGGACACATTCCAACTTTCATCTCCGTGCGAGACCTCACCTACAAGCAACCATACGCTGTTGTCGGCGTACGCTCCCTCAACACTCAATACGGAGTAAAAACTGTACTACGACTCCAGGACGGAAAGCAGGTCTGGCTGCCTACGTCGTACAACGATCTCACGCAGGAACAAATAACAGCACTCAACGAAGCACCGTTCTACGTCGTGTACAACGGTACAGAAACACTGCCAAACGGTAATCGCAAACACATCATCGACTTTCTGGAGCTGCCCAAGGACTCGCACCCATGCACACAGATTACTTCCAAGTTGGTAAGTACCACATTACATTCACCCACCTCTCATGTACTATTCTCAATATTTTTATTTCTTTTTTTTTTCTCCTTTTTTTCTAATATACTTACCCTCTTCTTCTTATTCTTGCAGGAAACAACCTCTTGCTGCACTTCTACATCGAAGACGCGCGAGACGCCTTAACCATCCAATCTACCCACATCGCCGGACACAAGTCGCACAGAACCGTAACCATTCGCATCGCCAAACATAGCAACATACCCATCGCCTTCCACTTCAACTTCTCCAGCGTCAACAAAGCACCTATCTCAAACAGGTTCTACTTCTGCGAACAATTCGTCCTCCACAACAATAAACTCACCCTAACGTGCAGGACCATGGACCAAGAACAACAAAATATTTGTCTCACAACCTTCGACTTTATCGTCGTCGTCAAAAAGTAACAAACGCATTTCAGTGCAATATGTGCTACCTACGTCATATGCTCTACTTGTATATTCTCCTTTGCATCATTCACATTACTCTTCTATCACCTATTTCTGTATCCCTCTGTATCAATGTATTAATCATGTATCTGTACTTATCCAAATACAATTATATGTATTCCAATATACTATGTATCTATATCGTGTAATTGTATGTACTCAATCAATATTCTACAATTATATGTACTCCAATATATTATGTATCTGTATCGTATAATTGTACGTACTCCTACCATGTAACTAAAACCTTCAATGAAAATACTCAACAAAAAAAAAATTTTAAAACAATGTACCATTAATCATGTATCTGTACTTGTAATATTATATGTACTCCAATATATTATCTATCTGTATCGTATAATTGTATGTACTCCTACCATGTAACTGAAACCTTCAATAAAAATACTGAAAAAAAAGTACTCAAAAAAAAAAAAAAAATGCACCCCGCGCCGGACGCCTCACACGTCACATCCGGTTTCACTTCAACGTCATATTTTGTATTCCCTTGTAGTGTGTACAATCCAAAAAGTGTACCCCTCGGCGGACGCTTTACAACATACCCACACACTACAACGCAATACAAAATATGACCTTGAACTAAAACCGGATGTGACGTCAATTACGCGTCTGCCGCGGGGTCCATACTACTAACGAGGTATAAGAGTTTGTTCTTTTATTTCTTTTTGCCGAAAGCTTGCTGTGCATTTCTCACAGAAACTAACCTACAAATTTACATGATTTTTATACTGCACTTGCTATAGTTTTCTATATTTTTTCCTCTGAATATTAAACTTCTATAAAATTATGATGCGAAACATTTGAAGATTGTGTAAAAGTGATTTAAGATTATATCTCTAAGACTTTACGGTAAGGTATTTGCAAATTAAAGACAGTTATAATTTGTCGGGAATATGTTCCCTTCAGGGTAGAAAAACGACATTCCCTTAGAAGAGCTTAATACCTCCTTCTGTTTAATATAATTAGAAATTATAAAACCCAATACAGGTGCAACATTTTAGAAGAATGTTTGTATTGACAAATCCTTTTATAGCTATCACAATTTACATCTTCAGTTAGCATCTGGAAATTTTAATGAATAAATAAGCTCTTAATAGGAAATTAAATCTATGTACCAAAAGTCCCGCTCTAATAAATAAAGAATAATAGTTCTCAAAGAACTCCTACTCAAATACAAGTTAAAATTGTGACTTCTGAGCTTTGCTAGGCTTCAATAAGCAGGTTTGTGCCCATTCTTATAAGAAAATATTATTAAAGTACTTCTAGGGTTCCTTATGATTCAAATTAGTATAATAAAATGTATTATATGTTTTTTTTCACTTTTATTATTTATCAACGTAAGATAAAAGAAAGATAAAGATAAGAAGTTATCACAAATATTAACGTCCGATGTTGAAAGAAGTAATGGTTTACTTTCTTTTCCTGAAAATGTAATTTGTGAATGATCTGGTTTACAGCAGCAACTGAAAGATAAATGTGTAAAAATTCTCAATTATAGTAGTAGCATCGTTGAAAGTAAAGACACTCTCTTTCGAAAGTTAACTTTTTCCAGTTAGACATTTCTGAAGTGAGTCAATGCCTAAAAAAGGTCATACAATATTTTAAAAATTGTAACCTTCGACTGTAAAATGAGTCCAACTTTTCATATTGATTCCTCTATTTCATATTGTTAATCACATAATACCATACATAACAAATGTGCATTTCGATGACTTTTGAACTAAGTACTATAATGAAATAACAGAATTTATTAACAGCATAGCCATAATTACATTTCGCTCCCAAAAATGTCTACAAAATTCTCACTAGAAAGTAAATAAACATGCCTAAATCAATTTTGAAACTCTAGATAAATTCTTAATGTTTATTTTAAAACATTCTCTATATTTTAAATCGGTTTATGTACTACAGCATGAATTATGTACACTTCGCGTAAAATTTGATATAATCTCTTTACCTGTCGTCTTCTCTTGATTCTTTAAAACTTAATTCAACTGTAACTTTTCCGTTTATATTATTAAAATGTTTGATTCATGTATATATTATACTAAATTTAGCGTTTCTATTGTTTTTTATACATCTTCATATCTTACGCGATCGAAGGCGTTTATCAAGTCGAGAGAAAATAAATTAGTTGAACTTGTACAGACGATCGTATTTTCAATGATTTATCTAAGAATAAATTTGCACCCATTGTGTTTTTATTTGCTCAGATTCCTTACTGTTCCACATTATTTTTTTTATAAATGGATGGAGTGTGTTATACAGCAAGGCTATTTGGGTTGCGAGCCGGAGAGCTCGGCTGCGAACTGGGAGAAACAAGGGCATATGATGCATGTGCTGGTAGCAGATTGAGAGGGGCTTTGTCAGCGAGTAGTTGTGCGTTCCTATGTTACTCAATGTTTTCATTGTGGGTAAATAGTGTGCAATTGTTCATTGTTAGTTATGTCATTAATGCCTTTTTATGTAGGATGAAAAATTCCTTTTTATGTAGGATATCTATGTGAAAACGGATTCTTGCACAGAAGTGGAGAAAATTTGCAAGAAAATATTCTAAGATTAATATTCCAGGTAGAGAAATTGTTAAAATGTTATTATGAGGGATAGAATCTCTCAATTAAAAGACACATGTTCCGAACCACCGTGTTCTTACGGAATGAAATAAGATTCCCCATACAGATACCGGCAATCTATTGCCACTGAAGGACATCATTTTCAAATATTAACTTATGCGCGGCGTCTTTCTCTTTTACCTGTTCTGGCGGTTGCATTTCCTCAATAAATTGTCCCGCTCAAAGTAACCCCACTATAGTGTCTTGCTTAATAATATTTATATAGAAAATTAAGAGAATAACTTCTGTATATATCGTTTTCTCTTCTGTGTTTCTTCCGTTTTAAACAACGAAACAATAATACTAAGTTTATATGTGTTACTTTAATGAACAATTTAATTATGTCTTTTTCTTACTTTCTCCCTTCACGTTTAAAAAAAAACTCATTATTTAGCATCGGAATTTCTAATCACTAAAATCAGATTGAAACTAAATGAATTTGCCATCCTCCCCTTTTACGCCTTACCAGTTCTTGTTTACCTTCCCCATAGCTTGAGTTCTTATTTTGTTTAAGTGTACCTAACTTGATTTTAAGTGCTTAAAAATTCTGATATCTACTCAAGACTTATGTGGTCAATTGATATTCTATTTTTATTCCTTTTATTGCTTCTTGCGTTTTATTACATTAATTTTACTTCATGTATTTGTATAATTTGTTCGTATTCTTCCATTACTGGATTCATCTCAATATTAAGCTCTGTTTCCATATACTTTCGTTATTTTTATGACTTTGCTGATTTAGTTAACTTATTTTCTTATTTTCACCATCTTTCACACGTTACTTTCCACTCCATATGCATTTCTCTCCATTTATTTGATGAGTGATCCCAAATATGATTTTCATTTTCCTAAGCATATTATACTCCTTTTTCTTTTATATATTTCCATATTTTTTCCTATGTTCTTTAGTAATATAGAACAATACTGCCATTTTTATTGCATTCTGACAAAATCAAAAGTTTCTCTAGTTGTCATATACGAAATTCTGCACAAAATGCACAACTACTGTTTACAAAATGTTATTCTTCCCATTAAATATTCGTTTGTTTACCAAGACTACCATACAATTTCGTTCTTCTAAAAGTAATTAATATGATGCTGAGATGCTATGATAGATGTTCTTTAATTTTGGATGTTGGCAAATAGTCGTTACAAATTTTCTTTTCAATTGATAAAATGAACTAAAAGAAAGGTATGTTTCTGTCAAAGGTTCACCTTCCATTTTATCATATCTTCATTCCATCTTTATGTATGTGTGTGCCTTTCTGTGTTTGTGATACCTTCGAGATGGCCCTGACATTGGACTTAGCTCCGATTCAGATATTTTTTCAAATATTTAACGCCCATTTTCAGTACACAGTATATTCAGGCGGTAGACACTGGAGGTTTTAGCTAACACCCATTTAAACAGAGTAAGAAATAATCACCAAGCACATAACACGTGGTCAAACTTGTAACATAAGAGAGGCATAAACAGGAGCCTACACATGATGTTTAACGGTAAGCAGTGGATGATGCAGATGCTGCTAGACAAAGCACAGTGGAAAAAATGTCAATAGTACATGAAATGATAAGTTGGAAAGGAATTTCACTTGGGAATGAAGTGCTCCAGACTTAAGACATTTGCTATTAATGAGAACAGAAGTAAACCTGGAAAAAAGCTGTCATGGAGGACGTTCCTGGCGGGATTGAACCTCAGGCCTCTTGCTCACAAGTCCTTATTGTAATGACCTTGGAAACCGGTGTCCGTTTAAGGGAATGCCTCAGTGTGCACGAGCAAAGCTTGGCTTGTAGATCCCAGAGTGTTAAGTTCTAATACCGCAGAAGTGTAAACAGCCGAAGAAGGAAAAAATGCATTAAAATTAAATGCATTATATAAATATTAATACTACTTTGTTTAATATGAAGGGAAATCTTAACCATATAATGTGGATACAATTCTTCACAGTGTCTATAGTTCTTATGATTTTGCTCTTAATTAAATACGGGCATATTTAAACATAAACTCTATGTTAGGGCTTGATAAAGAGTTTCCGTAAATTTAAGAGTATGTCGTATAGTTTTGGGTGTTTCGAATTTTGGACAACATGTGCAAATATTGCCTTTGTTTACTATCGATAATTCTGAAGTTGCTAGTATTAACTTTCAAGTAAATCATCGTGATCATAACTTTGGGATTTATATCCTATGAATTCTTTCATTTCCTTGTGGTTTTTCTTTTTATTTCTTTTACAATCCCTTTAGTTTTACTTATATTTGAATAGACTCCCTTTTTATTTACTTTATATTACTTTTAATTTACTTGAATTCCGTTATTAATTTTCCTGTGACCTAAAAGCATATCCTCCACGTTCTAACTAATGCACTTCATTTCACTGTTGTTTGCAATCGCCGTCACTTGATAAAAAGTTTCATTAGACGGGCCTTGTTCCAAGTTGGTTTGTCTTCAATATAATGTGTTAGGGATATATGGTTAATTGACAGGTAAATATAACCTGGAACTTGCTGAGAGCAAACATTCCATCTAAAGACACACAAAACATTTACTTTACTGGCCAATGGTAATGCAGTCGTAAACATAAATAATATGAGAGGCACTGTTAGTTTCTGGCGGAGAAGTTCAAGGTCCGAGTGTGAGGGTGAGAAAGTACCTGACCTAGCCAGGCAACAAGGAAAGGAAGGTCGCTGCACGTGAGCTAGGCTGTAACGGTAGTACCGCCCCCAGGTCGGGGTGTTGCGCGTAAAGGTAACGGAGCGGGGGTCAACGACCAGCCTTCAGTATAGCGCACACCACGTGGTGAGGTTACCGCGGAGGATCGCCATCTTGGATAACGGCACTTCACAACTTCTGTCTGCAACAGCGGCACATCTATTCTTTCTGCTATCTGTTTTGAACAAAATGATGGTCCCACGTCACTGGGTATACAAAAGTCCTTGTAGTCTAATATATGGCTTCTAGTGGATTTGTAGTCACAATGTATTTCTCAATAGAAGTTTTCATAAATTAAGTGTCTTTAGTTAACAACAAAAGTAAATATTGACGGTAAACGTCACCTTCTACACCAACAATTACTCTTTGGTCTGTTGCAGATCTGTTGCAATTGATCCTGCTATTGCTTTTAATGTCGGCCTATGTTCCGTGTTCCAAAGTTATGTATCTTAATATGGTTCTTAGCCATTCTCTGTATGTGATTTAACCATCTATTCCTGTATTCGCAAAATATGTAATTTATTCTAATCTAAAATTTTCAATTTCATTTGCTTGAACTCTACTTTCGTTTTTTACTGACTTAACCCCATATTTCACTGCCGAACATGTTGGAACGGGTTCTATAACATTTTAATTTCGTTTCTGTAATTGTTTTATTGTTATAGGTATCTATGAATTATTGTTATACACAAACTAAGTTTTCATATTATATTATTCGTTTCCATTTATGTTATATAAATAAGAATAAACATTATAATTTTTTCTTTATAAACATGCTCCATTACTTTATAATTTAAAATAAATTTAGAGAGTGTAGCTTGTGTTCCTTTAAATGTCCTAACCTTAGTTTTCCCTTCAAAAATGTTCAAATTATATTTACGACTCTATTTTATTAATGCAACGCATTGGTTAGTATGTGTTTGATCTGAGATAATGCCTGGATGCCAGCATACGTTAGGTTATTTATAAAAATTATTATTTTCATTAATGTCAGCATTAATACTTGAAATCCTTAACTACCTGTTCCATTTTCGGCTAGCACTGTCCAAGTACAAGTTAAACAGTAGTGGAGAAATGCTACCAGCTTATTATATACAGAGATACCAAAATTGTATACACACTTCAAGCAAAGAAAAAAATGTGTTAACATAACAAAACTGAATTCATACAAACAGAAAATGATGAGCACTAATCATCTTAGGCGTTTACAGTTACAACAGTTGCTCAAAATGTGCACCATCGGCGTCGATACACTTCTGAGTACGTTGAACTACTGATTGAGCTACGTTGGCGAAAGTGTCCCCAGCGATTGCAGCTCATACCGTTTCAATTTCTTTCCGAAGTGCTGCCAATGTAACTGGTCAGCTCAGATCTGCCCATATGAACATCACATACGGTACCACGAGTCTCAAATTTGTCTCGAATGCATGTAATACTCGTGTTGGCGGTTCTATTCTGTACACACGTCTCTATTGCCTTTGCACTTCAAAAACATTCTCTGTTTTCCAATGCACTTATAATTGCTTTCCGCTGTTCAATCGATAATCTTGGCTCCCTTTTGTTATAGCTACGCTAGTATAAAGTAATGTGAGTGACATCTGTTTACAGAACATCATACGATAATCTTGGCTTCATTTGTTCATTGTTGATCTACCTGTCACGTAGCAACGCTACCATAATGTATGTCAGTCACATCTGTTTACAGAACTTCATATGATAATCTTGGCTTCATTTGTTCATTGTTGATCTACCTGTCACGTAGCAACGCTATCATAATATATGTGAATCACTTCTGTTTACAGAACATCATACTATGCATTACTGTTATTTTTCGATTCAACTTTGAAATATATTAAATAGATATCTACTGTGAAAGTGTATATACTTTTTTGGCGTCCTCGGTATAAATATATATTTATATACATACATATATGTATATATAATTCGCACTTCCTTGTTTAAATTTAATTTCATAATATTTATTCTTTAGAACTTCAACTATATCAGTAGGGATACTTGTTTTGTCCATTATTTTCCATATTTTTTTCTATTTACAGAGTTAAATGGTTATAGTCGCAAGTGGAAGGTTGTATTCTATATGCTTGTCTTTAATTTGCTCCAGAATGAAGACATCTGTATAGTTTTTTTTAAAAATTTTTTTAATTGTGTTTAACGCCCGTTTTTACTACAGAGGCACCACAGGCGGTGGGCACTGATAATACATGAGATGAAATGATATATTGGGAAAGATTTATAATTTTTTTAAGGAAAGAATAGTTCCAGGCCTAAGTTTATCGTACCTCCCCGGCATTTGCTATTTATGAGGAATGAGAAAAACCTGGAAAAAAATCAGTCAAGGTGCACGGTCCTGGCGGTATTCGAACCCCAGACCTCCCGCTCACGATTCCGCTGCTTAACGACCTTGGCCAGCCGTGGAGGTACCTTACAGTGTCTTCCTTTATTAAAACACGATTTTTTATTATTAGGGAAATTTAATCATCTATAATTCTCACATTTAGATATTTTGTTTTTTAAATATTGGAATAATTAGTGCTTCATATCGTGATTGTGCAAGGTTCCTTTGTAGCCAGTCGTTGATTTCAGTGCAATTAATAATGCCTACACTCCAAATGATGCACATCTGTGAGGAAACTCCTATTATTATTATTGTTATTATTGTTATTATTATTATTATTATTATTATTATTATAACAGTTATGTCAGAATTTGTGGTATTTTTGTAAGCCAATGTGATTTAAAATATATTAGTCATTGATTTCCTCCTATTAAAGCAATATTGACAGTTTCTTTTCCAATTTCATTTAAATGTTTTATAATTGTCAAAGCAAAAGTTGTCATTATGCGATTTTCTAACTATCCTAGGGATAAAATCGGGATCATAAATTCTTCAGACTGAGTATTTTGCGAGGAACTGGTAGAGCTTTCACGTATACAAATAAAAGCAACTGAAAAAAAACAAAAATTTTTGAATAAAAATATATCAATGAAAGGAAGTACCATTGCGGAAAAAAAGCATATAAAATGCGATGATTCAGCTTCTTGTTTCAGATATCTTGCCATGTGAAAAGAGCTTTAAGAAAAGGAAAATTATGGAGGTTGACAGATCAGTAATTATCTCTACCTGTATATATTTTACAAATAATTTTCACATGCTATATATTCCTAAATAAACATTTACGAATACAATATTCAAATAATTAAGAAAGGAAGGGAATATATAAAAAGCGAAGAAGTTAAAAATACAGGAAACTATTTCCCATTTCTAATTTCGGTACAACACTGATCGAGCGGAGATTTATTCGTTGTTTCTTCATATAATTTTCATATTTTGGATGAACATTTTTTTTTCTGAGATGAGAAACAAGCAATTTTAAACAAAAATGCCTATGCATATTATATATATATATATACTTATTAAATTGATGTAGGTCCTGGTGGTCTAGTCGTAACCATAAAACCTCGTAGACCCAAGGTCGCGGTCAGGATCGATACATTTTGTCCGGCATAAAAATCCTAAGTATGGCTACCTTCAGAACAGAACTAAAGTCTGGGTTGCATGTCGTAGATTAACGGCAGGTAAAAAAAAACTTCAAGAGTAAAAGTAAAAGGCCTCTGAGCAAATTTATTGGCCGTTTTACATCCTAAATTGAACGAGCTGCTAATGAACTGAAATGTTAAGGATCCGCGGTGTACAAAATAAATAAAAAAAATAATTTTATTGATGATATTGGACATAAATTATCCTTTAAACAAAGACTATATATAGTTACAATTTACATCTTTGCACATTACACGATTATCTTATTGTGTTACTGTGTTTACCTTTTATATTATGATTGTTATACATGTACAAATGCTACTTTAGTTCCTACTTGTTGAAAGAGATACAATTATGTATTATTTAAAAGATTAAAACTACCACACTTTTTTTCGGAGACCCCTATCTTCCCATATACGCCATTTGTGTCATTTCTAGAAACAATTTAAACGAAAGGTTGTACAATGCAATAACGATTCTAATATTGTATTAAAATCTGTTTAAACTCGGATAATTGAACTATAAGAGTGATGGTTACAATGTTTTAATGATATATAGCTTCAGACTCGTGTTTAAAATTACGAGAACAAACAACATTATTTTTTTTTTTTTAAAGTTCCACTTTTCTTGCAAGGGATTTAAAGAAACATTAAAAAAAAGAGTCATGTGTAATATTATTGCCTTGGAATTTATTTAATTAGGTATATTTAAATATATTTAACAGGTGTTCACATATCTTTGCATTTTTTTTCCTTCTCTCTTTCAATCCCTTTCAGTAATAAATAAGACAAGGCAACAACAACATATGTGCGTTTAATATGCAATCATTTAAACTAAAATGTGTACCTATCTTGCACTTATAAATTACTCCGTTTTTGAAGCAGGGCTTGAAATTTTCCTCAATTTTAATCTAAACAAAATAAAACTCTAAGTTATACTGTGTCACATCTTCAACACTGGGGTATCCTTTTTCGCCATTGACATTAGTGATCTTGGTTTATATTTATACTGACTCTGTGCTTTTCATCTTATTCTTTCATTCTCTCTATCTTTCGGTCTCGAAAATGGCAACAAATTATGACTTACTGCTCGTTAAAACAGTAAAACATTTTACTTAAAGTTTTTGTTTGTGAATTAGATAGTATACCATTTGGTGTGAGACCACGGAAACAGCTTGAAAGATTTTAACTGTTTTAATGAAAATGTTGTTTATAGGTTTCCTTTAAAAACATTTAAATCTCTATTTCCATTCTTTCTTCTGAATTACAAAGCAAATTGCTGTCTCGCCCTGGAGACTGAGTTTTACTGTCAATCACCTTCCGGCCAAAACAGAACTTCTCTGATCTTTTGCTTTAGTTCCTCTCATTTCTCAAGGTGCATTTACAGCTCGTTCGTGCCTTCATAACTAACCTCTGATCATCATAGACTATCTCTCAGGTTTGTTTTCATACAATACAATGGTTAATTGTTTATTGAAACCAACTGTCGCTTTTGTTGGTGCACAAGAAGTGCTAAAATTCGGATCAAAATTACTATACGGAAGAGACTGACACAATGAAATAAACTTTCCTCAATAAAAAGCCTAAAATAAAATAAATTTCAAACTTATTTACAGAACTGCTTCAACACGTTCACCATTTTATCCCAAATACTTCCTTATTCATTTGATTATACACTGATCTAACCTTTAGCCAGCCCAACGAGTAATGAATGAATGAATGAATGGTGTTTAACGCCCGTTATTGCTACAGAGGCACCACAGGCGATGGACACTGATGATACATGAGATGAAATGATGTATTGGGAAAGGATTTTGTGGAAGGAATCGTTCCAGGCCTAAGTTTAGGGTACCTCCGCGGCATTTGTCATTTATGAGGGCTGAGGAAAACCTGAAGAAAAAAAAACCTCAGTCAGGAAGGACGGTCCTGGCGGTATTCGAACCCAGACCTCCCGCTCACGAGTCCGAGACTTAACGACCTCGGCCACCCGTGGCGGTAGCCCAACGAGTGGCCTACACAGAATAGAAACGAGATGCCGTGTGTATATGCTGTATTCCCCAAATGGAGTAAATCTGAAACCGACTGGGACTCCTGCAGTCTCCCTAAGTTCACCAGTAATCTTCATCCATTGCCGTATCTAAATCCAAGTGGAAGGTACGCCCTCAGCATCATCCAGGTTGACATTTCATTCAGCCTGTTCATCCTCATGCACAACTTTTGGAAAGTATTGCTACCAACACAACACCACTACTATCATCACACTTCATCTTCATCATATTTATTCTCAAGAACATGCTTACATATACTGATACACCTTGTAATATTACCAGAGCAGCAGTGTCACCGAACGATTCTATGTACGAGACCTGCTCAGTAATGAATTATATTTCTTAATGGCACAATATTGATATTGTGTTGATATTGTGCAAATTTAAACATATCCCTCGTAATCAAATTGAGACACTTTAGTTTAGCACATCAATGTCACAGCAGACTAGTGGAATACAACAATGCTCATCGTAGGCAATAATGCTCAAACACGAAAGGCAATTATTGTTAAAGAATACTATTCCTGGGCTTTAATCATAATGTTACACTCTGTTGCTGCAACTGTGAGAGACCAACATATCACAGATCGTTTGATACATCCATACATAAATGTGGGTTTCAATATTGCTTACTACTGGACTAAGAGAACTCAAGTGAATGATTGTGTGGAACTCGGAAAATATTAGGGGAGGAATGCAGTGACCAGAGATTATTGGCTTCATCATTTGACCCTGAGAATAAACAGCGAAAACTCCATCAATACCAACGCTAAAAACGCTAAATCTACACGTGACATCTGCAGGTAAATTAACAGCATTTCATGTCTTTATTTGTTAGCCCATGTACCACTATAAACATTGTAAAAGTGCAGCACCACAGACGGAAATAAGCCATCTCCATGCAAGTGGTGGATGTTGCACTACAATTCCCAGTCTATATTGCAAATGATGTCGAAGAATATCTTATTCAAATAAATATGGTGTGTGCTTCTCCCCCTACAGCCTAACTTTGTCTCATATTAATATTATTATTTTATTTATTTATTTTCATTTTCAGAAATTCACGATACTCCTCAGTGAAAGAAGCTGCGAAAACTACGAAAGATTCTTTTAAATAAATAATGACTCTCGGTTGTTTTTGAACACTGGTAGATACCTTCGGATACGTTGTTTCTAATGATAAAAATGCTTAGAGGGTGTGTGACGAAAAAGAATATTACATGTCATAGAGATATTGCTTATAGACGGTCTAGAATTGAGTACCTGTATTTTGGAACAGCAGTCCTAATATCGCAGTACGAAAGAATATTTGAAGAACAATACATTCTACGTAATACATCAATGCATGCCTGGCATAAACGGACATTTAATGCATACAATTTATTCGGTACAATGAATCATATTTACAAGCAGCTAAATCAGGAACGACAGATTGGCAGATGAAAGCCTAGACAATTTTTTCGGCGTATTTTCAATGTTACTTGAAGACTCCTTGGGTGATATTTTCGTTGCTTTTTTCTTTCACCTCTTACCTAGGATTGGTTTTTTTTTTTAAGTAGTGTTTAACGCCCGTTTTCACTACTGAGGCACCACAGGCGGTGGACACTGATGATACACGAGATGAAATAATAAATTGGGAAAGGATATATTTTTTTTTTAAGGAAGGAAGCGTTCCAGGCCTAAGTTTAGGTACCTCCCCGGCATTTTCCAGTTATGAAGACTGAGGAAAACTTGGAAAAAACCTCAGTCAGGAAGGACGGTCCTGGCGGGATTCGAACCGCAGACCTCCCGCTCACGAGTCCGTGCCTTAACGACCTCGGCCACCCGTGGCGATGCTAGGACTGGTCGAAAGCGAAACTGTGATAAGTGCTCTTGAAAGACAGAAGTAAGTAACTTTAAGCAAACTTTTAGTTCAGAATATATCAAACAGAGGGCGATACTATTTTAATCCTAATACTCATTTTGATTAAATGGGTAGCAAATGACAAGTGCAAAGAATTTAAACTTTGGGGAACTTATTTTGCGACGAAAACGTGCTTCATATCGAATAGATGTGATTGATAGATGAATTTATTATAAGAATGGACAACGATATATTAATCAATATTTTGATACCATGAACAACATTTGTTAACGTTGACGTTAACGTTAACCTTTTTTTATGAATTAGGGTAGGATATTCTTATAAAATGACAAAAGAAATGTTTTTGGGATACCAACAGGATTCTTCTTCCTTATAATGGTGCATGAAACTTATGACATAGAGTCCTTAAAATTATTGTAAGAGCCTGTGACATTTTAATGCAAACAATCGTGATATTTATTCAAAATATAATGATAATAATAATAATAATAACAACAATAACCTACTAAGTTATTAACATGGCTAGTGCACGTTTACATAATTATTGTTGCAAGTCTGCCTCTTACTGAAATTCTTCCGAGTTCAAATATATTTTCAATGCTTCTGTGCATTTGTAGTTAATGAAACTATTGTACGACGACAATGAAAGCATTAGCTGGCTATAAAGGGAGACTGAAAGCACAGTGGAATAGAATATCAATTTCTCAATGCATAATTCTATTAAGCAGTATGCGCTTACTTCAAGTTTAGTTCTTATGACTTGACAGCGTGCCACTGTAAATGTATAAACGGATATCCAACTTGCTACTTCCTGTTTCTCTCAGTGTTCTTTATTCATGCCAAGGGAACTTAATTCAGTGAGTGCAAAGTATTTGCATGTTATTTAGGGGATATTTGTCGGTATTTATGTTGTAATAAACCAACTCGTAAAGAAAATGCGACAAGCACGCACATTTTTAGAGAGGTATGTATTACGGTTGTACCTAAGAAAAGATTTTTGAAAATTTTCTTCAAATATTCGTTACTAGGCACCGTAAATGATATGGGAAAAAATGTGCATATTTACTTTAACGCTCTAGCGCCCGCAATTTTTGTTTTTACTCAACGAAACTAGGTAAATGCCATTAAAATAAATTAATAAAAATAGTTTCGGAAAAACAGCGAAATCAAATTATTAGGAGTGGAGGTCTACCTAAAACCAAACATTTAAAATGACTCTAGAGGCACAAATATTTGTTTTCTCGCAACCAAACTCGATATATGTCATTAAAATAAAATAAGAAAAATAGTTTGTGAAAAATAAAGGAAATCGGTCTATTAGAAGTAGGAGTTTACCTGAAACTCAAAAGCAAAAATTATTTACCTTTATTATTTGAAGTCTATATTAAATTGATTTTGAATATGAACTACACGTAAATTAATCTTATTTATTCTTCAAAACTTTGCGAACTTTACTAACTGTAGTGCTTGACGCATATGTTCGCGTTATTTAAGAACGTCATGTTCAGCATAATAAAAATAGAATAGGGGCACAAAGTATGTGATATAGCGCTGCTCATTGCTTAATGAGAGAAGAAAATGAGGGTGGCAATGATAGTTGACTTCAGATTTGAAGTGACCAGCGAAGAGCCATAGAAGTCGACACTTATTATTGATGTGTTTCACGGTTCACTGTTTACACGCTGTATATTACAGTGCTGGCCATTAAAATTGAAACGCATTGTGCGTTTCATAATAGTCACGAGGAAGTGATGTTCAGTTATTTGACGGGGCCTTTGTGATCCTTCATGTTTGTGTGTTCATTCTACCTCGATTCACTGATATCTCATATTAGTTTCGTTCAACATGGACAGCAATTTCTCGGAATGACATCCCGCACTTTCGTTGTGCTACAATTTTCGCGCGATCAAATTCAGACACCTGCTGGTATTGCTGTAGTGTTTTCGATGAATCATAAATATTCCTTCTCAGAAAACGTGGGGTCGTTTTAACTACGGGCGTTGCAATTTTAAAGCTAGCAGTGGCATACCCAGGTCAGGGTGTGCTCAAGCTTAATCAACAAGGAATGGCAAAGTGTATAAATTATTTAACTTCTTTCTTTCAATTCGATTGATATGTCTTGATTTTTACCGGTTCTTTTATCGCTCAATTTGTGATTCTACCTCTCTCATTGTATGAGCCACGCCACACAATAAATATTGTTCACTTTTCAAACCACACAATTACATAAACGAGCGATAGTTTAAGCTTATGACAAACGCACTATTGCTGTTAAATTCTTATACTATAATAAATAAATGTAACTGTTTAATTAACATCTATTGCAATTCTTAAGATTTTTTCTATACGCGGCGCCATGACTGAGTGGTTAGAATGCTCGGCTGCCACCGAGGCGACCCGGGTTCAAACGCAGCGGCCGTGAGTAGACTTATGGCCGACGAGGCGGCGTCTGAGAAGGTTTCCTCGGGGGTTCCCCGGTTTTGCCATTGCTCCATTTTTATTTCATTCCCATTTTCATATTCAATGAAAATGTAGTCCGCCGATTTCCGTGCGTGCATTCAAATGGGCTAAGTTATCACCATCTAATTCCGAATGGAAGAACTCCCAATAAGCAACCACCAGATTTTGAATGTTCTGAACGGCCGGGTTTTGCTGATCATGCGAAAGTATTTCAAACTCATAGGAAATGTTAGATAGAGGCTAAAAATACACATTATACACATTTATTGGTTAATTTCATGTTGCATTAAATTATTTGACATGTGGTCTGCAAAAGCAGATAATTTGTACATTTTTCAACAATTTCCTTCTGTGTTTATTAGATCATACTTTCTTTTTTAAAAGTAAGAAAATACAGTTTATAATTAAATTTGGTGCATATTTTGTGCCTATATTTATCACAATAAAACAATACTCATATTCAAATTATGTAATAATAATGATAGGTAAAAGATATTTTAATATTGTATGCAGAAAAGCTACATTGCATATCTGCCAAAATAGTAAATGCATTTACACACAAACAAACAAAAATTCGAAATTCACTTGTACACCTAAGTGTCAAAAACTATATCACCTGATGTAATATTAGTTATTTTACAGAGAAAATTGAATAAACTATATTTGTGTATTAAATTTTTCTCAGCTTTTCATTTTTCTATTTCATTTTGGTTCATATAGGCTAAAAATAATCTTTTGAGTTTGTTCGACCATTTTTACTATGACCGTTTCTATACGTCAGTTGAAGCGCAAATTAATTCAAAATTTGACAAAATGTCGTATTCATACTGTCCATACTTAAGTCAGAAATAAGAACTGGGATAGATAGGACCCTAAGGGACAGTGGGAGGTTCTTCGGCACCGCGACGGGTCTTTTATACTCATGTAGCTCCATTTCTTCCTGCGGGATGAGGACACTACCGAACGATAGAGGTCCCGAATATTTTATGATGTGGGAGTCAAGGAGCAGAAGACACACGAGAGCCATATTCGTTTCTCCAAGCAGAACATGCCAAACGCTAGCAACTTTCCAGAGCACAAATCTGCCGCTATGCCACCAACATCAACCCGCCTAGTTTGGCGCTTTCGAATGAAATGGGAGAGCAGAAAATGAAACATGGAATTATTCCTTAGTGACACAAAAAAATAAGAATGGTCCACCCCAAGGGAATTGAATTTGGAACGTCCAAAGTCCAGGCTTGAGCCACTCTGCTGGGTTTCTTGTACGATACTCGTATAAACAGCGTCTTGCTGACACACACATAGATAACCTTTTAAAATGCTGGTAAAGTTGTCGCAGAATATTGCAAGTTTGCAAACACAATCCCCGCAGTGTTCAATCCTAAGTGTAATAACAAGAACTGAAGCTTCCACAAGCAAGTTTTCGACATTTTCAACCTGATATAATTTAGCGCCAAACTTCCTCAGAAGTTCTGTGGCAGTTCTAGGGCAGTTTTCATTTATGTTGTTTGCATTTTTTGCACCTCTGTTGTTGCTTTTAATTTGTCTTATTAATTTAAATTTGCTTTTGCGTGTTTTGCTTTTTACTTCTTTACTATTTATCTATTATTCTTTAATTTTATTTCTTACTTTCTCTGTGTTTTCTAATAAGCTTTATTGTTATTATTAAGCTTGTGTTATTTACTACTTCTTATACAATGACATCTACCCAAGGTAATCATGAAATTTTGGTTCAAAAAATGTAAGTATCATTCTAAGCAATTAGCTAAATATACAGGGCATGTTGACTTTCTTTCCTGTTGTGCTATTACTGGTGTTTGTCCTAACGGAATATTGCCAATTTTCGCTATAGCTCCTAGCACTCATAGCCAATTTCACTTATTTAGGCACCATATCTCCCAGCAATTTCTACAATGATCTTCAATAATATTCATTATTTGTAGTAATTTCATTTGTCTAAAATAATTAGTTTTATTAAAATTATTTTGTCATGTTCTCCTAAATATATTACCACAGTTAATAGTATCTGATGAGTGCAAATAAATTATTGTATTCTCTCAATCAAAATCATCTTCGTAAACTATCATGGTTATTTTACAATATTTAAGAGCAGGTATTCCTATTTAGTTTACCGCGTCTTTCTTCCAGAACTTTTCTCTGCCGCTCGTAGCGTCAGCTCCTGACATGGTTTCTATTTTCAATTTACCTCGTCCATCTAAATTTTACTCCGGTATTTCATACCAGCATCCCAATAGCAAATGTACCCTTACACTGCTCCTACTGGTAATATTGAGGTTGTTAATTTATCCTCTATTTAACTTTCTGATGCTGATACATTGCTTTTGCAAAAAGGATTATCTTTTACACCGATTCCCAAATTTAATCGTCTTAAATTTGTTTCATATGGCGTTAAATTTTAAAATAATTTAAGATGGCATACTAAATCTTTTCAGCCTACTTCAAATGTTACTCCCTGTCTTCTCAAGTTTCGTCCTCCCTCCAAACTTGAACCTCCTTCTGTACCTTCTAGCCATCCTTTAGGAATGTTTATTAACCGATCTCTAACTACGATTAGTGATTCTAAGTTTCTAGATAAGATCACCCCGATAGATAACTTAACTTTAAGCGAAAAAGCATCACTTAAAAGTTTATCTAATAATTCTAATATTATTGTTCCAGCCGATAAAAGATCCTCAGCAGTACTACAAGACATTTCTTCTTACAATACTGAAGCTTACTGACAGCTTGAAGATGTCACTTATTATGGACTATTGTCTTCCAACCCTTCAGTCAAATTTAATCAAGATATCACTCTACTTACTCCTCATGTCCCTCGTACATCTGACTTAAGAAATGCATTTTCTACCTAAAATTCATAAAAAGAACTGTCCAGGCCACCCGATAGTAGCCAGCTTCAATTCCCCCACTGAACGTATTTCGGCTCTTGTAGATTGTTGGTTACAGCCATTTGTTGCATTTAGGTGTTCTTATATCAAAGATTCCTTCCATTTGTGAGTTTTCTTAAGAAAGGTGACACTTTGGCACATTCTAATACACTTCTGGCCACTATCGATGTGACGTCACTCTATACTAACATTTCCCATCATGAAGGATTAGCTGCTGTTAGACATTTCTTGAACTCTCGAGCACCTCCTCATACCCCATCCACAGATTTCATTTGTCATCTTGCTTATCTAGTCATCACTCGCAATGCGTTTAATTTTTATAAAAAAAATTATCTATCTGCGATGGACCCCAGAATGGCATCGTCTTATGCCAATCTTTTTATGGCTCGTTTAGAGGAGGAATTTCTTAAGTCAGAACCTTTGGCACCATTATTATGGCTGAAATATATTGATGATATATTCGTGCTTTGGACTCATGGCTCAGAATCTCTCGATCAGTTCCTTACTAATCTTAACTGCAAATTTTCATTAAGTTCACTTCTTCTGTCTCTCCCATTACTGCTACGTTCCTAAATATTGATATTTCTTTATGTAATGGCTCTTTTTTTATTAAGCCTACCAATTTACAACAGTATCTTCATTTTGATAGCTGTCATCCCTTGCATTGAAAATATCTATTTCTTTTTCGCTTTCAATCCGTGGTCATCGTCTTTGTAACAAATTTTCTTCTCTTGACACATATATTAAAAACCTAGCTCAAAAGTTCCAAGACCAAAAATATCCTTCCTCTCTTTTAAAATCCCGTATAGTCACAGCGCACAAAACTTTCCAATGCAAACCTAAAACTTCCAATAAGAACTTCATTACCTTGTTAATACTTACGTGCCTGAAACTAAAGGAATCAGACCTATTTTGATAGAATGTCACGATAATTTATTAATGCATTCTTCTTTAAGTGATTTTTCTAAATTTGTACCCCGCCTTACTTTTAGAACACTCCCTAACCTTAAAAGTATATTTCGCCTAAACCTATCTCCTTCGAATTTACCTCGCCCCGTTACTGGCTCATGTCTTTGCCAATGCCCCTAAATGTAAAATCTGTGCGCTAATTATGCCGTGCCATAATTAAGCATTCCTTCATTTGCTACTTATTCTTCTAAGAACATCGTATATATGTTATCTTGTAAGCTTTGCAAAGCATTTTATATTAGTTTAACTTCTACTGTTGTTTCGCTACGTATGAACAATCATAGACGTTCTATTAAAACCAAGTCTCTCTTGCCGGTTGCCCAACATGCCTTGTCTCACTGTAAGGATTTCGATGATGCTTTTAATTTAACGCTTATTGATGTGTTACCTACCCATAGCTCTGAAAGTTTACTCAGAGATAGAGAAAAGGCACCGAGTTTAAATCTTATGTATTAATTCCCCCCCCTCCCCCACACTCTCATTTCTAGTTTCATCTGTTTCCATGCATAACGTTACCTTCGACAACCAATGTTTATTTTTACCACCTTCACTTGTCTTCTTGACATAGAAGAAATCAAGCAGTTCGAAATATAGCGATTACTAATCTGTGACTTTTTCTTATTGTTTAAACCTTTCATACTTTTCTAGTTGGAAGCGATGGGTTTTGAGCACTTTAAAACGAATTATACTTACGAATTATCCAAATTCTGGTGTGCACACGCAGTACTGGAACGTGGTGGAGTAATGCAATTTGGAGCAATTTACTGCAAGGTAACATTTTGGTAGTTATTTGAAACTAACTACATTCACTTGTTCTTTCAGAAAGACTTTGTTTTCATAATTCCTTCATCTTAGCAGAATTTACCATGATAGTGATAACCGAATGAGGTCACTAGTGGCTGAGTTCGGTGCGTTAAGAGAAAATGTGAATAAGTAATGCAGTAAAAAGAGGGAAAACTTATTGAAATTTTGTGTTTTTGAGCTTCTGCTTAAGCATTAAACCTGTTATAAAGGTAGGTTTTAATGCAAGGCACAGAAAAATACAACACTAAAAAGAAGCAGGCGCAGTTTTATATAGGTAACTTTTTCAATATTAAATCTTTTTTTTTTTCTGTTATATATTAAGAGTTGTCCTCAAACGATATTGTAGTTCCTTAAAGGGAACAATGGTCTACAAACTACAGTTTCTGAGAAAAGGATGCATGGAAATGTACGTATTTTTGCTCCATTATTTTCACATGTTTTATTCACATTACATTATTAAAAAGTCATGTATATAACATCACAAAAATTATATAATAATGCCTATTTTATAGTACATTTTGTAAAAATTGGAAGAAGGCCCATATAGTAGTTGTCTCTCATCGTTTTCTCTTGAGTTTCTCGTTAAACTTAAATCAGGTAATCCCAAACGTCATCACTTACGGAGGTTATCATGTGTGATAATCTTAATTTATCCTATCTTAAGTTTCGAGGACTTTTGGCAATCAACATGCAAATTTAGAGAACAAGATTCTTAATGTATTTCACTTTAGTGATTATAACATTGAAGTATGTCAAAACTACTGTATGGATTTTCTTCAAAGTTTTACATAATGCACAATAAATAACATAGATATTATTATATAATTTCTATTGAAATACGAGAAATCGTAGCCCAGTTCGTTGCATGATATGAGCTCTGAAGCATTGCGGAATCAAATAAATGCCCGAAGAAACTTATTGAGTATGTCTCTGCTAATGCTAAATTCAATTCTAAATGCGAATCGTCACAGAATATAACACTTTATGTGCTTGTTTGTCTGCGTTTATATCCATCTTCTCAAATCCAGCATTATCTGACACCTCTGTAAGCTCATAACGTGCCATAGTTTGTTTATTTAATATTTTAACACAAAGTTGAATCTAATGGCTGTTTTTACACAAACAAAATATCCCCTAATCTATGCGAGAGTGCATATACAGGTTTTTCTGTAAAACCAAAGCAGATTCTATGGATTTTGGTCTCTTAGAACGTTTTCGTTGCCATAAAATCAGTCTGTTCAAATATTCAAAGAGACTTCCAGAATAATAATTTAATAACACATTTCTGAGTTTATAGTTAAAACGATGCAGAACCTGATCTATAATCTTTCCAACATGCTCATAGACTCTTTGTCGTGGTCATAATAATTGATTATAAAAAGTTCAAGGTCGAATGATAAGCTTAGGGAAAAAGTAGCCAATATTCTGTTACATATAGCAAACAAAGGAAAACATTTATAAAAAAAAAGTATCAGCACATTGAACTCAATTCTTTTCATTTCTTTGTAAAACAACTTATTTAATGATTCTCCTTTATATTAGTACCAAATATTGCGTAACTTTTATGGCGCCTAGATTATCGCAGGTGCAACAAAAACCAACCCCTCACGTTTTTTATTTTATTATTATTTATTTATATTTTATTTATTATTATCTGAGCGGGTTCAGAGGGTTATTCCGGTGGGGCAGACATGGCCGAGGCTCTGGATGCCACCAGAGGATGAAAAGGTGTGGGAGGGAATAGGAGGTGACATGCTTTTAATCTTTACGCATTCATACGAACGTTTATAGTATACTGCGTCAGTTGTGTTGTCGGTGTACGGAGATCTGATGCTCGATGTTGTTCAGGTGTGCTAAATTTCGGAGGAAGCGATTACGGTATGAATTTGTGTACTATTGTGTCCCGGTATTCTGGTTAGGTTTCAGACTGTGTGGGGGGCTCTCACCCAGGACCCAGCCCGCTGCAGATAATTTACTAAGTACAGTATTTCCGTCTAACTCGCACAATCGCGGTTTTGGCAGAGTTGAATATATTCCAAAACATTGCAGAGTTTTAATAATTCGCCAAATCAAAGAATGTGAAAAGAAAAAGCCGAATTTTCATTATACGCAAGCCCTCTTCTGTTTTTATCACAGGTAATAACTCCCAACCAATATCGCTGAAGAAATGTTATCTTGAATTCACAAATAGAAAAGGAAAGGGTACCATGAATATTCCATTGTAATTCTCAACTTTCTCTACGCCTCAAAACCAATACATAATGCATGATAGTGTTGATTATTTGAGTGCTGTCGTCATTGCGACGTAACATGAAGGGTCATTAACTTACGGAACTTATCTATGCAAATGTCTGCATACTGCTGTGCATAGAAATAAATGCCGTATTTTCACTTATGCATTAAAACTACCGGGTGCAAATATATTGCCGCTTAAGTTTGTAGGAAGCCTAAAGGAAAATGTGTGAAATGAACAGTTTCCATTTTTTTTGCAGTATTTTCGCTGTGATAGACATTTTTTCCAAATATATTTCAAGAATAAGGATGCCACGCTGTATATAAGTCAACCTATGTATTAAGAACATACTTATTCTCTCGAACATAGGCTGAAAGGTGTGCGATGCTTGTGATGTTGATGGGAGAAATCTTCTTTTGGTTGGTAGGAGATTTATCTGGTTAGGTAAATATCTTTTACTCTTACTGCACCTAAATTTCACAAATTCACGTCCCTGTTCATTTTGCATAAGAAGTTTCTCATTAACTTTTTTTCACATTTTTTTCCCTTTCATTTAAAGACTCGTGCACCAATACTCACTTTACTCAACTTATAATGTGATATGGTTAATGATTAGTTTAGTTGGGGGAATTGTTGTTTTTTACTCAGAATAGTACCATTCTTATTATATGTTTCACTTTAGTAGCCTTAGATTTGTGGAAACCAACATTAATATCATACGAACATAGTAAAATCACTAACTGAAATACCTAAGTCTACTTTTATTTGCAAAAAAAAAAAAGAAAAGAAAAGAAAGAAAAGAAAAGAGAAAAAGAAAAAGAAAAAGAAAGAAAGAAAGAAAGAAAGAAAGAAAGAAAGAAAGAAAGAAAGCCCAACTGCAGCGCTACTTCGCATATCGTCCTTGTAGAAAATCAGCATATTTATTCTCAACCATTTACCATTTCACGTAAAAGTAACAGTTTATAATATTTCAGAACTTTAACTTTAATAAATGTAATAGTTTCAGGTTTTACATAACACGTCATGTAACAATATTACATTCTATTTTCTACGATATGTAGTTCAGTTTGCTATTTGCTCTCTTATTTGACTTATTATTATATACAAACTAAAGAATAATTTTAACAGTGAAAGAACTGCAAACTATAAGTCGGCTCTTTTGCTTTTTTACTTATCCTCCTGTCCCCTTATTATCTTCAGAACTTTCAAACTAATGGTAGAAATTGAGTGACATTTAAAACAGACATACCTGTGTTGGAAACAGGTTTATGTCATGGAAGGAGTTTTAAAGTTGTTGCGAAGGGTTTCATATAATGGAAGAAATCACAACTTACTAACACATCGGGAGTTACATCTTTAATTTACCGTCGAAAATGTTCTTATTCTTGTGAGAGTGGTGGCTTGTTGCGAATCACTTTAAGGTGGAAGCCATTTTAACCAGACTGATATTGGAGATATGGTGAGTAGCACCATCTTGCTGAAAAACCAATGCTAATCCCTGGAGTTGTATGGAAAAGGGTGGAGTAATGGTGGGATGCCGTGACAGCGCATACCATATCCCAATAACCTCTTCAGCACAAAGTGTGAAGGTTCTCAATAAGGTAAATATGCTTAATTAGTTTGAACTATACCTTGCCGAAGATCCAATGTAGTTCAGTATATTCCAGAATGTGGATTAACAAACGTTTGGAACCAAATACAGTAAATGTCGCCACTTGTTCAAACTTCTCATATTCCGAGGTATGTTTCTTTGAAATTTCGCTAAATACGTCTAATAGTAATCATATTATTATTAAAGAAAAAACATTTAATTTACATACATCAGTAATTTGTAATTTTGAAAATTGTTTATGTTACTTTAACACATCATTAAGTTTAATGTATTTAAAATATTATACATTCATCTTAAACAGTTTTAACATATAAACTTAAAATATTTTAGTTGATTAAATAGGATTTTCTCTATATTATGATTGAACAGCTTCACACGAACGTTATCGACATTAGGTTTATTTAGCGACTTTTTAATTTCGAGGACCTTTGGAGTTATGAGTCATAAGAACGGTGATAAATGCTTTAGAAGTTTAAGTTTTAAGTTTAGGATACCTCCCCGACATTTAGAGTGCTTTAATGAGGACTGGAAAAAACCTCAATCAGGGAGGGCGTTCCTGGTGGGAATCAAACTCCAGACCTCCCGTTCACGAGTTCGCGCCTTTGCTACCTCGGTTGTCCACGGTTTCTTGTAAGGGTGACAAATATCCTTAACATATAATGTTAATGTTAAAATTATTTATCTTTTTAGAAAAGCATACGAAAATTGGCTCGTAAAGGTCGCATCTTATTTAATGCTCTTTTTTAAACTGAAGGGACTCCAGTGCTGAAATTAAATATACGATCTATTTTGTCAAAGGTACAAGTTATGAAATACGGTAATTTGTGTGGCCTTATATGTTTTTTCTAAAATACATATTAAGTCCAACACACCTCTACTATGTATGTGTGTTTATATTTAAAATCTATTCCAGCAGACTATAGCGGTTGAGCATTACTTTCACGTATCTTCAAGTACTGCATGCATTTACACGTTAAACGCTCAGGAGACACAGCTGTTGGTAAGTTCTCTCGTATTGTACCTACAACTGAACACATTACGTCACAATACCAGATAGGCACTAAGGCATTAATAAGAGAGTAATGGAGATATCCAGAAAACTGTTAGACGCTATCGATAAAATGTTATTATCGGAAGGGAATATTCCTAATTCAAGAAGAATGACAAAACTTTTTAAAGGTTGAAGAAACTGCAGTTGTGTAACTCTAGTATCTTGAATGTCGGTGTAACCCGGAAGCACCGTATAAAAATTAATGCAGTTCTAAGGAGCACTCCAGGAAGTGGCTCATGCGAGAGGTGCACGTGCAAATAGCTCGTAATGACTGAACAAGAGCCTGATTTTGGGCCGGAAATAAAATTCCATTTCCATCAGCTCGTGTTTCAGATCCACTTGTATCACTCCTCCTTGTAGTGCTGTGCCGTTATTCACCTCCCCTTTCACCTTGTAGCTTTTAGGCGAGGTATGTCTGACCCCTAGCCGTCACCAAGGGGGAAGTCTTTTGTGTTTTTTGTCTGGTTTCAAGGTTTTTTTTAATGCCTAAATATTAGAACAGACCTTGGCTTTGAAAAGCTGTTGTTGTGGAAGGTTCTTTGACTAGCGGGGGAAATAAGACACGGGTTTCTGTGATTTTCTTTGTGTTTTCAAGGACAAAATAGGTACAAAAACAGCATAATGCGTAATATTTGTTGGTAGAACACCACCGTCTGCCAATTGTGACATTTCGGAATGTTTATGAACACCAATAAAGCGATCCTTTAGTTCAAAAGATAACGGTTTGAAAATAGAGCAATATTTCAACTTACTAAGGGTCACTATGGGTAGAGGAACATGCTGAAAAGTATCAGTAAATATTTGGGAAGGACAGAGAAAGAAACAGAAATAGTTCTGTGGAGGTAGAGGGACTAACTCAGTCGTTTGGCACATTGTTATCAACTGAGTTTGAATATTTAATAATTGTTTCCATAAATGAAGATTCCTATTTAAATTATAACATCCTATACTAGTTTATCTGTTAAGTATAGCAATAGCACAGGTTGCACTCTAAATGCTTTCCAAGGTTTCTGCACTATTTCAAATTAGTGGAAATTGTTTTAAATATATACATTTCACAGTATAATTAATTGTATAGTATATATTATACGGGATACTTTGTAGTACACGAAGTATTTATTATACTTTATTGTGAAAAATGCATTATAAAGTACATATGCATAGGGGATGTCTAATTATATCTATTAAAATTCTTATTACATGCAGTATCTTGTCAAAATATATAACATTTATTTTGCAAATCATTCTTGATATGTTCTGAAAAAACATATATCATTAATAAACTATTCTAAAAAGTAAAGGGCTCATTATAAAGCTATTCAGAAAGAACAGATTTGTAGTTTTGTTCATCACAGAACGGTTGGTAATACTAATTTGAAATTATTTTGGGAGAGCATTAAATAAAGCATCCCCTCTTGATAGGAAGACAAATTAGCAATGACTCCATAAATATTTGTTATTTGTTTCTTGTCTAACATTGATATTCCCTCGTGCATGCTCATAAGAACATGACATAATATTCATTTTTTTAAATGGGTTCTTATATGATGTTGTGCTGTTACCATCATAAATTTCTAGAATTATCTTCTTTTCGCTATAAAAAAATTGCTTGTTTTCAATAGAATCATCTAAACATATTCATATATATTTCATAATGGAATACAGACAAGTATAACAAACAATTTTAGTGTAGATCTGGAGATGAAATAGACACAGATACCTATCTGAGAGCACATATTGCAGTTTTGGGATAATCTTAAGTTGTATATTAATTTTCTAATTTACATGTACAACAATTTGGAGACCTAGAAACTTGACATCTTGGACTGTTTTAATAGTTGATTATTGATTCCTACATGCAAACTGGAATCTGGCGAGTTACATATTGTAAATTTGAAAACTTTCAATTTATCAAGCTTTAAACCTGTCACACGTGTATTTGGGCACAATATCAGTTTTGGTTTTAAATTATTAATGTTTTACCGAAAACTATTACACTTGTATAGATAACATTGGTATCCATGTATCCATCCGTCCGTCCTTCCTTCCGCCGTCCGACCGTCTACCTACCTACCTACCTATCTACCTACCTACCTCCTACCTACCTACCTACCTCCTACCTACCTACCTATCTGTCTGTCCGTCCGTCTGTCTGTCCGTCCGTCCGTCCATTCATCCATCCATCTACTATGCTCCTATCTATTCTATCTGTCACATCAGGCCATGTTAGCAAAGAGTAATGCCAAGTATCATATCAATGATGTCGGATTTCACGCTCTCAACATTTGAAAGGGATTTAAAAAAATAAAAATAAAGAAGAAAAAAAGGGGGGGGAAACCTCGCACTAACTCTATATTATTTTTTCTCTTTAAGATACAGTTCGTTTCTTTAAAAGTTTATACAAATCGTAAAAATGATAATGTAGACTTCGAAAAAGTTCGCGAAACTTATTACTCAGATCTTCTTTGAGATGCAGTAATTGACGTTGAATGTACCTTGCTCATTGGTGTGATGATAATTTACACTTTTTAATATCTGCCATGACCGCGTTCCTTAATAATGCACTTCCAGCTAGCATAAACTGCCATCTTCTGTCAGCATATTGTTGTAGACACAATGCGTTAAATATTCCCGACTATTCGCGAGAAGAAGAGGTGGGAGTGGAAATGAAATTGGGAGAGTGGCGGCGCATTTGCCGCTAGCGCCTTCCTCCCTCTGACCGTGAAAATGTGTAAACTCTTAGCTGGTTCACATTGTATAATTCAAGAGAAGGCATTTAATTTCAACTTACTTAAGGGGTGCACACATAAACTGCTCGGGCCGTTTGTTATAAACTAGGTGTTCATGCAACATAAAGAACGGCACGAGGATGGTTCCATATTATGCTAATTTGTTCATGACCTGGTTAGAAGGAGACTTTTTACAATCAGTAACTAATGTTCCTCTACTTTGGTTGAGGTTCATCGATGACATATTTATCTTTTGGAATCATGGAATAGATTCATTTTGTAATTTTATTCAAAGACTCAACTTTATCTATTTGGTCAAATTGACTTCTATTATTTCGCACGCCAATTGCGTTTTTAGACTTGGGCATTATTTTATCAAAAAAAAAAAACTATTCCTAACCTAGGTGTGCATTAATCAATTGCCTTCACTTTGATAGTTGTCCTCTAAATACATTAAGAAATATCCCCCTATCTTTATCAATTCTTGGTCATCATCTCTGCAACAATTCCTCTTCTTGAACCATTTCTTTTTAATTTTACATTTAGTAAAATTGAGCACATATTTTTTTCCTTTTTCGTAATACATTAGTGAAAATATTTCCATGAATTTTCAGCAGCTACTACAAAGATTGGAACTAGTGCATTTCATAAATTTATTACAATTTCTATAGAGTACACTGCAAAATAGTTTTATTCATTTGGATAAAATTAATTCCTAAAAAGAGGTAATAAGAAATATGGCCTACATATACACACCGGAATTTGTTCGTATAACGTCATTATTAGCATTATAACATAATATTACATAATATAATATAATGTAGTATAACTTAGAGCAGCTGATTAAAGATAATTCATAAATAGTGATGTGCTAAGTTAGTAAAAATTCACATTTATTTCATTAAGCTGCATTTATAAAGATGTCTTCTGACATAATACTAAAATTGAATGCCCTGAAAAATATTTAATTAATATTTGTTAATTTATATCTATTTCTAAACGATCCGTTATAAATGACTCAAGATCCATTAATAATAATAATAATAATAATAATAATAACAATGATGATGATGATGATAAGTTGAGAAAAGATCTAGTCATAAGAAATACAATGGTTTATCACGTAAATGCCGATCGCGGGAACCATGCTTGCCTCTTAGACACAAGATCGTGAATTCAATCCCGGAAAGAATTGAAAGGTTTTTTCGAGCGTAAAAATCCTAAGTATGGCTTCCTTCAGAAGGGAAGTAAAGCCGTAGATCCTGTATCATAGATTTACGGCATGTAAAAGAACCTCAAACTTGAAAGAAGAGGCCTCTGAGCAAAATTTATCGGCAGTTTCACGCTATGAATGGGACGCTGATGATCTGAGATGTTAAAGAGCCAAATAAACCAAATAATTAAAGCATTTAAAACAGCATGCAAATGATGCAGAATTTAATATGCAATATGCCACAGCTTTTTTAAATTCATATAACTGCATTTATTAAAATATGTAAGTAATTTTTCTAACTTTGTGAATTTATATTCATTAAAAAGTTTAAATTTATTTTACTAACAATTCTCATTTAACATTTCTTACAACTCCGGTCATTCTTAGATGGTTTTTAAAAACTATTTTATTAAGCAATGCTATATCCTTCCAAGTACTAGCTAAATCTTTTTAGAGCATGATTGCTTGAAGCATTAATGCTTGCAATTATCACTTAACTGCCGTAAGCGATAAAAATAAAACTTGTGGCTACAAAGGTTAACTAACCTATATAACAGAGCGCGAAGCACTTAACACGGATCTTCACATTGACAGCAGCTCGTATGTTGCTAATAGTAAGCTAGGGGTAGCTCGATTCTCAGAAAGCAGCAAGTTCCGGGTACCATGTGTTGTTTCCGTAACCATTTACTTGTCATTCCTTTCTCTTCCCAACGTAAGCTTTACCAGTCGGAGGTGGAAATTATTCTTAGTACTTCTTTTTTAACTCTGTATTATGTTGATTTTTTAAGTATTATAATTAAAATATTACATCACCTAAAAAGTTTCATTAAATATTAAATTCATGATGTGTTTTATTGGAAAAAGAAAGTGACATACTATCTTTGGGACAGTGAAAGATATAACAAGTTGTGGAGTATCTAAAAATAATTTTGAATGCCTTTGTGGAGATGACCTTGTACATGATGGTAATTGTAAAAGATGTTAGGGAAAATGATAATAAGACAATTAAGTGATCATTTTTTTCTAAAAATTTATTTCAATCAATAACTTTATTAATATCTATACAAATCTATAAACTTCTAGTCCTATCAAAAGCATAATATGCTCAATTAATATTATATCTATGGTTGTTACTTCCATCTTTTGTAAATTTATTTTCACTTGTTTCATGCAAGGTAGGTCAAAATATTTTATTTGAAGCAATCTGTCTGTTTTCATTATATTTCATTGTTTCTTTTTGCATCACGTGCTTTGATTGATAAATATACAGATATAATTCTTATTTATGGAGAATGCAGGAAAATTTAATGAAATAAGTACAGTTTCTTCATAATAAGAAGCTATCAATAACAAAAAACCGGGACAATAAAGCGGGGAATTACTTTTGTTGGTAATACAGTAGCAGTTTTCTTATTCTGCAATAGAGTAACAGCACACATTCTACTGCTTTTAAAGATATAGATTATGAGGCGTTTCACTTTGCATTTGAAGAAATAATTTACTCAGGCTCCTGTTAAAAGCTTTTGATCTGAAGAACTACGGAGTAGTGAATTGCATAATGCACATTACTCGGAAACAGAAAACCACCAACAGGTGTTAATGCACGGCATTGTGTTTTAGATGCCCGCTTTAACAGTTCATGTGTCTATCAAGGAACTTTAACCTGGCCGGAGTTCTTCAATATTCTCTTATTGTGTTTCGTCAGATTTTTTTTCTTTTCAGGAGAGACTGAAAATGTTCTTTTAGCAGGATGGGACGCCCGCACACACTGCAATGATAATTTATAAACAATGTACATACATTTAAAAAAGGAATTGAAATCAATAGACCAACATGCTCTCCAACATCATCTTTTAAAACGCATTATTGTTTAAGTAACTAAAAACAATTTATCTATTGGTTTTGTTAAAATGTTACTAAAGCATGAACGTTTATATCTATGTCATTTAAAGCAGGTTACTGAATTTAAGAATTTATAAAGCAAAAGATAATAATTTCCATGTAAAATCTCAATTTTAGGTAAGTGTAAATTTCTGTAACAGCTTAAATTATTGTAATGTTCTCCAAGTGATACAGATACATTTCTACATTAAATTGTACTATCCCACATAGTATTCTATTGCACAGGTCATATCAGAAGAAAGGCTATAGCTCACTCCAGTTTCAAGATGGATTCAAGATGGATTCATACTCTAACAATACGGGAGGATTAACCTTCTAAATATAGCGTACGGAATATTTATATTTTAAACATAACTAAAACAACTTAATACTTAATGAAGAGTTGTGTGGATTTAAGAAGACTGGTGCTGCTTTGATTTCATCTTTATCCTTGAATAACTTAAGAAAATGGAAAATAACTTACCTACCCATGTATTGTTTATAAACTATGGAAAACCATTGGAATTTCGATCAATACAAAGCGTATTCCTAATGCTATAAAGATGATAAATATTTTAATTTTTCACTTTTATTTATATTTAAGTTATGTCCTAAGTGAATTATATTATTACTTGTAAAAGAAGATGGACTGATGATTATGAAAAAAGATTTCATTTGACCCTATTTGGGTGTGCAAACCAAATGTGTTCTTCTTTTGACAGAGGAAAAATTAGAAACTCTATCACTATTGGAATATTTGGACTCTGCATTTCAAATTCTTTACCTGAAATGCTTTTCATTTCAAATAATGAAAATAGACTCTTTAGAATTGTTCAAGGCTACGATTCAGAAACAATGGAAATCCGAGAATAAATAGTTGAAATGCGTTAACAAGCAACGAAATGAGAAGGAGTATAATGAAGGAAAATGCAAACAAAATGGTGATAACGGTAACGCTGTTTGTAGATGAGTCACTGGCAAGGAGTTGCGAATTGCTCCGGACATCAAGAAGGATAGTGTTCCAGTAGACCGCCAACGTTCTCCCCCAAAACGCTACACGCCCAAAAGTGCGAACTTCACGCTCCCACGTTCTTTGCATGCCACCAGAGATGCTAAGAGTTTCTCGGAAAGTGAAGAGAAAGATGGAAGAAGACGAAGAGGAACTTGACCGTGGTCTGGCCCACTCTGAGGTTACTGGAGGACATCGTCCTACTTGTGCAATGAACTTCACGTTCAAGCAAGCAGTCAGTCGGGCAAGGCATGCTGGCTGCGAGTGCGACGGAGACAGAGATAGAGGTCACAGAACTCCTTGAGAACGTTGCATAAGCGGCACTTTCATTCACTGTCAGTGCCGAGGTAAATGACTAACGTAATTGGATCATTACCAGCAAAGCTAAAAAATAAAAAAAACAAAACTAGGCTATCAGAAAACGTGACATTCGTGACGGTTTCTGGAATTATTTACCAAGGGAGGTTTAGTTCTTAAAGTGATTTTTTTTTCTGTGGAATGCTGAAATGAAATGCCGATTGCATTTTATAGCGTTATGCATTAGAAATTCCTTTTTAATGTTTTCGTACAAAATGCTTGAAGATTTCATGAAAGAGGTTTGAAAAATGAAAGAATAAAAGGATTAGCATTAATAGACAATTTTATAAGAACTTCCAAAATTTAGTTTGAATGATGAAACGCGCAGGTGATGTTTTAGTTTTTTCTTTTTTTGAGTACTATTTAACGCCTGTTTTTACTATTGAGGCACCACAGGCGATGAACACTGATGATACACGAGATGAAATGATATATTCGGAAAAGATTCTTTTTTAAAGGAAGGAAACGTTCCAGGCCTAAATTTATGGTACCTCCCCGGCATTTGACATTTATGAGGACTAAGGACATCCTGGAAAAAACCTCAGTCAGGGAGGGAGGTCCTGACGGGATTCGAACCCCAAATCTCTCGCTCACGAGTCCGCGCGTTAACGACCTCGGCCATTTGTGGCGGTAGTAGTTTTTTTTTTTTTTGATGACTTAAGTTTATGTAATAATCGGGTCTTTTCCTGAGGGAAAAATAAAACCCTGAATCCATTTTTAACCGCATTATAGAAAATAAAACGGAAAATACAAAGTATGAACGTATAATTTATATATCTACACTACCGTTTTTAAACCGTAACTGCGATAAATTATAAGAACAGTGAGAACATGAGTACTTAATTAAATATTTGAAGTTTTTGAGAAATTAATTGCGCAACAGCCTACATGAGAAACAGCAAAGCCAATTTCGGATGGAAAAATACATTTAGGCAAATTGATTGTTTGATTCGATTTATTTAAGGACGCTCTATTCTATTCAGGGACGCGACATTCTATTCAGGGCGTGAAACTGCAGACAAAGTTTGCTCGTAAATGTACGACATGGAACCCACGGCTTTACTTCCCTTCCGAAGGAAGCCATACTTAGGATTTTATCGTCTGATTTTACCGGGACCAAGCCCGTGATCTGGGTTTAGAAGGCAAGTATGGTTACCACTACACCACCAGGACCGATTTTTAGGCAAATTAATTATGTAATTTGAGGAAGAAGAGAAAAAATGGAATGAAGATATTCTTAAACCAAGAAATATGACATTTAGAAGAGGTGGAAGAAGAATGTAAAAATTACATACAAGGAAAATAAATAAACAGCTTATTTATAGACCAAAATATTTAACCCTAAGAACGGAAGAAGCTGTATAAAGAAGATGATAAGTAGAAAATGATGTAAAAATCAATTAATAAAATATTTAATGTAGATGAAAAAGCAGAAAGCAGTTTGGAAAATGAGACCAAGGTAAAACGAAAAAGGTTTTAAACCAGAAAGATTCAGTGCACAAGAAGAAAATGCAAAAGCAGGAGGAAAGGAAGAAAAAGAAAAAAGAAAGAAAATAAAATTGAAAAGTGATTCTCCAGAATTATAGAACCAACTGGAGTTTTTAGCTTTTTATATAAAGAGATTTAGCTACAGGTATTAAATGTCTCTGTGATATAAAAGTAGATGAAATACTTCGGATGCCCTCTGGCCCGTAGCAACCGCATATAAGTGTTACTAATTTTGTAGATGATAAGACTGGCTAGCTAACGGTGTTCTTAGTGTAATTAAGAAATAGAAATAGACCAACTTCAAGTAGAATAAACAGAAAACTTTATTTTCTTGCTTGTGATTTCTCTCTGCCAATACAAATGCAAGCGAGCTGACAAAAAACAACAAAGCAGCTACGAGATGTAAATTCGCAGTTTAGTTCATAGCCTCGGAGAAATGAAGTGAAGTACCGTTTTACTTTCCTCTCTACGGGACTTTAATCTGCATACTCAATCTCTGCTATTAGTCCCCCGGCAACAGTCGGCCTTACCGGTAACTGGAAAGAAAACAAAAATGCATATAAAAATTTCAAACATAAAGGGAAAAAGTTTTCCCTTATGAGGGAAGCAGTAATTATTTGCAATAATCGTTAATCATGCAATATACTGCATGAAATACAAGCGTGCATTCTTATGCAATGAGTGCGACAATAACTTACTGAAGGTAACAATTATGTTGTATCTGGTGTCTAGGATAAAAGGGACTCGTGCAGTTTTCGTGTTGTTTATTTTGGTTTTGTAATATGCACAAGGCGGACGAGACAGCTTAATTCCAGAAAGGTACAATAATTTACAAGAAAGATGAACTGCACTACCGTTTCTTAATTTCAATGCACTTGCTTGCAGATATCATTTTACCTTTTGTTGTGTTTATAAAAGAGTGACAGTAAGTGAAGGAAGCAAGTGATAGAAACCAGAAATTGTATGTTTGATTGTCTGCGTTAAATATCAGCATATGTAGCTGTTTCCTGTACTATTATCAGCCACTAGTATCAAGAGATAAATCTCACCGCCACGGATGGCCGAGGTCGTTAAGGCGCGGACTCGTGAGCGGGAGGTCTAGTGTTCGAATCCCACCGGGAACGTCCTCCCTGACTGAGAGTTTTTCCAGGTTTTCCTCAGTCCTCATAAATGGCAAATGTCGGCGAGGAACTCTAAGCTTAGATCTGGAACGTTTCCTTCCTTAAAAAAAAAATCCTTCCCTATATATCATTTCATGTATCATGAGTGTCACCGCCTGTGGTGCCTCAGTAGTAAAAACGGGCGTTAAACACTAATAAAAAAAAAAGAAGAGATAAATGGTCCATATGAAACTCAGTTTGTTATATGATTACATGATTACTGTGGTTCCAAGGCTGGAAATATTATTTGAAAACCCTGCTACTATTGCAGCATTGGGGAAGGTAGATCTATCGATTCGTCAATTGGTACTATCTTTTCAGTGAGCGGAATTTACCCTGGCCCGCCACACCGATACAGATAGCGGCCAAGTTCTTCAATGACTAACACAGCATTGAAAAACTACGAAACGTTATGGTAGTTTCATTAAGATCATCAGTAAAAGTAATAACTTTCAAATATGTTTAGGACTAGTAGAAATGAACAAGAAGATTTTTATCTGTAATAAAAAGACTTTAGAAGTTCATGTGGCAATAAAGAAGCCATTGCTAAGAGACTCTAGTAAACAACGTCGCTAATGTGCACCTGCTGATTAGTCTAAAGTACTTTTCTCACACAAATATAAGAGCTTGGGTACTAGGGGAAGAATATAAAGGAGAGGTCTCCCAAATGTGTGTTCTACATGGTGGGGAATCTATTATGGTTTGGAGATGCTTTTCTGGGAATAAAGTTAAGGATATTAAATAAGTTGAAGAAAATTGGGACCAGAAACGATATCATAGATATCTTTATTATTTTGCAATAACATTTACATTTCGTCTGTAAGGAAAAATTTCACGTTTCAGCAAAATAACGGTCGCAAATATGATTTGGGTACCGCATGAAGTAGAAAAAGAGAGGGTGCTAAAATATATGCCTTGGTGATCTCAAAGTCTGGGCTGCAACCTCACAGAATTATTGAGGGACGAGATGTTTGGAGGCACCCGGAAAATGCATTTAAGTGGCTTAAACCATATAGGATATAGAATCAAGGGCTTATAAACTAAATGCTTAGAATCAGAATCAGATGAGAGAGGTTCGTGATTCCGTGATAGCAGCAGAATACGTTAGCTCAGTTGGTTGGAACATTATCCCGAAAGGCTGAAGACCCGTGGTTTGAATTCCGGCCCTGACCCGAATTTTTCAAGTCTGAGTTTTCATTTCCAGCTTATGTTCTTCATATGGCTATTGTGAAAGAAAAAATGTTTATATAAACTAGAAATCTGGGTCTTAAGTACTTAAGGAATACATTTTTTGTAGTAGGGAAATCTTAGAGATGTCTCCGGGGTAGAGAATCAGATGAGAGAGGATTGTGGTTCCATATTTGCAGGAGGATATGATAGCTCAAGAACGTCAGCATGGAAGGCTGAAGCGTAGTGGTTCGAATCCCGGCCGTGATTCTTATTTCCAATATGTTCTGTACGATGTAAGTGTGAAGGAATAATTTCTATATACAAATGCCCATAGCTTGCTAAGCGGTTAAGTATTCGTGTACATTATATTCTTGTTACAAACAAACAAAATCCTGAGCAAAAATAAAATTATAAGTTATATTTTAACAAAAATACCTGCTTTATTCCAAGGTGTGTAATAATAATAATAATAATAATAATAATAATAATAATAATAATAATAATAATAATCTCGATATTAGCTTCATATACACATCCAGAATATAGAACCCATTCACTCTAGTCAATGAATACATTATCATCTATACATATACACAGTTTTTAAATCCAGTTTTTAATTCAGTTTATTTTCCCCAAGTTTTCAGCCTTTTCAGCTCTGAGTTGTCTCACCTTCGACATGAATTTGCCTACCTGCTCCTCGTCCTCGTCCTCGCCTGCCAGCAGAGCGCAGTATGCCCCTTGACCTCTGATAGAGTCAGTAAGGGAAGGCGACAGAAAATTTTTTCTCAACACAGTGCTGCTACAGTTCGCGACCATGATTATCCACATAAAGGGCAAATTCTCAGTCCATTTTTACCTGAGATTGTGATCTACCGCCATACTGCAAGCCTAAACCATGCGAGTTCTTGTTTAATGTACTGTTCCCTCCCCCACCCAGATTGTAACCAGGTTTGCACTTATAACGAGATCTCCTTACATTGCGCGATTGTAAGCTGGCTGTCTATATCCTTCGGGAGGTTCCTGACCTTCCTCCATACGTTCTGTTACCTTGTCCTGCTGTCCAAATATTTCCCGATGGTCTCTAATCCCTTCCTCACTTTGAAGGTGATGCCTTATTGTCTTCCAATTTAAGTTGCTCCTTGAAGCAGATTGATCTAATTAAAGAATGATCTCCCAGAATAATTTTTAGCAAATATTTCACGACTCAGTTTTTATTTTACTGCCTCACTATGAGCCCCAAATTTTCTTTTCATTCCGCAGTTCGCCTACCTGTCCCCAAAACCTCTTTCAAAAAACGCGTTCTCAGCTGATGCAGATTTTCCATTTGCTCTCACCCCCAGATTTCCGCCTCATATTTATCGTGGATTTAACCAAAACACTGTAAACTTATTGGCAGATCTGGAATTTTGCTGCGTATACAGAGAGTCTCTGTGGCCATCATCCCCGTCTTGTGTTTCACCGTGTGTTAATGTGCTTCGTCCATTGTAAAAGTAAGTCCTAGGTACACGCAGTTCTTAACGTTAACTACGGTATGTCCTCTGTACGTCCAAGTCTCTGCCCTGCTACAGACTGCTTCGTTTTATTTACGTTAACTGTGAGTAGCCAATCTTTGCAATAAGTCTGCAGTCTGTTGAGTCCCGGCTGCAATCCGTTAAGTATAGTACTATGCCATCTGCACATAAAATCGCCGGCATCTGAAGATCACCCAGTGCGGGTGTCTCTATGCTTTCCTGTACCATTACGTCCATTAAATCATCTACAAATAGAATAAATAGTAAAGGATGTAGAATGCAGACCTGTCTCACACCCCTCTCGCTCCGAAAACTCCCCTATACTCTATCTCTGTCGTACTTTACGCAGCATTCATACTGTCATAAATTGCCTATAATTTTTTCTGATATTCCCTTTACCCACAATTTAAACTATAGTGCCTCGTGGTTGATGGAATCAAAGGCCTTCTGAAAATCTACAAAGGCGCAATGTAGTTTCCTCCATTTCATTGACATTTGTCTCGCTCTAAGTGTTTCTAAAATAAACACGCCATCTTCGGTACTGCCCCTCCAGGAAACCGATTTGAAATTTTGAAATTTTGCTAAATTCCATTTGCCAAGCTTTTATTCCACTATACAGTACTCTACAATATACTTTTTCCATGACTCGCCCAAATTATTCGGAGATCTTATTATTCCTTTCCTGTAAAAATGGAATGAATTATTCCCTTTCCCCAACAGGAAGGGTAATTTCCCCGTTCAAACACTTTTCTAAATATCTGGAGCATCACCAAACCAAACTCATTAGCACTGGCGGCCTCTTTGAATACTTCCGGCTGCAGTTCATCCCAACCCGCGGCTCTGCCTATTTTTAAACTCCTGCGAGATCTCCCCCGCAGCAATATTCACGTCTAACATTTGTACTTGAATAACTCCCCGCCCTTATGTCCCTCCCGCTAGCGTAACTACCCTTCTATCCTCTCCCCCAAATTTTTTAAAGTGTTCCGTCATTGTGCAGATGCAATTTTGTTACATCTCTAAAGTTATTTCTTAGATTTTTTTATTATTTGCTATCTTCTAGCTAATCCCCTCCCCCGACAACTTCTGTAACGAAGCATTTGAAGCACGTTGCAACTGTATTTATGTTCACAAATATTCTTTAATTTAGCGGTTCTCAGCCTTTTAGTGTGACGTACCATTACATTCAAAGCCGGATATTGAATGTACCAGTAAAAAAATTTACAAGGGAAATGCGTGATTTTGTAGTACAACGGTCAAAATAAGCCTTTTTCTCTTTATTTATAGCAATACTAGTGATTTATTTTAGAATGAGATGTTTATTGGAGAAAAACTGTTCAATCTATTTCTATTCCTATTCAATGGGTTGTTCTGTAAAACGTGTTAAAAGTTAATTTTATTAAAGTTAAATTTTGTGAATAAATATATAAACAAACTTCGACAAACATTTAATGGTACTCCAGGACTGAAATTTACAATCAGTAAAAGCTATTAGCTTTACAAATTTAACTAATTCCTGACTTACACTTTTGTTTCGGCGTGAAGATTTTTTTTTAATATTGTTTAACGCCCATTTTTATTACGGAGACCACAGGCGGTGAACACTGATGATACATCAGGTGCAATGATAAGTTGGGAACGAAATTTTTAAGAAAGGAAACGTTCCAGACCTAAGTTTAGAGTACCTCCCCGGCATTCGCCAATTATGATGACTGAGGAAAACCTGGAAAAAACCTCAGTCAGGGAGGACGGTCCTGGCGGGATTCGAACCCCAGACCTCCAGCTCCTTAACGACCTGTGGCAGTGTGAAGGTTGTGTTTATTTAGTTAATTACAGTTCTTTAATTTTGGTTTCAACTGACATAATTTTAGTCTTAAATCGTGGTCGACATTCGAACTTATTTCTATACTTGTTTATATATAAAACACTGTGTGTCACAAACACTAACAAAAATCTTACAGCTTTTTCTGAGATCATTGGATATAAATTTTTACTTGCCAGACAGAAGTCTGTAAATTCATCTTCTTGATTATTTGCTTGAGACTTTCACGTGATATCTCGATCAATTCGTCCTTCTCGGAAGGAATTAGGTAATAGGAAACTTAATTCACATTTTCAGGGAAATCTGAGATGGGACTTCCAAGGCTCATTGCTAGTTCACAATGAAGAGAAATTTCATTTTCACTCAGAAAGCATCCAACAATGGAAAGGACGACGTGTTAGCAATAATGATTTATATTATCATGAAGCTTACTTTTATCTTCAGAGCCGCAATTTTAACCCGAATCAAGAATATGGAATAAGCAGACCCTGAAAACTCTTGTTCAGCTGGTTGAGGCAGCAAAAACATCTGCCAAGTAAGCCGACCGGGCAAACCATGGCTCGTCAGTGAAATAATTGAAATGTGAGAGTGATTGGAATCTGGAATTCTGGACGAAGTTCAAAGAGACGACACAATACATTTCCCCTCCACTTCAGTGTGAAGCAAAAGAGAATCATGTTTAGTACTATTTCATTACACAAAGTGGAAAATAATCGCGAATTCATAGCCCTGGACTTAATGAAGGTGACAACTTTCACACTTTCATTACAGCTGTCCTTAGAGCAACAGACATCGATCTTGCGGCTCGCGATGAATGCTACAATGTACAAGTTTTACTTCAGGCGCTACTTCTTTAATCTTTGCAACAACGACACTGTGTTTGCCTGTCATTACACGTGTTCCATGAAAACAAACACTATTTATTCAATTCAATATCATTAATTTTCATAAATTGGTCTAATTTTGAAAATATTTCATTTGAGGTTGTTCGAACTAGCAGTGATACACAAAAAAAGAAATTTGCTTCGGTGTTTCTGCTTCCGATAGTGCGCATTAATATCCCAAACTTGTTGGTGGCAATAGGAAGGCCATGCGTTACCCAGTGTAGGAAAATCTTTTCATGTTTTTCCTCCTAGAAAAATGAACCTTTCATTTTTCACTGTCACTCGGAGCGCTATGTTTAAACAACTACTAAACATCAGAACTACTTGTTATCATGGAATATTGATACATAGAACGCGAAATTTATGATTAAACTTTATGTTATGTATGCTGTTGGTCCTATTGCCCTCTATATGCTAACCAAGCTACTTATCAAGCCATCCTTGTATTTTATTTTTGTGCCGTGTTTTCTACCAATGAAATGTGACGAAATTTTGAATTTCAACCAATCACAGCTGCTTATATCTATAAATTTATCACACTTTTTTACTTTAACCATATTTACTACATGGGCGTGCAATTTTGTGCTTAGTGTTCCACACATTTGTAAGCAAGAACCTGTTAATTGAACAACCAACAATCATACCACAAAATTTTAATAAGAGAAAAATAACCAACCAGCCCCAGCCGACCGCCACGGGTAGCCGGCGCGGACTCGTGAGCAGGAGGTCTGGGGTTCGATTCCCGCAAGGACCGTCCTCGCTGACTGAGGTTTACTCCAGATTTTCCTCTGCCGGGGAGCTGCCCTAAAATTACGCCTGAACATTTCCTTCCTTAAAAATATCCTTTCCCAATTTATCATTCCATCTCATGTATCACTAGTGTTCACCCCCTGTGATGCCACAGTAGTAAAAACGGGCGTTAAACATTATTAAAAAACCCCAGCCTATTGACTCTTGTATCACATATGGCACAAGTTTTTAACTACGAACATGCACTCCTATGATAACGTGAGTAAATCGAATTGCAATATAGACCTTCATATATTCCGAACCCACGATTTCTGATAGGTAGGTATTTATAAACGTCAGTTTAAAGTTTTTATATAATTGTTAAATATTGGGAATACATCATTTTTATATTCATGGCCTTAAAAAACAACACTTGTTTTTGTGAGCTTCCTAGATAAATACACCCGCCACTCTGGTAAGTTAATCAATATTCTCAGAATATCTTGTGATAATTGTAGGAAATATACCATTAATGCTTTAGGAGTAAAAATACATATTAACAACTTTGAGCCACGTCTGAAATTTGAAACAATGCCAGAAAGAAAGATACTGAAACACATGTATGTGATAAAATACTGTATTTGAATTCCATTACTTAAATGTGTACCTATGCATTTCCAAAGTATGGTATTTTTAGATTATATTTTAACTGTCACGAGTTATCGAAAGCCGAATATTTCTGAATATTAAAATCATGTTCATCAAAATTCAAGTATGTGACGGGATAAGTTTACAAAATAGAACTCTATTTTCCTTTTCATTCCTCCAAGATTTGCAATATAATTTATATGCCAAATTTTAAGTAACACTGCCACTGTCTAGCGGTATCTTCCGAGCTTCCTATACGTGCACCTCGCATCGACTCTCTGTTGAGTTAGTTTCATGAACGAGGCTTTCATTTCTTTAGGTTAATGCCTAGGAAACTTAGAGCACGTAAAGTCCCTTGAACTCCTTCGGCCAAATTATTATTTATCGTTCTTCTTCTATTTCGTAGATCTTAAGGTCACGTGTCGTAATAAAAAAAGCAAAGAGGCTTCGTTAAATTTATATAATTAAAATTTTCTTTATGAAAAGTTATGTTCATATAATTATTAAAATCTAAATTGAACCAAAACATTTGTAACAATGATTGCTACTACTGCAAAAGTTTGGACTTATAAGATGTCATTTTTACGAAATGTCGTCCTCTGCGATTTTTTCGTTTTTGTAATCCCCATATTTTTAAATTTCATTTCTGTAGCGTCTCCCCACTCCCTTTTGTATATGTTTGCATGAGTGTTTTATCTTAATGCTACGTCATTCATTTGTTTGCGTGATGCGAGTATTTCACATTTCACCAAAACACATATACTTGTAAATCAAGAACAAAATGCCCCATGCGCACGCAGCCATCAACCGCAGTGACCTCCCTGCTTCGGAAAGCGAGGTAGAGATGAATGGATGACACGATATAAGTTGTTACTTGGTATATTAAGCTGAAAAATGGATCTTACATATGAAATTGATAGATCTTTTACAAAAATTTACAAAATTTATTTTTGCATTACTCCTAGGTCTTCCTAATTCCTCTCTTGGTCTTACAACATAAAGCTTTCAGTGTTTAGTCAATTTGCAACATGGGTTTTGCTCTCGGAATATATTACATAGCTGATATGAGAGTGTTTTCTAATTTCGCTCTAATCGTCTGTCGCTAATAAATTAAAAAAACTATCCTTCTGCAACTCTGTGATGATACACCTTTACTTTTTGTTGTTTACGATTTCTCATAAAAAGCTTTGCATAAAAGTGGGTCACGAACAAGTAACTCGCCGAACATTAGGTCTTGACATCTGAACATTTCCGAGCAAGGCAAGAACGTTCACTTTACCGTCGTATACTTATTACTGACAGCTGCAGAGGAGGCACTGGTTTCTAAGTAGGTGTCTTACTTTTGTTACATCACTCACTTTGGTTTGAAGAGGTCATTGTCCTCTAGCGAGAGAACCAGAACGAACACTCTCATGCACAGGGAGCAGGATGTTCATCAAGAGTCCTAGTTCCTCGTTGAAACAAAGAGTTGGCAATATTTTCAGTCGCATCAGTGAAAATGAAATGTCTTACAAGTTTTTCGTGTTTTGGGGCACGTAAAAGGAACATTTTCTGTAATATAATACATATTAATTCTTTCGCCTTAGTTAGGTGTCTCAGAATATGAATGAGAATATTTTAACGGCAATTTCATTACACGATATGATAATGGTATTGGATTTAGTAGTGCCTTAAGGTTAAAAATGGCGGTAATAAACGTATATAATTTATAAAGAATAAACAATGATATTAAACACTTACAAAACAAATACACACTTATACCCTGATTTTATACTTAAATCAATTCTAGCATTGTTAGAATGTTTTACTTTCAATGACAAAGTTAATTCCACAAGTATCATAAGAAAATTACACATAAATAAGATTATTTTCTATAAAAATTAAGTTAGTTTATGGAGTAATTAGAACACGTCAATCATTGAAAATTACTTAGCTCTTTTCACGGAAATTAAAGTTGGTTATACAAGGCGTTAGATTGAATTTTTATAAACGGAGAAGGCATTTCGATCGCTTCAGTCTTGCTCAAGGGCTGTCCGTTTGTATCTACGCTCCAATGGTGGCACGAGAGAAAAGGTTGAGGTGAAAGAGAGACAGGACAGAGATGGCCAGGCGGGACATAGACGGAATCCCTAAAGTTTCCAGAGAACACCCAATGTCGGCAGTGATCTCTCTTAAAAGAATTCGAGCTACTCAAAAGGGCCGCTTTCATATCAGACGCCTGAGCAGAAACTTTTACAAAGAGCAAGCTAACCTCACTCCGCACACAGCCCACCTCTCCTGGTACTTTGATTCTGTAAAAGAACCAACAAAATGAAATGAAAAGAAATGGAAAATTCCAGAAAGCAAATTCCTATCCTAGCATTCGTGTAAGTGACCAGGGGGAACCACAAAAACCCAAGAGATTTGAACCCTGGATTTCCCAATTGGGAATTCCAAGTATTATCGCCTGAACCACCCCACTCCGTATACAGGATGTTAATTTGAGGTAGGGAATACATCGTTTATCTGATCAGATTTGAAAATTGTGGCATTAAATTTCCAAGGACCATTTTGCTATTGAATTATGAAGTTTCCATTCGAAAAGATACCACATAATAACGAAAGAAGGTTGGCGCATTCGGTACGATACTGGCGCGAAGTAAATGCTGATCATTGATGATTGCTTTATTTTACATTTTGTGTATCAGCGTACTTCTTTATAAAATAAAAATGGGGAAGGGGAATCTAATACACACAACCAATCTTATGATCTTCGAAACCACAATGTATCAGACCTCACAGTTAAATGGATATATCCTCTTCTAAACTAAGCTATATAGATTAATGCAATAAACCAGTTAATTGTTGTTCAGTGCCATGCTGCTACGTGATTAATCTAAGATTAAAAAATAGGGAATTAAATTTTAAAAACACAATGATGAATTATAAAAAAAATAGGTATTTCTTTGTTCTCAAGTAAGACATTTTAAGGCATATTTTTAAATCATCTTGCTATATAGTATAATGTAAAAAATATCATCAGACCTACTGCCAAAAGTATGATGTATGTAAATGGTTTGAAAATTGATATGTGAAAATAGATGAAATAAATTCCGTGAATGCAGAGTGCGTCTTATCCAAGAAAGGGTCACGAGAGATAGGAATATACGATCATATGAAACATGTATAAGTAGCCGATAAAGGCATGTTTATACGGCTCATATCGAGATTTGTTGTTACCACTTCACAGTACTCAAAGTATGCTAACCTGAGAGTTAAATTTTCATTTACACAATTAAACAAAGAAAGTATCCAGTTTTTCATTTGTTAACAAACTCTAAAAACTTTAACTCTGATTTACGTCAAAGATTCTCTCTCTCTCTCTCTCTTTTTTTTTTTTTTCTTCTTTCACTTTCTAAAATTTCCCAGTAATTTCTAGAATTTATATGGAAAAAAAACTAATGTCCTTTGCTCTAACTAATCTATATACCAATAATAAAAACACTTTTGCCATTTTATGATAACGAAATTAACATTAATTTATCTGTTACTCGTTCAGTTTCGCACATGTGGAAACATCTGCAATCGAATAACATACACAGAGAAACTGTTGTGTTTTGCTACGTGTCTTCTGTTATGCATATATAGCAGGGTAATACAGGCTGGAAAGGGGAATCAATGCCATAAATAAAACTGATATTAGAGCTTAATTAGGAAAAAAATTCTAAATGCCTTTTTCTCTACCTCTATGTATTTTTGAGAAAACAAATATTTGATCTCAAAACATTAAGTTATACATTTAGAATGCACTAATTACAGATATTCAATGCCTGTTTTTTTGCATAACTTTACTGTGAAAATAAGTTCATAACTGGCAGTGCTAACTTTTCTGTAATCTTTGTTAACATCAATGACAAAAATATTGAGCTCAGTGATGACAAATTTAATTTTGCGTTCACAAATTACTCAATAAAACTTTTCATGTGAATTTACGTCAAAGCGCTTCGTGTTATGAACAATTGGTACGAATTAGAACACAGTATTTCAATGTACAAGTTTCTACCTGAAGAATGACATTTTGAACAAAATATTGTTTTCATTTATGCTCTCAAGTGTGTTTAATTTTTCTTTAAAAAGAGAACGGTATGGTTCAATATTTTATTTACTCTATAATTTTTTCAATGTTGTCGTTTTGATGCAAGTATATATAAGTATTAAATGTCCACATGTCCTATACACAAATATATCAAGACATAAACACATCAACATTTCTGTAACAAAATTGTCACAGTTTTAAGACTGTTACAATTTTAAGATCGATTTATCAGCACTACAATCCTCAAGAGAAATTAAATTATTTTTCAAAACGTTGTGGTTACAGCCATCTAAGGTTATGTGCATTTTTCCTCTATAGAAGGTACAGGAGCAAAAATTGTTTAATTGTAGAATTCACCAAATATATATATATATATATATATATATATATGGTGTTACCTGTTAATATATATATATATATATATATATATATATATATTAGCAGGTAACAACATTTCAGTTATTAAGACAAAAGAAGTCACAAAATAGTTTTCTTTGTTGAGCACTGGGTTTTATTTGAGCATATGAATATTGTGACCTTACCTCAATGTTGTTTTTATTTACTATAAACTAATTAACTTACGGCTATTGCCTATTTTTTCTACACTTCCCGAGATTTAGGCATTTACTTCTATCATATTTATACTGCACTAATATTTAGGTGCAAAGGAGACTTTATGCGTTTATAGTTTATAGTGCAGTGAACATGAAATTTCATTGTTCCGTTTAGAATTTACGGGGGCTATTCAATAAAGAATTATAATAATTTATTTAAAGGTTTAATTTCTCGGCTAAAGTTTATATTTACAATATTTCGTTATTTTAAAGTGTAATGTACACGTGATACTAGGTTTAATAGTTATTATTTCCGGCTCCTGTCCGTGAGAGATGTGCAAGTTAAAACGTATTCAGTTTCGTCCACAAAAAATGGACAAAACTGAACAATATACTGCTCTGAAATTCTGCTTTCATATCAATATATCTTCTACTGAAGCCTATACGGTCTTACAGGAGGCTTATGGAAAAGTTGCACAGCTCTAACATTGTTTAAAATGTTTAAGGATAGGAGACAATCGATTTCTAAGGAGGGTGGACGGATTCTTCGCTTTTTGCTTTAACGGAAGAAAACATTAAGCAGGTGTTGTCGTTATAAGACACGAATTTTCAGAATTTCTGAAGTATTCTTATTGTTATTTAATTTTCAGGAATTCTGAAAATTTCATTGAGATAATTAAACATTTGCAGATGAGACGTGTTTGTGGGTTCTCATGCAGTTGAGCATGGCGTTACAAGAAGACGCTATACCATTTTGATGAGCAACAGCAAAGCTATGTGTGGTTACTAACATTACAAGAAGTGGTTGCTTCTGCTGAGAAAATGATGACCATTTAATTTTTCGTTAACCATGGCATGTTGTACCTACACACACAAAACTATCACTGAGCAATAGCACAGAGACGCCCTGAAAACTCTGCAAGACTTGCAAAAGATCACATTCCCTTGCAACAAGCTGGTAATGCATGTCCGCATATCACAAATGAATATGAAGCGTATTCCCCACTCTCCGTATAATTCAGGTTTAGCCCCGTGTGACTTTTTCCTTTTTTTTCCCATGTGGAGTAAAAAAATTCGTGAGAGGCATTTTCCATCAAGGCTATGGAGGCGATTTTGAAGGGTCAGTCATAAAATGGTTTCCAACATGTCTTTGAAACTGGCAGAAATGCTGGAACAGGTGCGTTGCATTCAACTGGAAATACTTTGAGAAAGGTGAAAAAGGTATTTTGTCAAAAAAGTATGAACAGTCCTTGTATTATGCATAATACCATAAGATTGCAGGTCTCAGAGATGAGAGTTCTATTGCGAAATTATTCTACATCATTCTACGAGTTGTATTTTGATGTTAGCAGTGATCAGAACAGAGTGTTTAAGCTAAATGTACTATTTGTAACAGTCAAACAGCAATTTTGTGCTCATTGGTTAAGTATTAATAAAAAGAGCGTTACAAATGCATTAAAATGTGGATGCCAAAAAATGTATACACACTTCAAGCAAAGAAAAAAAATTGTGTTGACATAACGTAACTGAAATCACACAAACAGAAAATGATTAGCACTAATCATCTTAGACTTTTACAGTTACAACAGCTGTTCAAAATGCCCACCATCAGCGTCGATGCACTTCCGAGTAAGTTTAACTAGTGATTGAGCAACGTTGACGAAAGTGTCCTCAGCGATTGTAGCCCATGACCTTTCAATTTCTTCCCAAAGTGCTGCAGTGTAGCTGTTTGCTACGGCATACAACATCCTTAAGAGTTCCCCATAGGTAGAAGTCCAACGAAGTTAGAGCGGAGAACGCGGTGGAAACTCGATAGAACCTCTTCGTCTATTCCAGTGCCTTGGATACTTCAAAATTGCTTTCCACTGTTCAAACGATAATCTTGGCTCCATTTTGTTGTAGCAACGCTAGTATAACGTAAAGTGAGTCATATATGTTTACAGAATATCATACGATAATCTTGGCTTCATTTGTTTTGTTGATTTGCCTACCACATAGCAACGCTATCATAATGTATGTGAGTCACATCTGTTTACAGAACATCATACTACACATTACTGTTGTTTTTCGGTTCAACTTTGAAATATATTAAATAGATATTTACTGTGAAATTGTGTATACATTTTTGGCACCTTCGGTAATACACATGTACAAATTATATTAAAATTCATATATTGTTTCTCATATTAAAAATAGTGAAGTTTTAATAAGGATTTTTTTCCCCTTTAACAATTTTCATATGAATTCATCAGCGTCAAATATGTTTATTATTATTTTGCTGTTTTCAGTTGTCAATTACAAATTAGTGTCAGAACTATAAACAATCTCTATATTGAAACTTTTCATTATTTACTGTCCTGCTGAAGCTATAATGGCTTTATTTTCTCTCAACGTCTCATGTCTCCGCATCAGTTTAAATCAACAAGCAGGGTGAAAAACTTTTCATGCTTAAACCATGGACACGGTGAAGCATGAACGTTTAAACATTTCGCTAAAAAAAACAACAACTGTTTGCTCCGTAGAAAGCAAAGTTCCTAGGAGCGCAACCAATTGTACCTAACGGGTACTGCAGAGGTCGTCGACACACTTGGTAAGAATGCCCACATATTTAGGGTTCCCGTCAACGATGAATGAGCTGGTTGGTCTTTTTCTGTATAACAACGCCGAGTCCCGTTGCACAGCGAACGGCTAAACAAAAGAGAGCGCACTTGTCACCGTAGACAATACGAAGGGGTATAAGTCACCCGGCGTGAGAACATTTTCTCTTGCTTTCACACCCCCACAAGAACATTCCGCTTTTGTCAGTTTCCGTTACTGTTATGTGAACATTTAACCTTCTTCATGTCAAGGGATTGAATGACAACCAACATTTCGAATACACTTTCAGCTTCTAAGATACAATTCGATTATTTCTGGCAAATTTTACTATCCACTTCAAAAGAAATCACGGGGGATGAAATAACATATGAGCGGCGTTCAATAAACAATGATTTTATTCTTTTGTAGCGCTTGTTTTGTTTCAAACACACTACATTGTTTTTCACTTGTTTTTTATTATTAAACAATACTATTTTTCAATTGCGTATTCTTGCATCACCTAGATATCAGAGTCTGTGCGCTTAACGGGTCTACCTCTTGTCATCTTATGCTGTGGTTACAACTGCCTCTCAATAGTCCAGTGTTTCCACATAGAAGGTATCTTTTAAATGACCGAATATGCAAGTTACGGACTGTAGGATGCATGGGCATTTGAACAAATACTTCCGAGCTGTTTCGCCACGAGACACGGGTCTCATCAGAATTAAAGAAAAAACATATCCATGACTTCACGACTGAGATATAGTTTTATATTTTTTTCTGAAGAAAAGTTCTGTGAGACCACTCCATGGATTGTCTTTTGGTTCAATGCTCGAAGTGATGAATCCAGGTTTAGTTTTCCACCACTCTCTAACGAGAAAGCAACTCCGTTCTGTATTTCCTATAATCAAAAGTTAGGCTTCGAGGGACTCGTGTAACAATTTTCTGAATATTCGAACTGATAGGTAATTGTATTTACACTGCCGACAGACACCAGTTGTTTACTTGCCGATCGTCCCGAATAAGGATATCGACACGTTCCATCATTACAGGTGTGATTACAGAGTGCGGCCACATGATTACCATCAATAAGACTCCTTTGAACTTCTTCCGCGTTGAGTCTTTTCCCCCAACGACTAATAGGACTTTTAGTCATTTTTTTAATGTCTCTGAATGTTGATGATGGTTTCATTTTGCACCTAAAGAAATTACTTCTTTATTTATAAGTTAGATTCCTAAGTATGTCTTCCTTCGGAAGGGAAGTAAAGCCGTGGGTCCCGTGTCGTACATTTACGGCACGAAAAAGAACCTCAAGCCTGAAAGAAGAGGCCTCTGAGCAAAATTTGTCGGCCGTTTTACGCCGCCCAGAATTGAATGGAACGCTGATGACCTGAGATGTTAAAGAGCGTCCGTAAATAAATCAAATAATAATAGCTCTCACATTCCATACATTCCACAATAATGCTTGTATTAGCGTATTGAATGATAGTTTGGGTAGAAGGTTTCTTTTAAAATGATTCATAAAAAGTAAAAACAGCACTGGACCTTAGTATTGACCCTTGGGATACTCCAAGTTTTACTTTTGGTTTGTTTGACTGATGGTAATCAATTTTCCCTCTATCCGTGTATGTGACCTCTATCAGTTGTTGTCTCCCATGTAAATATGATCTTACCCACTTGAGAGCAGGTTCTCTTATGTCATTTTTCTCCAGATTAGCAGGAAGAATTTCATGGTTTAAAATATTGAAAGTCTTGGAGAGGTAAAAATGGCCCTGTGATGTTTCCTTTTCTATCTAATACTTTTGAAACATTGTCTACAAAATAAAGTAATGCAGTTTCAGTAGATTTATGTTGTGGGTCTGATAGTATTTTATTTTTTTCGTAGAATGATAAAAGCTTTTTATAAAAAACTTGTTCAATTATTTTTGAGAAACCTAATAGCAGTGAAATTGGTCTATATTTGGAGGCGGCCTGATCTCTGGTACAATGGTTTCACTTTAGCTGTGCATACTGCATACACACTTTGGATCATCTGCATAATAAATCACGCTTATCAGTATGCAAGTATTAAACAAATTTCACGTGTACTTTGAAAGGTGGTTATGCAATTATCACCCGCAGTCACATGTTTCCCTCTCGGGAAATAATTAAACTAATGAAAATATTTAGTTTATAATGAATTAATCATTGATCTCTATCTCATCAAAATTTAATTTCATTGTAAAAAGTGACATTAACTCTCTTTGCCATTGGAGCTTGTAATTTTACCTTTTCCTGGTTTCATTTTCCAGGGCCTTAGTAGCTCATGAACGCTTCTATATACTTTTTATTCTAAATTTCCCTACAAATAAACATTGCTTATACATTTCTCTTTACTGAATATTTTACAATATTTTAAAAGAGGAATAAACGTTTATTTATGTTTTTTAAACAAAGAACGAGCATTCGAATTTGATGGTATAGACTCAAGAAAATATCTATATAAGTTTAGTCCCTCTAGTAAAATTTTTTGTGTGTGTTTATAATAGGGGTTTATATATTTTTAGGGTTTACAAATAATAATTATTTAATTTAAATTTTCGTTTTACATATGAAAATAAGATTATTTATTTACATGTTTTGCAAAAATAGTATTTGTCAGAAAACTAAACATCAGAAACTCATATAGAGCACATTTCCCTTGCCATTGCTGTAGACAATTACATACATGCCCAAATTTTCTGACGTGAGTGATTTGCAATTATCTCGTAGCATGTTTTTGTATGAAGGAAATGCTCTCTCTCAAGGAACATACTTCGTTGATGATAATGTTCTAGTTTCTAGGGTTAATTTTTATGTAAACTCTTATTCCTGTACCACGGTACAAATAGCCACCATGTCATGAAGCCAGTATTGTGTTGAATAATTCTTCCCAACTTCCACTGTTCGAGGCATTTCTTTTCGGGAAAAATTGCCAATGATTTCCAGAGCACATTTAGGTGGTAGGTTATGCTTTCAAGCGGAGAATAGCTTCCGGTAAATAACGTAACAATTACTGCAAGTTATACAAAAGAGGCAACAATAGTAGAACTATTGAACCGTTTCTTTGTTTTGGAAATACAGGGAGCTTAGTTCCATCCAAATTATTTACAAAATGTTAGAAGGTCATCATGGTAAATGGCAAGAGACTACCAAACTTCTCCATTGGGTAACTAACGGCTAATTGAAAGCTGTAGAAGTGATTTCCCCTCTGCAAGACAGTACAGATGTAAGGACTTGGGTAGTTATCGAGATTTTGTTTCTGAGTTTAAAAAATTTACACACTTATATTTAAAAGTGTACTACACAGGGTCCCTGTTCCTAATTCGGGCATTTAACCATAGTAGCGGGTGACTACACCTCCCCAGGCATCGAGTGATCACATATATAGTCTTGTTTTCTTTTCAAATCTTGGTACAGAAGAGTGGTAAATTTTGTTATATAAAACGTAGGCTTCAGATTCTTGGAGCGGACATAAAGCTAGTTTTCAGGGATATGATTAAAAATTACCGCTTGAAATTTTGTCTGTAGTGGTCGCTTCCATCATTCCAGTGAAAGTTTTGACCATTTTGTTTGGGAGCACATCCCTAAATATGAAGTCATCACATTAAAACTGAGTGTATTGGATGCAGTAGTACGTTTTAATTATGCCTGCAGCAACATCATTAAAGTATAGAAGCAGAAAGGGACGTGCCTAAGGAGAGAGGAGACATAACAAACGCAAAGAAAGTGAGGAGAGGTTAAAAATATAGATTATGGACGAAGATATTGTAAATATTTGAGTCCTTGCTCACATACACACAGTTATCTTTAATTGCAGTTTTCTGAAACTTGCATTTTTCATATTCAAGATAAATTTTCCCTAAGATACATCAAAGAAAACTTTATTTCTTGTTTTTCAGTGTAAGAACTACACATTCCACCTAAATCTTTTATTTATAATGTTTTATTTAAAAATATATATTTGTATTTAGAAGTTAAAATTATTTTTTCAATTGCATTCATAAGAAATAAAAAACACTTAGATGAAATGTATCAAGCTGCTCTGTTATAACATATGCATAAACTTTTAATTGAACCAGAACGCATATTTATGAAAAAAGTATACCTGAATAGCCTTCAGCAGTGAGCATTAAAAAAAAAAAGTATCTGATTTATTCTATGTGTGCATCAATAGCTTACAGGATATACAGGTACTTTTATGTGGATTATATTTAAAACGGATAGTAGTAATTAGTGACAAAGTTTCAGTCGTAAATGTTTAATAAACTTAAGAAAATTAGGATCCGGTCATCTATTCTCCTTTAAATAAACAGGCACCGAAGGAACGTCTGCCTTGAACATGTAGGCAGCCCTGTCCGTCACTAACAAGAGCAACTTGTCTACTTGTCGCAATATACGTCAAGCATTCCTCAACGCGCAGGCTAATGTGCTGCTGTTAGTTTTTGCTGTTTATTTACAAACAATTAAATAAGTCTACCTGATTAATTTGGGACGTTCACAATTAACAACTGTAGCTGTCAGCTGTTTCATCACAGAATACCAGATATAGGGGTCATATATATCTTTTCTTGTTGCATCTAGAATTGATTAATATAAAGAAAGTTATAATCTTTCTCAAAGTAGATGCCAAGGTTATGAAATTCTTCATAGCTGCGTTAGTTAGTACGTGCCATGGGATGTTCGTCACAATACAGAAGGTCTTACATAGACGAAGGTTTAAGTTATATTTAACTTTGTCAACTTTGGAAGAAATAAAAACCGCCGCACACATGCCAATATACTGTAAAGATATATAGCTATATTGTATGCGGTATATGATTATAATAATAATAATAATAATAATAATAATAATAATAATAATAATAATAATGCATTCCTCTATAAGATATAATACTCAGATATATAACGCGTATTTGATATGTGGTTATTTTGCAAAACAGTAAAATTGGCGCATGCGCAGAATGTAAACATCACTACGAGAAACGTTTCACTGTAGACTTCGCTAGTATCTGTGAGTTAAACATGTTACTGTTAATGTAGGAGGTAAAGCTGCATCCGTTTATGTGGCAAGTGACAACAATGGCTAAAGAATCATGCACTGGATTGAATTATGTACAATACAAGAGAAAATTTAGGAACTTCACCCTGCTCAAGGGCTGGCCGTTTGTACCTACGCCCCCAGTGGAGACATCTCCAAAAGAAAAGGATGAAGTGAAGGATACACCAGGCGACCAAATCATAAACAATGTAGGAATCAATCTACCTTCAAAAATGAATAAAGAATAATCAGAGTCAACCTACAAAAAGTCATAACTGTCATATTAATAACAATAAAATCACAAACAAAAACAAAAGATGCACGAGTGGTGAAGCATGGATATAGAGATTGTTACATTATTTCCAGATCCTGCAAGAAATTCGAGCTCATCAGAAGTGTTGCTGCCACACTACAGCCCTAAGCAGAATCCTTTCGTAAGCTCAAGTCACCATCATCCGCCTGGTCTGATACTTTGGATCTTGCCGTATTAAATAAGGAGAAATGGGAGAGAGAAAATTCCTGGAAATGAATGATTCATTTCAAGGCTCGTCTAAGTGACCAAGGGAAACCAGGAACAAATTCAAGGCCAGGATTTGAACCCGGAAACTCTCAAATGTGAGTCTCCAACTCGGTACAAACCTTTTATTAAACAAATGCAAATCTCTCAGCGTAACTAGTCATTCGTCTGTATGTTCCCTTGAATTAGCTGCAAAATCTCTTCAAACTGGTTTGTGATAAACTGAAATACTGCTGGAATTTTTCTCGTCGTTTTGAACATCCTGGAATAAATGATGGACTTTCCAAGCTTATCTAGAGATATTGATTGAATGAAATCACTTGTTCCGCTTCGGTTTCAAAGCCAAATAAGCAATAGTACTGTCTGTGCCTCATAGTTCACTCATCTTTTCATAGAAGAAAAACAACAATATTATAGCTTGCACATAATAGCGCAAGTAAATATAGTGACCGGTTTGCAATGCACTTAAGCGTTTGCTTATTGTTGCTGATGGACTTCTTCCCCCTAACCACACTAGCAACACATATACAACTGCAGATATATGATACACAATATGTGGTTTCTTCTCACGCTTAATATGAAATAAAAAAGAAATAAATAAAACGAACGTCTTCAGTACACTATAATATTCTCTATGATAAATAATATTAAACATATTACAATTAGAAATATTGTCAATGTTCTACTTTCTATTTATTTTAACACGTTGGTAAACTTACGAGATAGGTGATTCAAGCTTAAATATATTTCCTTGTTTCTGGCATGCCTGACAGAAGATTTTACGACCATCCATAGTTAACTATGGATCTGTAGCTGTTCATTGGTTCATTAAACGCGATTTAGGCATTTAGTCAAATAAAATTAAAAAAATAATACAATAACTCAGTGTGAATGGCAGCCCAGCTCCTGCTGAACGCTGTTCTCAAGGGTTACCAGCTGAACTTCTTAAATGCATGCTACTGAATGTTGGAGGTCCCGCAAGTAGACCGTCCTCTCTGACTGAGTTTTTTTTTCCCCAGGTTTTTCTTAGTCCTCATAAGTGGCAAATGCCAGTGAGGTACCCTAAATTTAGGCTTGAAACGTTTCCTTCCTTAAAAATAAATCCTTTCCCAATGTATCATTTCATTTCGTGTATCACCAGTGTCCATAGCCTGTGGTGCCTCTGTAGTGAGTGCAAACGGACGTTAAACACAGTTAAAAAAAATTAAAGAAAAAGAAAGAAAGAGAGAAGAAAAAAAAAGAAAGAACAAACGAACGAACGAAAGAAAGAAAGGAAGGAAGGAAGGAAGAACGAAAGTAAGAAATAAAGAAAGAAAGAAAGGAAGAACGAAAGTAAGAAAGATAGAAAGAAAGAAAGAAAGAAAGAACGAAAGTAAGAAATAAATAAAGAAAGAAAGAAAGGAAGGACGAAAGAAAGAAAGAAAGAAAGAAAGAAGGAAGGAAAGAAAGAAAGAAAGAACGAATGTAATAAATAAAGAAAGAAATAAAGAAAGAAAGGAAGGAAGAACGAAAGAAAGAAAGAAAGAAAGAAGGAAAGAAAAAAGGAAAGAAAAAAGAAAGAAAGAAGGAAGGAAGGAAAGAAAGGAAGGAAGGAAGGAAGGAAGGAAGAACGAAAGTAAGAAATAAATAAATAAAGAAAGAAAGAAAGAAAGAAAGGAAGGAAGGAAGGAAGGAAGAATGAAAGTAAGAAAGAAATAAAGAAAGAAAGAAAGAAAGAAAGAACGAAAGAAAGAAGGAAGGAAAGAAAGAAAGAACGAACGAAAGTAAGAAAGAACGAAAGAAAGAAAGAACGAAAGAAAGAAAGAAAGAAAGAACGAACGAAAGAAAGAAAGAAAGAAAGGAAGGAAGGAAGAATGAAAGTAAGAAAGAAATAAAGAAAGAAAGAAAAAAAGAAAGAAAGGAAGAACGAAAGAAAGAAGGAAGGAAGGAAAGAAAGAACGAACGAAAGTAAGAAAGAACGAAAGAAAGAAAGAACGAAAGAAAGAAAGAAAGAAAGAACGAACGAAAGAAAGAAAGAAAGAAAGAAAGAAAGAAAGAAAGGAAGGAAGAACGAAAGAAAGAAGGAAGGAAGGAAAGAAAGAACGAACGAAAGTAAGAAAGAACGAAAGAAAGAAAGAAAGAAAGAACGAACGAAAGAAAGAAAGAAAGGAAGGAAGGAAGGAAGGAAGAACGAAAGTAAGAAAGAAAGAAGGAAAGAAGCAAAGAAAGAGCGAAAGAAAGAAAGAAAGAAAGAAAGAAAGAAAGAAAGAAAGAAAGAAAGAAAGAAAGAAAGAAAGGGGGAAGCATTGGCACCTGTCGGGATAATGTGTTAATTTTCTTGTTAAATGGCACTGCCTATCGGACGGATTTCTTGGAAACTACCTCGATGTAGTTCTAGTGACCAGCTTACAGCTGTTTAAAGTCGTTGATGGTGTATGTGGTCATATTTAGAATTGTTTTTCAAGCATTGAGGCTCCTTTCACTGCATTAAGTAAAGTTTAATTATATTTAATGCTATGTATGAATTGTTATTATTCTTATTCAGTGCATTTCATCAAAAGTCATGCCGATTTAGATTCATGGCAATACAATGGTCGAAAGTGAAGATAGTGGGGCATTAAGCACTACCCTACCATGAATCTGTTTCTGTTTTTCGTCTTGGTAATGAATTTTTCATATTCTGTATAGTGAGGAAGTGGAAGAAGAAGATGCAGAGGCAAGAGTGGTCCCTAGTTTCATACAGGAAGCCGTTAATGCTGTAGTAAACGGTTCAATGGTGTGTAAAAAGGTAGCTATTCAATTTAAAGTTCCGCAAACAGCTCTAGAACGCCATGTTAAGAAAAAGCGAGAAAACATTAACTATGAGATTAAAGAAAGTATTACACATTTTACCTCTGTTTTTAGTGAAAAGCAGGAAACGAATTAGTTGAATATTTTACTAAAATGGAGGCTCAACTCTTCTGCCGTTAATGAATTTAGTGAACTTTCCCTCCAACTGGCGGAACGAAATAATATCGAACATTCTTTTGCCGAGAATGGAGCAGCAGGAATAGATGTCGCGACCTAAGCATAAGAAAACCCGAAACTACGACAGCAGTCGTGCAATGGACTTCAATAGTTGCTATGCACACATCTCTCTTCTGTAGTTAACACTCATTGACTTACAGCTGAGAGAGAATGCATAATTTCGATGAAACTGGCCTTACAATTAGACATTCCAAGATTATTGCAGTAAGAGGGGAAAGACAAACAGGAACTCTGACGTCAGGAGAGAGAGATGAAACAGTTACTGCTGATATTTGCTTTTCGGCTGCTGGAACATATGTTAATGTTCCAAGAAAAAGGATGCGTCCGGAATTTGAGACTGGGCCTCCCCTAGTGCCACTTCAGAAGTCCACGAAACTGACTGGTGACTAAGGAGATATTTTTGACTTGGTTTAGAAAGTGTGTAACTTTTTCAGGGGCTACTAGGAAGAAACCCGTTCTGCTATTAATACATGGACATGCTACCCATACAAAAATTTAGGCACTTATTGATCCAGCACATGAGAATGGTTTATTTAGTTCTGTTCCCCCCCCCTCACTGCTACAGGCGCTGGATGTGGCCTATATGCCTATATGAAAGCATTATTTCAAATTGCTTCCTTGTTTGGGGCCGTGTATATGCGAGCCTCGACATTGAGTACTGCGGTCAATGGGTTCCGAAAAACCGGAATCTGGCCTGTCGACATGAATGTGTCCGACTATGTGGATTTCTGTAATAACAGACATTGAGATTCCTCAAGGAGGTTTCACTTCCATTTCTCAAGGTCCACAGACTTCATGCTCCCCATCCAGAGTTACAAATGAAGAGTTTCCAAGCTGCAGCAATATTCAGTGTATCAGTCCAGAGGATATAGCACTCACCCCAAAGGTTTCTCAGGAAAATAAGAGAATTTCAAGGTAAAAGTGCATCATTACCGTACAAAGAGGCACGGCGAAATGCAGAAAATGCCTGCAAAAAGGTCCTTAGCTTACATGTCAGTGACAGAAAACAAGTAGACCCTAAAGCTAATAAATGACTCAGATCTAAACTATCTGGGAAGAATTGTTCCAAAATTCAACCGTCTGCTACTAACACTCATACAGATGAGGATGATTGTCTCTACTGTCACGATTATTCAGGAGGAGGATGGATCAGATGTCCATCTTGCCTGGAATGGACTCATAACTCTTGTGTATATGGGGAAGCACGGGGCAATTAATGACTGTTTCCTATTTGTTTGTTAATAAAATATTGTACTGTATTAAAATACAACACATTTCACTTATTACTTATGAAATATATGTGTCCAAAGATTAAGCACCAGTCTTGCTCCATGTTCCCATAACTTTTATCGGTTCAATTAAATTAAGATATTTTGCTTCAGAAAGTATGAAATGCATATATACACATACAGAGGGTGCAAAAAATGTATACACACTTCAAGAAAAGAAAAAACTGTGTTAACATAACAAAAATGAATTCACATAAACAGAAAATGATGAGCACTAATCATTTTAAACTTTTACAATTACAACAGTTGCTCAAAATGCCCACCATCGGCGTCGATACACTTCTGAGTACTTTGGACTACTGATTGAGCAACGTTTGTGAAAGTGTCCTCAGCGATTGCAGCACATGCCGTTTCAATTTCTTCCCGAAGTTCTGCCAGTGTAGTTGGTTTTGTACGGTATACAACATCCTTAAGAGTTCCTCATAGGTAGAAGTCCAACGAGTTAGATCCGGAGAACGCGGTGGAAACTCAATCGGACTCTTCGTCCTATTCAGTGCCTTGGATCCAGTGTGCGGGGCTTGTTGCTGTGCGAGGACTCCCAGATCTGCTCTTATGAACATCGCATACGGTACCATGAGTCTCAAATTTGTCTCGAATGTGTGCAATTGTTACTCGCGTTGACGGTTCTGTTCTGTACACATGTCTCTATTGCCTTTGAACTTCAACAACATTCTCGGTTTTCCAATATCACTTCAAAATTGCTTTCCACCTTTCAAACGACAATCTTGGCTCCATTTTGTTGTACCAACGCTGGCATAACGTAATGAGAGTCACATCTGTTTACAGACCATCATACGATAATCTTGCCCTTATTTGTTCATTGTTGATTTATCTGTCACGTAGCAATGCTATCATAATGCACGTGAATCACATCTGTTTACAGAACATCATACTACACATTACTGTTGTTTTTCGGCCCAACTTTGAAATATATTAAATATATATCTACTGTGAAAGTGTGTATACCTTTTTCACCCCATGGGTATATACACATATTGTAAAAGTATTTAATTAAACAACAAGGGGACAAATAGGGTAAAACCTAAGTATCCGGGCTCTCTTATTTAAAAAACATGTCACAACAATAAATGTTCCTTGCTCAATGCTGATTATAGCTACTAATAATATACTTCCATCCAATAAAAAATCACAGTTTCTACTGGCACACTATTATAGGTCAACCTTTTGACATCCCCAAGGGAGAAAGGGAGGTAGTGGGATAGGGAGACAACTGCCATATTTACCGCCAGCCGTCCATGGAACTCTTCGCTGGTTCACACTATATCAATAGAACTACTTGTTTTATTAAATAATCTAAGTTTGAAATATAGTTTGATAGTAACCGCTAACACATTTAGTGGTTACCGGTTGTCTTTAATCCCATGATTAACTATGACAAGTACGATATATTCGGTTAATGTTCTATAGTACCTAACGTTTTGTTATTTTTCTTTTGCTTCTAAAATTGAAATCTGTTTAAGTTATAAAATTTATCCAATATTGTATGTTTTTCATTAGTTGTATAAATCAATTGGAAGAATGCGACAAGGACCCTACAAATCGCTGTAGGAGTCTTGATGGAATTTTAAATTCATTAATTTGTTAGAAACTTAAATGGGACTTTGCTATGGTAAAATATAATATCAATAGTATTCAGGGAGACATAGAGTTTATCAAACTAAATTGTAATAGATAAGTGAGCATAACATCTTTTCGCATTATATCTCTTTGTTTCAGGCCAATGCATAGCAGGTATAACACTTTTAGAGTACTCACGACTCAGTAAACAAAACAATTCTCCATTCTCACCCAGTAATGTCTCTGTCAACATATTGTACCTTGCCGACAGGCAGTGGATACAACGCACAAACTTGCAGAAGAGTCTCACAACATGCTAGTACATAAAAGATGACTATCAAAACGTCTTTTGGCTTTTCCTGTTCACCTCAAATCTTCATTTCTACAGCTGACTTCAGTAAAATTTAAGTTCCAGATCTTTAAAGTCAGGCATTTATTTTATTTGGAGCTCGATAAACGTTGTATAATTTTCCTTGATGCCTTTTAAAATTAATAAGAAAGTTTTTAATTTATAGGGAAGACTAACTAATGCGCAGTTAAATCTATGGATATTGAAAATTATTCTTTAGCAGAAGTGGGGAAATTTGTGGATGCAACAGTGGTGGTTGTGTTTCCTTACAGGCTAGAGTGTATCAATGAAACAGATATATTCAAATGGTTATTTTTAAGGTGAAGGAAAAGCATTGATGGCGTTGTTGTCAGGGGTCTCTATGACTACAACAATTGTAATGTTGCACGTAGGCGAATTTAATCTTAGTGATATAAATAAGCATAGCGACTATTTAATCTCTAGTAATTTACTTAGATGCAAATAAAAGAATAAAGGAGCACATATTATTTTATTATATACCGATTGAACGAACACTCTACAGTTACCATTTGTTGCTCACGACTGAGAGTAAACCCATTTAATCCAAAATTATGTTTAACGGTTTTTTCTTCCGTTCTCGAAATTTAAAATTGTCACGCTGGTTCGGTCGCATTTTCTTTCTGTTTATTTATTCACTTCTTACATTAATACATATCACACCCTTGAAGATGATTAGCGATGATATTTATGTATAAAAGAAATTCAAAATGGCAAATCTAGGGATAAAGTTATAACTAAATGTCTGATTTCTTGAATCATTTTAATTATAACGAATTTATTATAAAAATAATTGAGGACCAACAAAAAATGAAAACCATTTAATTCCAAATAAATAGTTAAAATAAATAAAATCAGATTTAAACCCACATACCCAAAATTTTTGCTCATTGAAACTATTTGCAAATATTAATGTTCTGAAGCAAAGTGCCATCTTTGCGAAAAGTTTATACATGCCTGAATCTGTGAACAATAATATAAGAGTGCCTGAAGTATGCCGAAACGTCAAGGTCAAGAGTCAGGCTACAGGTGACTTTTGAGACTGATCTTTGCTGGCGATAATTCAAAAGTTTAACATTTTCAATGACGAATGACTCGCTTCAAGCCCTATAACGTCATATGGCGCGATTTCTCAGCGTCACCACCTTCTAATTTCCTTCCACTCTCAACAAACGCTTACAGGATAAATAAAAAAGATAATGGCGTTCCCTTTGTTTAAGCTATTTCTTACAGTTATACAATTTTTAATCCTCCATAGCAATATTATAACTTAAGTTTCACATAAACATAATTTGTACCTTTAATTCGATAATATAAAATAAAACAACTTATTTATATTATAACAAGGCAGGGTGCTAAATCAGATTCAGAATCCACCTTTCATTTATCCAGAATATGACTACTTTTTCTTACTTTTTGTGGTCTTGTGCTCTACAAGAACCTAACCCATGCCTCGCTATATAATTGAAACAAAATTGCGGGTTGTATTCACAAAAGTAAAGAAATGGTGTAACAATGAAAGATCCTGAAATACAATATTATATAACATAACATAAGTATGTATTTTATCTAAATGAATTCTCATATTTTTGTTGCAGTTTTGACTGAAATATTTGTTTTATAATATTTTATATCCGATTTAAAACAAAGATGTTCTTAATTTAGTTACTAAACCTATTTTTATACATATTTATTTGATTATTCTTCTCAGAGTATTAAATTGTATTTTTAATTTTTAAGGTGGTTTATTTGCAGTCATATTAAAGTTATGTTGCCTCTATATCAATTATATTTAATAGTTTCTGTTTGTAATTTTTTTCTGAGTCAGTACTGTTTTGTTTATATCTGATGTATTAAATATTGAGAAGAAATTTATTTTGTACATTTCTGTTATGAATTGTGAATAATAACGTTTTTCTTTATATAAAAATGTGATTTTAACGTATAAAATGGGAGTGCAGCTTTGGCTATCTATACGATAGTTATGAGCTGTACCAATGAACAGTAAAAAAAGAAATTTTAGAAGAAACATTCTCTCTTTGATAAAAAAGTCATACAGAAAATGACAATTTTACAATTGCAGTATTGGTCGAACACCATAAAATGTCATAAAAAAGTTCGAGGTTATAACAATCTCCCATATTTTTTGTTTGTTTTTGTTTAGAGGAAACAAATACCTTTCCTAGCATTTTAGGCAAAGTGTATCCTACATGCTATCATCCAATGTTCTCACAGTTTATTTTCCGTCTCCAGAAACGTTTGATGTTTATTGCTAGCGGTAGTTTATCATTCAAGGGATATATCTCCCCAAATCCTTTCAGCCCCATAGGATTCTGAGTCTGCTTCAAGTTCAGAGGGCTTTCTTTCCCTCTCTACCCTCTTTTCTGGAGAAATAAATCATCCTCCGAATTGCCGCCGACAAGAATCAATAAAAAGAAAGTTTGGATCGCGCTAAAATCTCCTTCATCTATGGCTTGAGACACTTTGAAGTAATCTGGTCGCCAGACGATGCCAAATGATGTATATGGTCGAAGACACAATTGCAGCAGACAATAACGCTCTCCCCCTAGTTACGGAAGTTTAGTCGTATATCAAGAGCAGCTTTAAGCCTGAAAGAGATCCTTCCTTCTACGAGCAATAGTTAGCAAAGTATAACAGTAAATATAAGATTTTGCTTTATTAATATACGCTTATTTTACCATACAAAAATTGATGAGATCTTTTTCTGAGTTTATCGCCACTTCCTATTTTTTTTTTTTTTTGAATGATTTATTTATGGACGCTCTTTAACAGCTCAGGTCATCAGCGTCCCATTCAACTCAGGGCGTGAAACGGCCGACAAATTTTGCTCAGAGGCCTCTCTTTCAGGCTTGAGGTTCTTTTCGTGCCGCAAATGTACGACACGGGACCCCACGGCTTTACTTCCCTTCCGAAGGAGGCCATACTTTAGGATTTTTACGCCCGAAAAAATCCATCGGTTCGAACCCGCGATCTTGGGTTTAAGAGGCAGCTACCTCTTCCTAGCATTAACATTTTTAACATTATTAAGTGCACATTTTATTGATTCTTGATGCATATTTATGTCTGTAATATTGATATCCAAAACCGGTTTCTGTATTTTCCCTGGTTTTCTTGAACTGCCTCAGTGACCATAGTTAGGCTTATGGTTGAAATCATCTCTTCTGAGGTACTTTCAGTTTACTAAACGGCAGTTTGCTTTTGAAAAGCACTAGACATCTCCTAATCACCTTCTCTTACCCTATGCTAAGGAGTTACATGCACCATTATCCCCTAAAGATTGCCACTTAGGATTGACAAGGCTGTCTAAAATTCAAGCTCGCAAATAACACCCTCGGGGAAACAATTTAAGAGGCTGCTGTAACTGCCAGTGCGCCTTTCACAAGTTGAGGGCAGAATATGACTATGGGCAAACTTCTGAATATTCATAACTGTGTCAGAGGAGGTTATTTGTGTATCACCAAAAGCGATGGGTACAAACCGCGGAAGTGTAATTTACCTAGATTATAACCTACGGTTGATAATACCTCTCAGCTTCAAAAAGTGCAGCCTGAATGCGCATGGCACGTGGTAGAGTAGTAGTGCTTAAAAGAAAAGTTAATGATGGAACATTAACACGAAAAACAAGAATTTACATTTTGTTCAGTTTGTTAAGAAGGTTAGACAAATGGCGTTTATGTTAGGAAATCTTTAAAGATACTGGCCGTTAAACAAAATGGATTTGAGCCACACTAGAATTCAAGAAATAGTTCTCCTGTAGTCTAGTGAAAAGAAAAAGAAACTGTAGATTAACTGATCAAAAGTGAAATGCGCCATCTTTTGACGTGTCCGGATTGACAAACGTAGTACAGAAAAAATTAAAAATAAAGCATTAACAGCTAAGGGAGGAACTGCTTTGTGTTCTTGTTTCTAAGACAACTGCTGTGCATTTTATTATGTCCATTGTGCTCGTGACGTTCTTTGCTGTCCAGTAAACTTAGTTTGGACTATACAAAACTCAGTAAAGCAAATGGCCGCTCTAAAAGACATCTTGCAGGAAACTGAAGAGGAAAAGTAGGGAAGTGAAGAAGACGAGGACATATTCGTATTGGGTAAATGGTGACGTAGCAATGGAAACAACAAAAATCTAAATCTAAAGAAATGCCTGCTAAGAGATGAAAATTCGAATTCGTTAAATATGTGGTAGTTCACAAAGCTATAAGTAGTGATGATGATGATTATTATGATTATTATTATTATTATTATTATTATTATTAATGCATTACTATTTATTCTTTTATAGGTTCAATATATAGATATACTTATTTTTCAGGTTGTAAACATGTTTCTAATGTTTTTCTTCCTCTCTTTCTACCCTTGGGATGTAATCACAATGTGAACAAAATATATTGTTTTAAGAGCGTTATATTTTTTTCCTTTATACTTTAAACTCTGTATACAATTTTAAGTTGAAAACTCGTATATGTTAATTCAAACTACCCTTTAAGCCAAAACACTCTAAATATAATCCTTAAACGGATTAAGAAATTAGAATTTGAATAATATTTTTCTTGAAAAATTGAATTGTATACATTTTATAACTCATGAAACACTTGTAGCTTAACAATGTTTGCATAAGTGATCATTTCGTCTGAAAAGTAGTTTTCCAGAAGGTCCGCCTAAAATTAATAATAATAATAATAATAATAATAATAATAATAATAATAATAATAATAATAATGCAGTTGCACTTTCCTCTTGAGTTCACGAAAAAGGCTGACTAATAAACTTTGGGGAAGATGGAAATCAGAACTAGCCAAATAGGGGGATTGGAGTGGGTATTCCAAAAATTAATACTTCAAATCTCTGAATTTTCTCAGCACTAAAATACTTTTGTGAGTAGGTGCATTGACTTGGTAAATTACTTGTTCTTCTCTAACTGGGTCTATTCCCAATAATTTTTTCTTAGTTAGTTGGTTTGAAAGATTAGAATAGTACTCTACTGTTATCGTTTTACCCTTGTGAAGATAATTAATTAGCAAAAATTCTGTAGCGTTCTAACAGGGCGATGCCATAACTTCCTACAGACATAACCGTCTTTTGTCTTCTTTGGCGAAGTGTCCTTTGTTTTGACTGCTGTTTCGATCCTAGTGCGTGATGGTGAATCCAAGTTTCATTGGCAGTTTTAAGTAGACGTATAAAATCAGTTCTGTTACGATATTTATATATGAATGCGATTTTTATCTGTTGTTACCATCTTGCGAAAAGCATTTTCATTTGCCCTCTTCATGTAAAATATAAACTACACGTTAATTTAAAATGTCTGCAGCATCAGTAATTTCACGCTCTTTAACTTGCCGGTCATATTATAATGTCGTGTAATGTATTCTGCTGATGTTGTATTTTTTGGACTTTTTTACATACCTCATCTTCAAGTTCATTCTTAATCTTTGAAAATGAAGGAGAAAATTTCTTGCAAACTATTATAAACTGGTATGGATTTTCTTTGGCGTCAAACAGTCTTTTATAAAGAACTTTATCATTACACGATGGCCAACACCTCTGTTTTAGAAAACTGTGCTACATAAATCATTTGAGACAATTATTTGATATTTCAAACTAATACTTAAGACACATGATGTAAACAAAAATTAACCTGCAAATCTATGGTTGAGATCAAGAACCTCACAGAGAGGCTTTGTATAATGATATCTGTCGCCTAGATACATGTCTTCTTTCCGATATCATAGTGCCTTATTATTGCAAGTTTATATAATTATCTAATTCGAAAGCAATTTTGATTCAAAAATCTACTAGAAGCATAATATTTATAAAACTTATAATAACTTGTCTAGAGTGGTCTATTTTCTGAAAACTTAGAACTTCTATTCCACTTGAAGAGTTCGCAAATATTTTTTTTTCTTTATTTCAGAGCCATGTGGTGTATAAATCATTTATGTGCTGGTAGAACATGCATTAAAGATGTACTTCTAAAAAAGAATAGTAAGAAATATACTAAAGAAAACACCTGAGAACACTGTAAACACCGCTATGTGTGGCCGAGGTCTTTAAGGCGCGGACTTGTGAGAGGGAGGTCTCGAGTTCGGATCCCACCAGAATCGTCATCTATGACTGAGGTTTTTTTCCAGGTTTTTCTCAGTCCTCATAAATGGCAAATGCCGGGGAGGTACCCTAAACTTGGGCCTGGAACATTTCCTTCCTTAAAAAAATCCTTTACCAATTATCATTTCATGTATCATCAATGTCCACCGCCTGTGGTGCCTCAGTAGTTAAAACGGGTGTTAAACACCATTCAAATAAAAAAAAAAAAGAACAAAAATACTCTAACCCTTTATTTATCAAACTAAAAATTTACTATACACTCATCTATATACAAACTCACTTTGGAAAACATGATTTAAGATAAAATATTTACAGCATAAACAGAATATATAATTCTAAAATAGTTATCCAAATCTGTAGACTTGACTTCACTAAGGTACATGTTTTTACAATGGAATGACATTTTATGATCAAATATCTACCTACAAGTGTCAGAACATTAAGTGTTTTTAAAAAAATAAAATGTACACATGGCCATTTTATATATATAATAAATGTATATTTTTTAACACTAATGACCTCAATTAATAATTTTTTCCATTTCTTAATGATATATTTGATCGCGGATAAATAAAGGGGATTGCTGATTGATTTCTTTCATCTTCCTTCAGATTTTCGTTACAGAAGGAGATAAAACTTAAAACAATAGCAGCGAACTCACATTTAAAGTTTGGAATATGATAATGATAGGGCAAGATCATTTGACATAAATGAAACAGTAGAAAACTTTGCAGAAAAAAATAGTACAAAATGTTTAAATAATCTTTAAGAACAACATCCTGTGCTATTGTCAAGTGAGTGCTAGTTTCAAGATTTTATTACCAGTGTGTCATAAATAAACTATAGCTTCCTATCCAATGAAATGAAGTTTTCGGGCTTTATGGCAGTGGTCCAGAACATGTAAAAACACCTGACGTTTCGTCCGTCTCTCCGTGGGCATCTTCAGAGTATATAACTAAGATTAGGCATCTGAAGTGGCACTTGGAGTAGCATTCGTCTAGTATATAGGCTGGAGTAGGACCGCCCCCTCACTCCTTATTGGCTGCGAGTCCGCCAATCCCAGTGTGGCTGCGGCTGCTGTTCCGTGATTTGTCCAGTTGGTTTGTAAGGCTTAATCCTCGTGTTTTCCAACATCCGTGCTGCTTTCTATATTCTAATATCCAGAATTAATCCCTCAGGAGAGTTTAACGATTTTGCGTTATGCCACTGTGCAAATGAACATGATCCTGAACAAAAAGCATTCCTGATGAGAGCATCCCATGTAGCTGATTCTGAATGGCATACCCAAACCTCAAAGCCATTTTACTATACCTGCTCTGATTGTTGTTCTGCCTCCAAGAAATCTACACGAACAGTTATTTCGTATTAGAAAAAAGGTGGCCCATATATTTCTCTCAATTCACGATTAAATTTGGCTGTATTTAAGTCTTAAGCGTTAAGAAATTGAATACGGTCCGAACTCCACAACTATCAGTATTGTTAATTCTAGAAACCATACTAAGGCAATTTCCTGAAAAAAATAGCAATTAATGTTTAACTATCTAATCAACCAATTCACTCATCCGCGCATGTGAAGTCCGCTCAAAACCTTTGAAGTATGAACAACTGGTTTTTACTTTTGAAACTGTATGAGTATGTAAAAATGTTAGGACGTTACTTTTACATTATCAGTTATATTGAATTTTCTATCGTTTCTTCTATTTTGTAGCATAAAATATTTTTCATAACCTCGTAGTATTTTTAAGTTAATCATTTCAATTTACACGCAATATTCTATTACTCCATTATAGAACGTTCAACATCTCCGCTAATTTCCAGTTTGCTATGTAACAAATTTCGCTCTGTTCCGGACAATGAGAATTATTCCTATGTCACAAATCCCTTGAGTTGTGCTTGCTGCAGCCAACAAAGTCAGCTCGGCCAAGATTGAAGTTATTACATTATAATGTAATTGTGGGTAGAAAAAATGTTATGCATGTATTACGGGGTGCGTTCCGTGCATTGAGGAATTATTATATATACAAGGGTAGATCCATAAGTTTCCGGCCTAATCATTTTCTACGCACGATAAAGACACAAACGATATTTCACTTTACAATATAGTTACGCTTTGTTGCAATACACTTCTCACATCTTTGAATTAACATTTCATTTTCCTTCCCAAAATAGTCAGAAATCTTGTCTGCAAACTGGGCATAAACAGCATGCATCACTTCTTCGTCACATTTTTATTTCCCTCCTCGAAGGTCCTTCTTGAGTTTTTAGAAGAGGAATTAGTCAAATAGTCATTGGGACCTATATCTGGGTTGTAGGGTGGATGATCGATCTCCTTGAAGTCACATTTCTTCACAGCTTCCTTTGAAACAAGAGTTGTGTGCACAGGCGCATTGTCGTGAAGAAGGCGCACACCACCACTCGGCTGTCCTCTCCTTTTCTCTTTGATGGAAGCACGTAGTCTGTGCAGTAGGCCAGCATAGTACTCCCCATTTCCTGTGGTGTTCCTCTGCTTGAAGTCAATGAAGAGTATTCCTTCACAGTGCCAAAAGATTGTGGCCATGATCTTCTTGGTTGACTGAGTTACCTTGGTCTTTAGAAGCGGTACTTCGCCAGGTTTTTGCCCCTACATCGATTCTCTTTTGGACAAGGACCGTAGTAGAGAACCATACTTTCATCACCTGTAACAATGGTTTGCTGAACTTCTCTCTCGTTGCCACGGCAGAGCTCCAACAATGCCTGACACCAGATGACTCATTGCTGCTTTTGGACTAAGAAAAGAAGTCTAGACACCCATTTTGCATGACTTTATTGATGTTTAATTGCTCATGAATAATTCAAGGGGTTGTTGTTTTAGAAAGGTCCAACCTTGCTGCTATTTCTGTAACTTTGAGACGCCGGTCTTCTTAATTTCTCCTTCCACAAGAGCGAGCGATGTTTTCAGGAGTGAGCATCTCCAAGGACCGACCTGCACGCTCTTCGTCTTTAATGATTTCTAGACCCATTCGAAAAAGTATGGACCATCATTTTACGGTAGAATATGAGGGGGATGCTACCCCATATACACCGTCCAATCGCTGTTTAATTTCCTTCTTTTTTGAAGAACTTAATAAAGGTCGATACTCCTTTTTCAACATGTCACAAAGCCTTCTTTATCAACTATATCTGAACAATTGAACACAGCGGAGCGAAGTTATAGCTGCAATTGTTTACTGAACAGATAAGGTATGACACCAGATAAGGGTTTTTATTGGTGGTGCCGGAAACTTATGGTTCTACCCTCGTAATATTGAAAGTTAACTTAGGATTATGTTTAGAAGTAATTTTGAAGCTGTGAGAAACATTTAAGAAAGTATGTTATGCAAAACATACTTTCTAATTTAGAGTTCTCCAAAATATGTAATCGAAGATTATATGCAAATTAATGTTACATACATGATAGTGGGACATAATTACATATATGAAAGTGACAGTGCGGGTTGTTACGGTTTTACTTCATTGAGGACACATGGAAATATATTACAGTTACTTCAGATTTTCACAAGGAGCTAGTTATTGAAGTTTTCAGGGGATTTGAACATATTTTGTGCGCTAAACTACCCCGATATACACAAGAGTGACATGGAAATGGGCTTCTATTGCAGCATCTGTTTCCCAGTACGCTGATTTGTGCATACTCAGATTTTCCATATGCTAAATAAAGGCTTGATTTGTCGTTGGGTAATACAATTTTTATGAGGATACTGGAATAAGAATGGTTCATACCCATTCCTCGTAGTCTAGATGAACTTTAATAAACTCCATATGGATCACATCATATATAATAGTGGGAAGTATGCAGAATATAGGGAGCTGGGTGGTAGGTAATCGTTGTGCACAAAATGTTAAAAACGTATTTAGTTTCCTATTTTTTTTAGGGAGCACCCTCACCCTATATATGAGAAAAATTAATAAAATTGAAGATTCAAATATCTAGACTACCCTGACAGTGTCGATATTATGACATTTTTAATAAAACAGACCTATAGCTGGGAACACCCCTTTATAAGTACGAGAACTTTTCAATAAACAATGATCATACATTTTTACAGGCATATTTTGGGCTATAAAATTTAACTTTATAATATTTTGTTAGCTTAATGCCTAATGTACTAGGCGTTGCTGTTATTTCCATTTACCTTCTGTGATAGGTATGCGAGTTGAGACGTGTTGAGAACATGGAGAGGACAAGCGATGAAATTAGGGGTTCTGCAATGTTACTGGAGAACGACGGAGAGTTGTGTTTTTCCTTCTCAGCTAGAAGTTGGCTTAAAATGTTTAAAGAGGGAAGGCAGTCAATTTCAAAGGAAGGTGTCAAGTTTGTGCTCTAAAGGAATAAAACTATAACACCGTTGTTGTCATTGTGGGAAAGGATAGTCGAATAACATTAAGAACATTTTCGGAAATTCTAAACATGCCACTCAAACACTTATAACTGAAAAGTTGTACATGATGAGCACGATGGGTTCCAAGACTGTTGATTCCGTTCTCGTGCAGGTGTGCAGCTGCATGCAGTTGAAGACAATCCTACAGGAAGATGTGGAGTTTCTTTCAAAGATAATCACTGCTGATAAAACTTGCCTAAATTATTACGATCCTGGAAGCAAGCAGCAAACCTCTGTGTAGAAATACCCATAATGATGATGATGATATTAATAATAATAATAATAATAATAATAATAATAATAATAATCAAAACGTTGGTTCTACTTAGAAAAATGTGGTCATCACATTTTTCGGTATTAAACGAATAGTTTACCAGCATGCCATACCTGCACATACAAGTGTAACTAGGAAATACTGTAGAGATGTCCTAAAAACTGTACAAGGCCATACCATACAATTGCAAAAGACCATCTCTGTGCAACAAGTATCATGTAATGTATATCCGCACATCGCAAATATTGATGCTGAATATCTGATAAATGAATGTGAAGTATGTACCTCATCCTCCTTATAGCCCAGATTTAGCCCCGTGTGACTTTTACCTATTTCCCAATTTGAAGAAATACATTCGTTGGAGGTATTTTTTTTTTATCATCAGAAGCAATGGTGAAGGCTGCGGAGGCAATTCTGAAGGACCTGTCAAAACATGGCTTCCAGCATGTAATTTTGAATTTGATTTATTTATGGACGCTCTTTAACAGCTCAGGCTATCAACATCCCATTCAATTCAGGGCGTGTAACGGCCGACACATTTTACTCAGAGGCCTCTTCTTTCAGGCTTGAGGTTCTTTATCGTGCCGTAAATGTACGACACGGGACCCACGGCTTTAGTTCCCTTCCGAAGGAAGCCATACTTAGGATTTTTACGCCCGAAAAAATCCATCGATCATGACCGGGTTCGAACCCGCGATCTTGGGTTTAGAAGGCAAGTATGGTTACCACTACACCACCAGGGCCAATCCAGCATGTTTTTGAAGATTGACATAAATGCTGGAACAGGTGCATTACATTGAAAAAGATCATCAATATTATAAGCATGGGTAAGGTGTGTTGTCAAAAAAAGTATTATCATTCTTTATTGAGCAGCCCTTGCTTATAAAGCAAAGATGCAACAAGTAGCAGCTAAAGACAGAAAATGCTGACTTTATTAACAGCACTTACTGAAGAGCGTAAAGTTTGAACGTTCCAGAAGAGAGAACGCTTCTATTGTGACATTTACAAAGACCGATTACCAGTTGCACTTTTATCTTATACTAGGGAGCTGTTGCATACTACAGTGGATATTATAGAAATTAATAGAAAGCCATCGCAATCGAAGCTCAGGGGAAAAAATGAAGAAAAAAACCTCAGACATACTGATACATAGTCCTTAGTTTGTTGGAATAAAAATAGTTTAAACGTCTACGTTATCAGCTGAATGAACAGAGAAAAAAACGTTTAATGCTGAGTATAAAAAACAAAGAGAGTATGTAAATTTGCCGTTAAGATATTTATATTCTTTTAAAATATTAATGTATTTAAATTTTGTTATATTACTAGACATGAGAAGATAAAAGAAATCAATAAAAGCAATACACTTCTCACATCTTTGAATTAACATTTCCAAAGGATGCTATCCATGAGCAACGGCTCAAAATACTCCCGCCAATGCTTCGCTATTCGTCAGTAAGATGAATTTAAATAGATTTCATACGTTACTGTCAACAGATCAACTTTCTCGGACACCTGCAACTTTGTCAGCAGCCGGCCGGTTTATGCCCTGAGGTGGAGGCATTTTCAACCCTATCCGCATACCAGAACGGATTACCTTGCATTGTCTCATCTGCCAAGTCTCTGCGTTCGGAGAAAGACGAGATATTTCCCTTGCCCGGGTACATTTTTACACATTATTTCTTAAATATTACAAAAATTACACTTTATGAATACAATATTAAACACTATATAGTGTTAATTCTACATATGTCATTAAAATTCATCCACTGAAAGAAAATGCACAACATATTTGCACCTAGTACCTATTACTGAGTTGTTGATTATAAAATTATAAATATTAATTATTTCAATTACTCGGTAATTGACGGGTAGCGAAGGACAGCTTCACATTTTTAAGACATAAACATCCGGGCCCTATTCTTCAGTATTTAATCTGTTTTTTCTGCAGAAATATTTAGATGGGTTACTTGAGATGGCATATTTCAGTGACATAGTATAATAATAGTAAAAGCAGCAATATTGCTCTATATATTTCCAACTGCTAAATAATTCATGAGCACGTGTGTTGTTGCATGAATTCTATGTGGATCCTGTTGCACTCAAATACAACTTCGGTTTCGGTCAATATCCTAGCGTTCAAGGCATGTTACCCACCCACCTGTTGCTCTCATCAGCTACGAAAAGAAAAGAGCTAGGGCACATTCAACAGGGAAAGAAGAAAACTAATGAAAATATAACGAAGACAGATTATTAATAAAGGGACGTTGGTTCCTGAAAGCAAACGACAGGCTAATTTTCCACATGAGACGCCAATGACTTTTAGCAAGAACAGTCGTCCTCTGGTGCGGAACAAAAGAATTAACGTCTGCTGCGAAAGGAAGGGGTGTTGGGGGGAAAGCCCTGGTTTAATGAAAATAAAGACGGGGAGAAAAAAAGTGGCAACACGCACGAAAGTTCTCCAAGTGCACACTAGGTCGATAAAATTGTTCCACTGGCGCAGTTTTTTAACTTTTTTTCTAAATAAATTCATTATAAATCTCCTGTTTATTTGACATCAGGTATTTTATTGTAAACAAACGTTCTATTTAGTATTCTTTATGATTGGTTTTACATCAACATGACAGTCAGACCCACAATTATACTCGAAATGAACATCAAATGCTGTCTACGATTCAAATTTAATTGGTTTAAAGTAGATATTTGGTCTCCATTTTGAGAGAATGTCTCACTCTGTCAAGAAACTGTAAATATAAAAGTATTATTTGCTGTGGTTTCATCTTTTAGTTTACTCATCACCATAATTCGCAAACCATTATTGCAAATTGCACTAGCTAATGAATGTAAAGTTTTATTGCTATTTTTTCCAGTCTCTGCTTATCTGAAATACACATTTAGATACAGTGACAATTTATTTATATTGTTGCATGTTATTATATTTAATGTGTAGACTTTCATTTCAAAACTTGTCAGTTTTTAATTAATAACTATTTAACATATAATTTACATTAAAATTACGTTAATTTATTATATTGAGAGAGAAGTTTAAAATCAATATTGATTATATTTTAAGTTTCAATCGTTTCACATTTTTTTTGAGTAGTGTTAAACGCCCATGTTTACTACTGAAGCATCACAGGCGGTGGACACTGATGATACATGAGATGAAATTATATGTTGGGAAAGGATTTTGTTTTTAAGGAAGGAAGCGTTCCATGCCTAAGTTTAGGGTACCTTCCCGTCATTTGCCAGTTATGAAGACTGAGGAAAACCTGAAAAAAAAAAAAAAACAGTCAAGGAGGATGGTCACGGCGGGATTCGAACCCCAGACCTCCCACTCACGAGTCCGCGCCATAACGATCTCGGCCACCGGTGGCGGTATTCACATTTTGAACTTTAAAATGTCATCCCTACCTTTTTATGCTTAAATTGTAAAAAGATACAGTTTTATATTTGTTTATCTTTTTAATTGTGGCTTGGCAACATGGACTGTTGTCATACTTTTCCAGTTTTGACAGAATAATGGTACAAAATTATTTAGCATTTAATATTCGTGTTTTGATAATAAATTGTTTCAAAATGGTGTATACCTTACAAGACGAACAGAATGTAAGCGAATTAGTCAGAAACAGATTGCATTACTATAATTTTTTATAATTGTCATTTTTTTTAAAACGAACATTGTTTTTAACCGTACAACTAACTTAACTTATTTTGTACGCTTTCCAAATTCAAACAATAATAACAACACACATCAGGTTGCCAGGTAATGATGGAAAATAAAAGATGTGATAAATATTGAATTCCCTTTAAAGTTCAAGTAATATAAATAGGAGTAAAATTGAAAAAGACAGCGTTTGAAGTTCTTTCATTATAAAAATAACTTTTTATACTGTTTCCTTCTGCTGTTATTACTGCTATTCCACGTATTTGAGCTTGCCTAGTTCTCGTATGCATACATTTCAATTCTATAAATATTGAGGAAAGTATACATGTGTAATACAGCTCACATGGGTTTAAAATGTTAACACTAACGTTTACTTTGTTTTCCAATTCAGGCTCCTGGGCATTTCAGTAAATGAAAGGATCCGCCGCCATTGATGCTGGGTTAATAACCATCGAGCGAGCGACGCTTTCAGCGGTACACTTACTTTCAGGGCATAGTTCTGTTTACTGGCTTGCACCTATACCGTTCTTAGTTTCAAGAATGAAGGTTACGCTCGGTCATTGCCACAGTTTCTAGCAAGCCTTAGTGCCGGCTCGCCACAGCTGCCTAATACAACTGTCAATTTCATCTTACAGCATGTTTTCCAAGGAACTTTAGCGCAGTGTTGAGATAAAAAGCTATTCGGCAGATAAATGTCAGAGAAGAAACGGGCAGAGTGGGAATCATTGCTAGCATAAGGCCGACAAGAACGTTATTTCATAGTGATATGAATGCACGATTATGAGTAAAATTTCTTATGTTTATTTGCTTTCAAAGGGAGAAGGTACCTTCTATTTCCTCCATGTTAAATTTGCCATTTGCTATGTTCTTTTTTCAGAGAACTATCAATAGTAGAGCTATTTCTTTTTTCTTAGATAGACTTACATCTTTTTTAAACAAAATTACTTTTTTTTAAAGCATTATTTTTAAAATTATTACATTAAAGCATTTTTAAATGAAGAATACTATCAAGAGCCTTGATAATGGAACTAGAACATTGAAAAATAAAGTCAAATCATTTGTTTGTATACAAATTTGAATTTTGATGAAGTATGGAACAGGAATATTGTAAAAGGGATGTGATTGCTTTAAACTGGTTTTCCTGCAACTTATATATATTTGGTCTAATGTTTCTTTTCTCCGAAACTTTTCGTCCTAGAGAATTTAAGTTTGTAATCTCTTTGTTCCGTATATACGAATGGTTTGAATTTTTTTTTTCAACTTTCTAGAGTCATTTTTGAGTATTCTTCTTTAAAAAATGTGAAATTGATCATTACTAAAATGTTTGTTAATTTAATATATTATAAGGCATGACTCTGAAAAAAATGTCTATTTTCCGGAAAATATGTCACCCCCCAAAAAATTGCTCTACCATTAATGCTTATTTAGAGAAAGAACATTGAAAATTATAAATTTAATATGACGGAAATAGAAGATGTCTTCACCCCTTAATGAATTACTTAGTTGTAATACTCTATTTTAAGTTAATATTTAAATAAATATTGCAATTGTTTTATTTTATCCCCTAAAAAGGGCAACAAAGACAAAAATATTTGCTATATAGTAAAACCATACGAAACACATGGTGTCGATTAAACACTCTCTTGTCTGATTTGTGATAATGGAAGAAATAATGATTTTTCAAAATATGATGCTCACTCAAATGCTTTATTAGACACAGGAACTCTTAACAACACCTAAAATACTGCTTTAGTTCTACACAGAACAAATAAATAAATAAATTTTATATGTAATTGTTCATATTTCTTACACATTTATACACAAAGTCGGTGTCTAACGATTATGAAAATGAGGCCTGTTCAGTTATTTCAACTTCAATTTGAATATGCATTTGTTTTAGTACTAAGCCAAATTATATAGTGATCAGCTGGTTATTTTAAGGTATAACCAATAACAATTGGACACACATGTACAATGCATTGGCTTCAAAGCATGTGTTAATCGATTATTATGCTATGAATTATTATAGTCATCAAATCTCCTTCAACGCTGACTGAATATCCGGTTCATCAGCAGTTTCCTACTGGAATGCCCTGAATTCATAAGTTCAGCTTCCATCTTTGACTACAGACTAATGATTTTAATTATTAATCAATGCAGAACAAATAAAATAATATTAAACCAAGTAGGTATCTCTATTTTCTACTCCCTATTATTTTAATCCATATACATAATTAATAATTATACTTGACACACTCAGCTCCAACCTTAATTAACTCTCAGAGCATAAGCAGAAATACGGTGAAGTTATTTCATTTACGGGCCGCCCGAGCGCGATTGATTACTGAGGCAGTATAGCCGCAACAACCAGAAAAAGGAGATAGAGTCGCCGTGCGTAAAAGCAGCACTTATATTTTAGAATTTATATTTTTACCAAAGCATTAAATGACATTGTATTTGAAATTGATAATAATAAACCTTAATCTGTATAATAAGAGATGGTGCAAATTATATCCCTCAGTTGTAATACGTTGCTGGCATCTTTGTAGGAAACTCCTGTATTTCATTTAATTTTTCTTCCATATGAATACGACGGTTCGGAGGACATTTCTTATTAATAAGTTGACGAACAGTTTCTCTACCTGGAACGCAATTATCAGGATATTTTCTTACGAATCATCTTATCGAATTCGTTTTCACATATGTATTGTATACAAAAACCCATTCTTCAAGGCTGTATTTACGTAGTGACATAACTAATGAAGAACCATTAGTACACAATTAAACCAACGAGTGGCGCATATGTGCATAACTCTTGTTGCTAAGCCTCCCTTAAACTAAAAACAATTCGCTACCTCACATGCATTATAGGGTCTTGGTTACGGGTTTCTTCCTGTATGCTACCGCGCTCTGCTGATAACTGAAATAACCTCACTGCATAAGCATAATAATATTTTCAATATTATTAGTATAACAAAAGCTTTATGTTTAAGGATAATAACAGTATCCAAGCATTTATTGCTATCAGCTCTTCTCTTTTTAACTGTCCATGCTCATTTTTCTTAGTTTAAACTAAAATTTACCCACTTTGTTAATATTCCATCATCCAAAGTATTCTCTATCCTGTTATCTTTCTTTAATTAGCTCATTTCTCTATCCACTATTTCCTGGAAATGAAATATATGGACCATCTTTTCAGTTCCATTATAAATCGAGCATAACTTCTGTTTACATTTAAATTCTCTATAGTCCAATATCCTAATTTAAGCTACGCAATCCATTCATTCCTCTTTAAATATCATTCTCTTCCAAGGTTTATCTTCAGTTCTTTATAGATAATAAGCAAGCTTTTCTCCTTTATGGCACCTTGCACAATTCATACCTTCACACCTTAGGTCTCCATAATCCCTTCCTTAGGATTTCTCTGTTCAGTCACAGATCACCCATGCTTTTCCAATTTATCTTTTATCTTATTAATCTTATTAATACAACTGTTAATGCACCTATAAGTGTTTCTCTTTTAATAGATATGTCCTAAATCAATATTTCAAAACTTACTCATTCCCCAAACCTCTCACACTAAACTTTCATATTTCAAATTACGCCGCCATTTTTTCAGAATTTGGTAAAATGTTTAAAAATCTTTTACAGAACATTATAAGTATTCTATTCACCAACTATTCTCTATCTCACCGTTCAGTTATTCCTGCCTGCGTCTTCAGCTCTCAAAATAATCAACTTTAAAGTAATTTGTCTTAGCCATTTTAAAGATGGTGTTTGAAAACCAGTCTATTACATGATCTAACAAAATGATACTAACACGGGTATCTTTAAGAGGATCATTTTCACTCCATAGCTACCGCTGAAATATTGTGCCGTTGACAGTATTGGATACTAACATCCTGCGTTCACGTGCAGATGGCAGCAGAGCGCGAGCGGTGTTTTGCTCAAAGCTACTTTTAGAGGCACTTGTTTTCTCTCCTACTTTCTGAATCACAACATTCCGTTGGGAGTGCACGGGCTGTGACTGAAGTGTGTCTGACACATGGTGACACGTTTAAAGCATTTGTCAAATATTGTATTATGAGGCAGTACTAACAAGCGGCGTGATCCGCAGAGACTGAAACTCTGCAAGTTGGAATGAGCTGAAACTGTTCCATTGCTAATAATATGAATGTACGTTGTTATAGCAACTCTCTTGATACAGAAACAGATCCCCGGTCTGGGCTACTATTACTATCTGGGAAAGGAACTCTATCTTCCTTTGCATTAATGGTTCCACTTACAGTAGTCCCTCTCTCTTTCTCTCTCCGTTCCTCCCTAGCTAATTCTAATTTCTGTTTTGTTTTAGTAGCATTAACAAATGAAGAAAGATGTATCTTATTCCTTAACATTAACAAAGATCATATGCTAGGCTGTTCTGTTTGGTTTTAGTAGCATTAACAAATGAAGAAAGGTGTATCTTAATCCTTAACATTAACAAAGATCATATGCTAGGCTTTTTTTCAAAATACCATCTATAATCAGAATGAGGCAAAGGAAATCCAAAATGTATTATCTTGAAAGTTAAAAAAACAAGCAGTAATTATTAGATACCGATTAATACTAGAATGTATAAGAAGAAATATACTTCAAAATATAACAGAAACACATGCAAGGGTAGGTCCACAAGTTTCCGACCTAACTATTTTCTAGGCATGATAAATACAAAATCTATATTTCACTTTTCAACATAGTTACCCTTTATTGCAATACACTTCACTAATATATGAATATAATTTCAATCCCCTCCCCTCCCAAAAATAGTCAGTATCTTGTCTGCCAAATGGGCATAAACAGCATCAATCACTTCGTCATACATTTCCTTCCTCGAAATTCCTTCTTGAGTTTTGAGAAGAAGAAATAGTTACTGGGAGCTAGATTTGGGCTGTAGGGTGGATGGGCGATCTCCTTGAAGCCACATTTCTTCACAGCTTCCTTTGAAACAAGAGCTGTGTGCACAGGCGCGTTGTCGTGAAGTAGGCATACATCTCCACTCAGCTTTCCTCGCCTTTTCTCTTTGATGGAAGCACGTAGTCCATGCAGTAGGCCAACATAGTACTCCCCATTTACTGTAGCATTCCTCTCCTTGAAGTCAATGAAGAATGTTGTTTCACAGTCCCAAAAATTGTGGACATGATTCCTCTCGGTTGACTGAGTGACCTTGGCCTTTAGAGAAGGTGCTTCACCAGGTTTACCCACTCATTGATTCTCTTTTGGACAAGAGATCATAGAAGAGGACCATAGTTTCATCTCCTGTAACAATAGTTTGCAGAACTTCTCTCCCGTTGTCACGACAGAGTTCCAAAAATGCCTAATAAATGATGACTCTTTGCTGCTTTTGAACTGAGGAAAGAAGTCCGGGCACCCATTTTGCACTAACCTCATTCATGTTTAAATGTTCATGAATAATTCAAAGGACTGTTGTTTCAGAAAGGCCCAACCTTGCTGCTATTTCTGTAACTTTGAGCTGCCGGTCTTCTTAATTTCTCCTTCCAAAAGAACGATGTTTTCAGGAGTGAACACCTCCAAGGGCCGACCTGCACGCTCGTCGTCTTCAATGCTTTCTCTCCGATTATAAATTCTGAAGGAAAAATGCTATACATGAAAATTACAAATTTATGAGAAAAGTATAAAATATGATACATAATAGAGAAAAGGAGGTGATATATGTTTATTATTGTATGCACATTGCATGATTTAACTTAACTCTATTAACTTTGATCAATTACTGAATGTTCATCATTAAATGTTATATTTCATTCAGTAACAAAGATTTAAATTTTTTTTATCTCAAAAAAAATGTACTGCATTCAAAATAAGAATACATTTACAAAAACTTGTTAAGTTTAGAAGTTCGAAGTTACGGTCTAAAAAACTACTTTAGAAAAATTTTAAATAAGAAAAAGAAAAGGCATACTGAAACAAATTTTAAGACAATTAAGAATGATGACTTTTTACTGAATTGCTAGTAAAGAGGTTTTTATTTTTGCTTTAAATTATGCTCAAGGAATAGCAATTATTTTCCTGCAGAAATACAGTTAATAACAAATAGTACAATTAATATTTATTATCAGTATCTGGATCAGTGGAGTTTGATCCATTTCCATTCGACTCTGCTTGGTACGCCATGTCATTGCATTTTTTTTTTCTTTTCACATTAAACAAATTGTCTTAAATCCTTAAGTTATTTATTATATTAAAATATTAATTTGTTTTCTTACGTGGTTTTAGTACAACATTAAGATATTTTGCTAACATATAAATTTCTGTGATTAAATGTGATATAAACTAATCTTATGTTTTCACTTCCGTTTAATAGAATTTCTTATACAAATATTTGTATTAGCTTTTACAGTAGATATGGACTCTACTAACAAACTTATAGAAATTTTTCAGGGATGTTTGCTGAGTATTTTAATATAAGGAACCTATGGTTTGCGCTAGCTCGATACCGAGTAACTTCATGTTGATAGTTTAGACATGTAATGTTTCGTGGACCTTAAAAGAAGTAAATCAATCAACTACCCATTATCTTCTAACGACTGTAATACCATATCGTGTCTACAGAAACTATTAAACACTTACAAAACAAATTACAGGACTGTACATGTATAATGCAACAATCCTCAGGCAAATCACATACACTTTTGTTACACGACTGTTCAATTGTTCTGCTACTGTAAGTGTACTGTTTCTTTAAAGCATGTTCGAAGTGTCAATCGCTATGGTCACAAGTTTATAGCTACTCGTCATGGACGGTCGCATGAGCTCCCACGAGATTGGCGTACTTCTGTAGCGGCTGCCACAGTCCTAGCAATCAGGTCCTTGGGAGTGTCGACTGGAGTCTCGTAAACTAGGCTCCTATTTCATGGCCAGCTCGGTCTTTAGGTATGACGCCAAAGCACTTCTTAAAGTTTTGAATATCTGGTATTACAGTCGCAAGAAGGTAATAAATAGTTGATATATATCCATCACTGCCAACAAGTCTAACATATTAACATGAATCTATTCGGTAACAATGCACCGGAGAAAATGGGCTCCTTATATCAAAACACTCAGCAAACATTTCTGAACAATTTCTGTAAGTTTGTGGGTAGAGTTCATATCCAATCTGTATAGCTCTGTCTTTAACACTGTGATACTGTGATACTGTGATACTGAATGGTCTGTAAATACTCTTTTATTTGTGTAAGACAGACAAATATCAATCACTATTGCGGCATTTGCTCTCAAGATCGACTGGTCTTTGATTTTGGATGGGTGGCGTAGTTCGGAGTTTTTTTTTTTTGACTTATTTACGGACGCTCTTTAACATTTCAGATCATCAGCATCCCATTCAAAGCAGGGCGTGAAGCGGCCGACAAATTTTGCTCAGAGGCCTCTTTTATCAGGTTTGAGGTATTTTTACGTGCCGTAAATGTACGACACGGTAGCCAAGGCTTTACTTCCTTTCTGAAGGAAGCCATGCTTAGGATTTTTACGCATTGGTTTTGGACGGGACCGAACCTGCCATCTTGGGTTTAGAAGGCAAGTATGGTTACCACGACACCACCAGGACCGACAATGGATCGGAGGAGGTACTTTTGGTACTTAAGCCTTGCTCATGTTTGGACCTTTGTGCCTACGTCTCCAATGGAAATACCTCTGGGAGGAAGCGGTGTGGTGAAGGAAACACCAGGCGGCCAGAATCTACGGGGAGTGACTGCGCGAACGCAGCTGGGGTACTTAATATGTTTCCAGATAAAATACCGCAACGCCGGTGGATTTGTGCGGCTCCTTAGGAAGGCCCGCTTCCATTTCAGATCTCAGGGCAGAAATACTTCCAAAGCGTAAGCCACCATCATAATGCTCCAGCCCATCCCGCCCTGCACTTTCGATCCTATAACAACCAATGGAATGAAATGATTTGAAATGGGAGAGCGGGTAATTTGTGGAATGTAAGTATTCGCCTAAGTGACCAAGGAAAATCACGAAACGGGCCAAGGAAAATCACGAAACGAACCAAAGTCAAGATGGTCGGCCCAACGGGAATTGAACCCGACCTCCCGAATGTAAGTCTTAAGCCGTCCCGCTGGTTTTTTTTTTTTTTTTTTTTTTTTTTGAGATTATGTGTGCTATTTCGAGAAACGGGAAGTGTTCGGAATAAAAGCTAAGAACATAAATAATGTAATGTTTCTCTAAGAAACTTATGTGTCATATTGGTCATCACCTGATAGTTCGTTCTACAGCATCCAACTGATAGTAGTTTTGCTTATGCCCTTTCACCCGCTTTCGTTTTGAGGTGCCTCTTCGATTTATACGTTCCACTTTGAACTGGGATGAATCTAACAGATATATCTAGCAATAAGACAAAAATGGACATAAACAAAGCATTGAAGTGCGTTTTATGAAGAAGAGAAAAATAAATATTACGGCTGATCTATCCCGAGCCAAATACTTTAAAACAAATTTTTATAGATAAATGTACCTTTGATCCTTAAAATGTTTTTATATCTATAACTCTCAAAGATGAAGATTTCAATGAACAATTTTAACAAGAAAATTGTCTCCTTGTTGACTCTCCTTTGTTTAGAGAGTTGGCAACAAATAACTACACTGAACGAACAAATAGATATCCGAGCTCTAAAACGCTGCAGTAGCCACAAACTGCTGATGGTATTTGATCGAGGTCAGTATGTTTCCTCAAGGCGTTAGAGATATTCTTTAAGGGTGTACATAGTTACTAATGACTCCTGTTTATATAACTCTATGATTACAAAGTGGTAAATTCGTATAGGTTCTTGATGGCATCGGGCATAACACAACCAGAATTTAAATTACTTTCCAGAAATAAATTTTACTGTATGCCTTAGGAAAGTAAGAACAAAAGCATAGAAAAAGAAATATATGTTTTGGGGAAGTACAAATATTTGTGTCCGGCTGCCAGCTTTTACTAATGTTACATCTCACACCGTATCATTTGTGATTCTAAAAAAAATTTAGCATATATCTGTGGCGTTGTGTTCCTTCTTATTTCTGCAGATACAGAACTGCCTGAAACTAGGAGTAATTTTAAGTAAAATATATGCAGTAGTCCCCCCATCCGCATTACAAGCATGCTGAGAACGTTGCTTGTGACATTTGGAATAATTTGTTAAAATAATGCAAGAATTCTTATGAAATTAATTTGACTTATATCATAAAATTGTAGGTTCATAACGTTTTCTCTAAAGCATTCTTCTTTGTCTCTATCTTCTTTGAGTTTTCTGTAACTCGAAGGTGCATATATGTCTCTTTTTCTATATTATTTAAAATATAAATGAAAGTTATATATACTTGTAAAATAAGTTATTAAATTTATTATGAAAATATTCGCAACCCTTTTTAGTCATTGATCACTCTTACAAATCGTACCCCCCCCCACACACACACACACGTATATATAAATGAAAAATAATCTAACACTATTAACAAAGTAACTAAAATAACAATAACTAGAAAAGCAGAAAAGGATAAAATAAGTCACAGATTAGTAGTCACTATATTCGAACTGCTGGAGTTCTTCTTGGCTTTTCTTCAAGTGACTTGTTTTCTTACCATAGAGAAACTCAAGCAATTCGAAATATAGTGATTACTAATCTGTGACATTTTAGAGGTGTTTTATCTTTTTATGCTTTTCTAATTATTGTTTTATACATATGGAATTGCTTTGTCGATGTAATCTTCACAAACGAGCATGGCTTGTCTATTGATTGATTTGACATTATCACTTCTATGCAGCCGCTGTCAAAACTTTCAGAGAATAAAAATAATAATGTAAAAGTATTGTCTTCAGAACTTGATATATGTAAACTTTCATATGAAAGGCATTAAGAATAGATTAAACATTAAACAGTCTGCATTGCTATTGTTGCCGAAGACAACTGAAGTGCAACAAGCGCTCAACGTCTATAATCTTACAATATCGCTCCTTTTTTACCAGTTCAAGAAATAAAAATGTCATTCACTGATAACTTCATAATCTCCAAAATGAAAGTCGCAACGAAATGAATTTTGTAATTATATTTTGGAATACTGCCGAATGTAACTGAAATTACAGACGGAATTGAATAATTTAACCCATATTTCAACATATCCCATCATATTCATTCTGGTGTTTTCAAGCCGAGCATTACAAATATTTAAAAACCAAACTATAAAGATAAAAACCAATAGGCTTTTTATATATAGGAAATATATAAAGGGCAAAAATAAATAACAAAGGTTGTTCACTATATTCAGAAACAAATCTGCAAGTTTGATTTCGCCAAAGAATTATATATTTAAATAAAGAACAACAATATAATTTTTAGCTATACCTATGCAGTGAGGAAAACGGAAATAAAAAATTTGCGATGGTCAATGAAAAACTGTGGACACTAATTTAGGTTAGTGAGGAAGTATGTGACACTTTTTAATGATTTGAATAACCATGCTGGAGATTACCTCATCTTCTTATAATTTGTATTTTTTTGGTTTGCTCTAGTGATTGTATTTGCCTACCAGTCCTACCCCATTATTTCAGTTGTCGGACACCACTGACCGAAAATCTTTGTACATATACAAAGATAAAAAGGATGAATTTTAATTTAATACTGTATATCATTGGATATGCATTAAAAGTAGAAGAGAGATTGTTAGGTCTCTCTTATTAAAACTTTTGTATTTTTTTAGAAATATTAAGTACAGTTTTGATCTTTCGAGCACGTGTGAGCTTTGTACAAATACATTTATTTGCCTTATTGGCCATGAATGGCGAAATTAATTTTATTTTCTCCTCTTTTTTAAGTTAAGAACAAATTACTAATGTTGCTCATTTGATTTCAACCATAACTGCTTTCCATTCTAATTTAAAATGTTTTCTTGTTTATCTTGGTTGCACTAGTCAAGTTCTCGTCAATCCTGATGGTCGAGTAGTAACCATACTTGCCTTGACCCAAAATCTCGGGTTCAATCCTGGCTAGCGTTGATGGATTTTTTCGGATGTAAAAATACCAAGTATAGCTTCCTTCGGAAGGTAAGTAAAACCGTGGGTCCCAAGTCGTACATTTACAGCACCTCAAGCCTGAAAGAAGAGGCCTCTGAGCAAAATTTATCGGCCGTTTCACGCCCTGAATTGAATGGGACGCTGATGACCTGAGATGTTAAAGAGCGTCCATATCAAATACCAGCTATTCTCTATAGTAATGAAAGTTGTATGCACCTGAAATAAGCAAAATTATTCCCTCCCTGCTTACTATGTGCTCCAATCCTGTATAGCCAGGTCCTTTACATCTGTCTAAATATAATTTCAAACTCAGCATTTGCCAAAACATCATCTGCTACTGTATCATAATACATGTGCTCATATAGCCAAGAGTTTATGAATGTTTTACATGGAGAGTGAGGAACATGATAGCGTTAATAAGCCAACTGCTTTCATTCGCTTATTGCTTCTCAGAATGGTTGGAGGGAATTTGGCATGCATGATCTACAGCAGTATTTAAATAGCAATTTTGAGCTTACTTTCAAAGTGCATTGTTGAGCATGCAGTCTATAGAAGTTATTATAAAGTTATACAATATAATAACTGTGTGGCTATGCATAAAATTCTTGAGAACTTTCTGTTAAAAACTTTTTGACAAACGCGTGCGTAAGTGTTGTAGATGTTTCTGGAATACACAGTACCCGCAGTGTGCTTAATAAGTGACGGGAAATTCTGTAAAGTCTTTTCAGAAGAGACCCCTGAAGAAATGCGAATTGTAGAAATCTAAATCAGAAATTCTAGTGAAAAATACACGAGCTTGTGAGGCTCTAGAAATGTAAATAACGAGAGTGAACAAGTAAAGTAACAAAAATGAATTACAATAAGTTTTATGAAACTTTCTTCGGAAATATCAGGCGTGTTTGAATGAAACTGGACATCAACATTTACTAGGGGTATTAGATGAGGTACTAACACATTATTAATTCATTGTTATAATTATTACTTAACTAATTACTGTTTTAATTTTAATGATATTTGCCTATTTCCGCACGTATTACTATTCCTTGAGGGAAGAAATAAGTGTGGGAGATACTCATAGAGCGCCTTTGCCTAGCGTAAACTCTTGGCTGGTCCGTCCATATCATCAAACAACTGGTAAATATCAAAAATATTCTGTGCTGCAATTAGTATATCTTTGAGTGACAATAACTACTGGTGCAGGACCCAGTTTCTTTCTTCTAGAACCAAATACTGCGAACAATCTGAGTGAAGTTTTCGAGGAAAGACATCATTGAGTAACGTGGTCTTTTATGAGAAATAGTTAAGTCCGCTTCTGGTTTAGTTCGTAGTCAAACTCTATAAACGTGTAAGATTTTCTTTCTCAAAAGGGAAGCAAGATTTTTGACATTAACTTAATAATAGTAATAATAATAATAATAATAATAATAATAATAATAATAATAATAATAATAATAAACATCATACATACAAGGGTAGGTCCATACGTTTCCGATCTCGCCGATAAGGATTATCCCTTTATAAAACCCTTATCTGCTGTCATACCTTATCTGTTAAGTAAATAACTGTAGCTGTAACTTCCGATCCGCTGTGTTCAGTTGTTCAGATATAGTTGCATAAAGAAGGCTATATGTAGAAGATTGTGACATGTTCAAAGTGTTTCGAGCTGTTATTAAGTTCTACACAAAAGAAGGACTTACTCCAAATGAAATTAAGCAGTGATTGGACGGTGTATATGGGGAAGCATCCCTCTCATATTATATCGTAAAATAATGGACCAAGCTTTTTCGAATGGGTAGAGAAAACATTGAAGACGAAGAGCGTGCAGGTCGACCCTTGGAAGTGCTCATCCTGAAAACATCGCACTTGTGGAGGGAGAAATTATGAAAGACCGGCGGCTCAAAGTTACAGAAATGGCAGTAAGGTTGGGCTTTCTAAAACAACAGGCCTTCGAATTATTCTGAAAATTTAAACATGAATAAGGTTAATACAAGATGGGTGCAACACTTCTTTCCTCAATCCAGAAGCAGCAACGAGTCATCTGTAGCCTAGCATTTTTGGAGCTCTGCCGTGGCAACGAGAGAGAGAGAGAGAGAGAGAGAGAGAGAGAGAGAAGTTCTGCAAACCATTGTTACAGGAGATGAAACTATGATCCTCTACTATAATCTCTTGTTGAAAAGAGGATCAATGGAGTGGTGTAAACCTGGCGAAGCACGCCTCTAAAGGCCAAGGTCACTCAGTCAACCAAGAAGATCATGGCCACAATGGTTTGGGACTGTGAAGCAATACTCTTTATTGACTTCAAGGAGAGGAACAACACAGTAAATGGGGAGTACCTTGATGGCCTACTGCACAGACTACGTGCTTACATCAAAGAGAAAAGCCGAGGAAAGCTGAGTGGCGGTGTGCGCCTTCTTCACGACAACGCGCCTATGCACACAACTCCTGTTGCAAAGGAATCTGTAAAGAAATGTTGCTTCAAGGATATCGGCCATCTGCCCTACAGATCATATCTAGCTCCCAGTGACTATTTCCTCTTCTCAAAACTCAGGAAGGACCTTCGAGGAAGGACATTTATGTGTGACGAAGAAGTGATGGAAGCTGTTCATTCCCATTTTATAGACAAGACTTCTGACTATTGGGAGGGGGGGGGGGTTTGAAAAGTTAATTCAAATATGTGAGAAGTGTATTGCAATAAAGGGCAACTGTATTGAAAAGTGAAATTAAATGGATAAGCCGGAAACTTATGGACCTACTCTTGTATACCTTAATCCTCAGCCATGGCTCAGAAGCTGCGTATCTGCTAGTCAACTCGCGGTCCCGGTTTTAATCCCCAGTTGAACTTCAAAGACCTTGACAGTTGCTGGGATGTCAACGTTTACGAAAAAAAAAATCCAATTTGAGGATTTGAATAATCTGCACTGAAATCATTCAAATTGCTGATAAATTGTCTTATGCGTATAACTACAAATGTTACTGCACATGACGGAAAATCAGAGCAACGATTTCCCACAATTTTAACAGTTATTTTAGTTCACCATTGTCGACTCTCTTGTTTAAATTGTCTACTTTACAAATGTTAATTGCCAGTTGCTTATATCTTTAGCACCTTCATGAGAAAAATAAATAAAATTACGGATAGTCTATAGCATTACATATATCCAGAGACTATCAACACCAGAAATGGAGTTTATAAAAACGCAAAGGGAACTTTTTTTTTTATTGATTTATTTATGGACGCTCTTTAACAGCTCAGGTCATCAGCGTCCCATTCAACTCAGGGCGTGAAACGGCCGACAAATTTTGCTCAGAGGCCTCTCTTTCAGGCTTGAGGTTCTTTTTCGTGCCGTAAATGTACGACACGGGACCCATGGCTTTACTTCCCTTCCGAAGGAAACCATACTTAGGATGTTTACGCCCCGAACAAATCCATCGGTCCTGGCCGGGTTCAAAGAGAACTTAGGTAGGCGCATAATGCTCATCAACTGCATTACGGAAAAGGTTGTCAAGCTAAGATCGCTTGATCCATTTATAGTTGGTAACCTACGCAATTTGAAACCTTCCCAGGATATAACGTTGTTGAGGCATTAGCACATGCTTATCGTTTGGGGCTGGTTCTATTCCCGAATGGAATAAATTCATTTTTCGTTATTAATTCATTGAGTACGTCGTCCCTAAGACCTAAGAGAGATAAACGATGTTGTCTTTTTAAAATAAAGAAGAAAGCGTGTATGAGCGCATTGAACTCTCCGGATCCATTTGTTGATTAAAAAGCTCGCTCCTATGAATACACCTTGTACAGCTGCAAATAAGGCTTTATATATGACTAAGAGGTCAAAACACCCTGTCTTTAAAAGAAAACCAATCCTCAAGAGGGGAGAAATGATAAAAGCGAAAGAATAAGAAAAGTATGAACAGAACGCTGATCGTCATGACAAAGAAGCAGAAAAAAACATCAAATATGAGTAAAGGAAAAATAATTTGGGTCACCACACTATATTGTTTCCAAACTAATAACGGTTGGCGTTGTGTAGACTCCGTCCAGGTGCATAATCCAACAAGTCAGTTGAGTCATTGTTGCGCAAAGTTGTAGAAAACTGGCATGCAGGAAGCGCTGATGACGCAATGTGACGTAGCTGGTACCTAGTGACGTAACGAGCAGAAACTGGGTCTCCAGGTTCAAGGCGCGCTACCACGTGACCAACGTGTCTCACTAAGCCTTCCTTCTGTTGCTGCAGTCCCGCCGCTCGACTGCATGAACATCGGAAGTGACTCCGCTGGAAATGCTTCAATTAGGGCCGCAAATGGCTTCTTGATTTTAGTGCGTGCGTTGTACAAATAAATGAATTTATTTGGTTCATCTCTGGCTATTAGCGTCGAATTCTATTCAGGCCGGTAAAATTGGTTCAGAGGTCTCTTCTTTCAGACTTCAGGTACTTTTAGGGATCCACGTCTTTACTTCCCTTCCGATGCTCGAAAAAATTCCATCGACTCTGGCAGGGGTACAAATACAGATATCAAAGGATTTAAAGGGAAAGTAAGTTACAAAGCACGAACTATGACACCAAGAAAATCATATTCATGTCCCATAATTTACACTATTGCTTTCAAAAGTCTATGGCGTATTTTGTAAGCATTTAATCGTTTTTTCTGTTATCCTCCCCCTCTACACTACAACCCGTTTCCCTCAGCTTCTTGATTCCCTAGAAAGTTTCATCCTACCAACTTCATTTCAACTGCTCATATCATCCTTTTGAGGTTTTCTTTCCATAAACGTTTAAGCAGCTCCCCTTCTGATATCATTATTTGAATAATAAATTTCTCTCTAAATGAGAAGGGTGAACTATAAACGCTAATCACTTATAAACTCAAGGAGCAGCGAAAATTAAAAGCAGCAAATACATAAGGAGCAATTGCCTAGTTGACACATTTTATTGACTAAGATTTTTTTCCTTGTGTTTTTTCAAAATCGGATCTCCAAACAGCAATAGACCACAACTGAGCTTTCCATCCTTCCATGGAACTTTAAAAAATTGAAAACAAACGTCGTAAGGGAAGGCAACAACTAACTTAAACTGTTAAAAAGTTTTGTACCTCCATCTCCTTTTTCTTATTCTGCTTGTTCTTACTTTAGATTCAGAAGCATTTGCAGTTCAATACCGCCCAAACCAAACACTCTGAAATCTTCTGTTATTTTGGTTTTACAAAAAACTACACAGTCTAAGTGCAGACATTTTCCCCTTATGTCCTAAAGCTATCTTATATGAGGAATTCTAATTCTTGATTTACCATACAGTCACATTAAAAGCAATGTTTGTGCGTAATATGCGTCTCGGGTTTCTAATTCTTCAATTTTGATTACCCTGGCTATGTTTCTCTTCGTGTAGTTCATGAATTCTTTATTTAATAACGTATTAGCAATAATATGCCACTAAAGTCCGGAATATTTAGTGGCACAGAATTTTTACATGTTCTTTTAGAGGTAGCCAAATGTTTGTTTGTCAAGGGATGTCACATTTAAGGGAACATGAAAAAAGATATGCATACTAAAACATATCATGTTCTTTCTCTCGTTTAAGTTCCATAATGAGAACGCTGATTCTGGTTATATTAAACCCTAAATCATATTCTCTTTGTTGTTCGAGCTTAAATACTTGTACTAAACTTTCTATAAACGTCTTCCTTAAAATAATCAGTTCAGTTCATCTTTTTTCACTGAGAATTCCGTACTTCAATGTATCAGTGAGGGTACTCTTTCTAATTGGACTCTTTACTGAAAATATGAGATTGCATTTCTTTTTACTTCTTTATAGCACTTTGTTATCTAGGAGTATTTCTTTGGTTATGCCACCGTTTTGGCATTAATTGTGACACCTGAAAGTAGGTTTGATATAAAATATTGATAAAAAAGTATTTTGCATGATACTCAATTAGCTCTAAGAGAGAACAGCGTGGATTTAATACTTTTCCAAAGTCATTCATTCCGAAGTATTTTTTTTTGAGTAGTGTTTAACGCCCGTTTTTACTACTGAGGCACCACAGGCGGTGAACACTGATGAAACATGAGATGAAATGATAAATTAGGAAAGGATATTTTTTAAGGAAAGAAGCGTTCCAGGCCTAAGTTTAGGGTAACTCCCCAGTATTTTCCAGTTATGAGGACTGAGGAAAACCTGGAAAAAATCCAGTCAGGGAGGATGGTCCTATTGGGATATGAACCCCAGATCTCCCGCTCAAGAGTCCGCGCCTTAACGACCTCGGCCATCCGTGGCGGTATTCCGAAGCATATTTGCATACTGTAGGTACATACCCATAAAAAACGTTTTAACTTAAAGAGATGCTTAGCTAGAGAGTATACTTGAGGAAAATAAGAGGTTTCATCAATATTCTGATGAATATTACCCCTTTTCTAGAATTATTTCTGACTAGTATTTATTCCAGATGTTTTGAGAGGGTTTAAATATTAATGCAAATGTATAAAAAGCACGAAAGTTGATCACCACACTGATAAAATCAAAAGGTCGCCCTTTAGTCGCAATGCATATCGCAAATGGATGCAGGTTTTGTATGTGACAGTGCATGAAATTGTTCATGCTAACTTGCGCTATAACTTGATCTATTTGAAAATATATGGTTACGTCATCTTTTTTGTTGCTATCCGGCTGTAGTCAGTAAGATGAGAGCATTCAAGCAAACGCCATTCAGCCTGCTGTTGTATATACTGCCATATATGCGCCCGAAAGAATGCTGTTTGTGGAGAAACGATTGACTGCTGTTAGTGCTCGATTGCGCGGTGTGACGCATGTAGAGATATAACAGAAGTTTGGAAGGTAATTTGGGCACTGGCGTCTTTTAAGGATGGATCAACGTTCATTTTGCGCTGGATGTGAGAAAACGCCTTCACAGATGATGTCCTAAAAATTGGACGAGCACGCGATGACCATATTGACCTCGAATATGATTATCACATTGCCGAAATTAATGTTCTTAGATACTTTCATTTGGGGATTTATCAGTAACTAGTGCACAAATCTTCAGCAATAAATTACCAGGAGCTACGAAGGCTTATTGTAGAAGCAAGACAAAAGACAAAGGACGCCTTTCAAGATCACAAGCAATTCGAAAAACAGCGATATCTGGGTTTCTATCTAACTGTTTTATCTATTTCTGATTTCTGATTTTCTAGTACTTGTTCATATATATTTATTTATGTATAGTTTTCTAGAACAGATTGCAAGTTGTTTTAACACGTTGTAGTTTTCCACGGCCTACTAGAACAACTTGAGATTTGATTGCGTTCGATTCCTTGCAAAACTAGTTGGATACAATGACTGTTTTATACATCATGTTGCCAATACATAAGAACACTCACATTCTGCCAGATAGGAAAAGGAAGGAAAGGTCGATCCAAGGTGTATCTAGGCGTCCATAAACACATTCACCTGGTTGAGCTTTGAGTTTAAACATACACTAGATATAGAGATACTTGATGCAACAATAGAAATAAGTGTTTTCGAGTTGTTTTGCACAAAGATGTTTACAACACATTTCTTTTCTTGAATATGGTGGAACATTCTAGAATAGCTGCTTAATCTTCCCCATGAAGGGGGAAAAATAACTTTACATCCCCTAAGATACTAAGACTAAGGTCATTGCACTGACTGAATAAGAAAGAAGCGCTGCAGGTGCTGTTGGGGAAGCAGTCTCAGGGCAAGAAAACCAGGTGCGGGCAACCACATATTTCTACTGCAATACAACACTACGCTACCTTCTCAGAATCAAAGAACACAGATCTTCAACGCCTTAGAAAATCAGCTAATAAAATATTATTAACAGAAGTTCACAGAGTACATCTCGTATTCTGCAGGAGCGTTATGAACATCTATAGGAAGTTGTTCAAATGAGAAGTTATTCTGAACCTCAGCATGGGCCTATAGAGGTATTTCGTTCTGTTCAGTCCACAAGGTGGAAATTGTAGCATCGAGTAGTGAGAGATGATATACGCATGGAAATGAGCCCGTTTAAGAAAACATAGATATTACTTATAAATGCATTTTAAATAACAGCTGGAGATTATACTACATATCTCATTCTTTAATATTCTCAGCATCTGTTCCTTCGATCCATATATCTGTGTTATGCCACAGGTGGTTTTAGGTTTATCAAGACGATATTTCACTCGTACCTTGGGCTTCTAGATTCAGATCTCAAAACATTTGGGTCAAAGTGCACAACAGTTACGAGAAGCATTCCAAAAGTTTTGCAAGTGTCGCCTTAAAGTCCAAGCTAAGGACTGAATGCGAAAACTTATCGTCAAATCCTTCTCCATCTCTCTCCATACACACATAGTTGTAGACGGTGCAACCACTTCTCAGAAGTATTACGGTACTCGGACTGAGAGCTGAATTTATAGCTTGAGCAAAGTCTTGCACTCGTTTGAAAGGTTTTCCAGCAATGGAAGATTCCACTCGAGTAAACAACCAAAATCGCACGTTGCAAGACAAGGACTGCATGGTGGATAGTCAAGCAACTGGACTTGGGCGACTTCCGGTTTCCTCAAATTTGGAAAGGCAACACTTTATCTTGCTAAAGCAATAGTCTTGAAGTTCCTTTCTTTGGATGTCGCCGTCTCAGCTCTTCAAACAAAGTTTTTATTGGTACTATTATTAATAAGATCAGTGAATATAAACTTGTGGTTGCCACTACAGTTTAAACCGGTTTTACACTTATGAATATAAGTAAAAATAGCAAAAATCAGCAAGTTACTTTTCCTTTGCTTCCGGTCTAAGAGCCTGCAGTCCATCTTTGTCCATGATAGTCGCCCTCCATCTTGTCCACGTCTTTCTTTACTTAACAACAAACTAACACTGTTCTTTCACTAACTTGCAACCACTATCTAGCATCTGTACAGAGTGCTAATATCAGTCCATCGTCATAGATTGATTGCGTAGTATTCATTTAACACCACTATGGTAATTCATTTCCGAACGTCTCTGGTATATTTTCAGGACAAGGGAAAACCAGAAGAAAACTTACTCAGGCAACAGGGATCGAGCTAAGTCCCCCCAGATGGCAAGCATACCGGCTAGCGTCTTAGTTATGGCAATGGACTATTTTTTTTTTCCGACAGGCTCTGCAAAACATTTTCCTGTCCTCTTCAAGTACATATAATTCTCTTTATGCCGTCGGAATATGTTATGCAAAAGATGATTAAGGAAGTATTAATACCTTATGTAGAAGAGGGAACGAAAATGAAATAGTAAATGGCGAAAAGAGATAAGAAAAAACTATGGGTCAAGAGAGAAAGAATATGTTTTTGAGTGTAACAGAATTCTCTCAGGACGAAACACTTTATTGAAAGCATAGTAGGTCTATATGGAACTTCTAATCTTCGTTTCAAAGAGAGGCTGATTATTACTAATGATGCTGCATTAAATATTATACAGAGTATGAGGATTCGTATGATTCTAGTTCAGAGCTCGTCATTTGCTAAGCTAAGTTGATGAAGCGAAAATCAAGTGTGGTCGTGAGTGTAATTAGGTTAAGCCGATTTGATAGGCAATCTAGGGAGTTTCAGCAGATAATTAATTTCATATACGGCGAGGCTAATCCACAATTTATGTAGGGTTGCCAGCATCGCCCAATTAGCTTGGAAAACCATGATTAAAACTTCTGTAGAGTCTAAAAGGTTGTGAGTATGCGAGGGAGAAAGAAAGATGTAAATATGCACAATCCTGAATGTCTCAAATAGTGCAAAATTAATAACAAACTTAATGTTATACAACGCTGTTAGAGCAGGAGTGTCCACTCTTCTGTGTAAATAACAATGTTTTACATTGTGTTTCTTAATAGCATGGTGACTTCGCAATGCATCGTTTAGAATCATTTATCTGTACATCATTTCATTATCTTAGGAAACTAAAATTATTCCGAATCTTTGCACTGACCTTTCGCCAACAATACATTGCAATAAACAAGCTTAGATGACCATTCATGCCTAACGTTTCATCAGCAGTAATGGTGATATAGTGTGCATTTGTAACAGTATTGTAATAAGCATTTTACATGTCCTCCTACCCCTATATAAATGATATACGTCCGTGCTCCGTTACTGCTCGGTTTCCTTCCTTGCTTAGAAAGCAACGAATACATTTAAATATAGTACATAGCTCGCAAAGCTAATTTTAATATTACGTGCTTTCACTTCAGAACTTTATAGTTCTCCTATTTAACATAAAATTAATTTGAACAAAAACATAAATGTCGAGGGGAAAGTTTAAAATCAATGTTAATTACATGTTATTTTTCACCACTCATCTTAACTTTGAAATGTTAAATTTTATCATTATATTTTGTTACTTAATTGTTAAACAGAACTCAAATTTACCGCATTTTGTTTTCTATAGTTGCTTGCCGGGATTTGAATTTGGACAAAGTAAAGTCATTTATAGGATAATATTTTTTTGTAAAAGTTCAATAATTAATATAACAGTGTTACAACTTATTTTGGAATTCTTGAGTAATTTCTAGAAACAATTTATTACCAAAACAACTTCATGCTGGCACAAATGAGTTCGGAGTCCTTGATAGCTTAAAGCTATCTTTCACTTATCTTCTCAGATTAAGGAAAACTGTAGAAAACCTTATCCAGACAGCATGATTGACCAGGAATCACAGCCAAGACCTTTAGTAGTTGCAAACACTACCACTAGATCACGGAGACGGTTGACAATGCTTAATCTATACAAAATGTCATCTCTGTAAACACTTCTCCATAGTCCTTTAAATTCCAGTTTCCTGGGTTATTTTGGTCATATGCCAATGTAATTCACTACCGAAGATGTGTATTGATTAAGAGGTAATGTAAATATTAAAAAAGTAAAGGTAATATACAGAACTTTCATTTCAAGACCACCCAATTTGATCAAATACCTGTTTAACATAAATACAAATCAACCAAAAAATACATATCAAATAAGATATTGAGAGGAAGTTTTAAACGAATATTTATTACGTTTTAGGTAATCTCACTTTGAAATTTGCAATAGCCCCCATATATTTTCATATTTTAATTTTAAACACGTGGAAATTGTTATACAATCTTCTGTTTTCATTTTGTATCTTCTGGCAATGTAAAATGCTGTTATTGTTGCTCGAATTTGAACAGAATAATACTGCAAAAACTACTGAGCATTTAATGCAATAATTTTGGTAATAAATGTTTCTAGAAATTAGTCAAGAGTTCCAAAATAAGCTGTATTACTGTTATATTCATTATTGAACTTTTACAAAAGGGAAATTAACCTCTTTAAAATTAAAACACAAAAATGTATGGGGTCCATTTGAAATTTCAAAGTGAGGAGGAACGTAATTAATATTGTTTCAAACTTCTTCTCAATATCTTAATTGATATTTTTTTTGACTTATGCTTATGTTGTTCATACTGGGAGGTTTTGAAATGAAAGCTCTGTATATTTTCTCTGCCTTTTTGATATTTATTATCTGTCAATAGTACACTTTCGCGTTAATGAACTGCATTCGCATATGATCAAAATAATCCAGGACTTTCGAGCACCATACACTGTCGTGGACATCTATGGAGAAGTGTTTACAGAGATGATGCTAGTGTAATGAGATAAAACTGTTTCTTCAAATAATCCATTAGAAATCGTTTGAAGTGAAACTTACTGGTCATCGTGGATTGTAAATTATTAGCGTGTATAAAAGAAACATGCATGCACATTTATTGTATGCTTTTAATGGAAATTGTACAAGTCCGCAAGTGTCTATTTGTGTGTAGGAGAATATTTTATGACCCCCTCCTTGGTATAGTGGTTAGCGTTACTAACTGCTGGCCGGGAGGCTCCTGTTAGATTCCCAGTGCCTTGCTTAGGAATTTTTCTGAGTTAGGAAGGTCTGGAACGGGGTCCACCCAGCCTCGTGAGGACAATTGGGAAGCTGCCTGATAGGGAGGTGGCGATTTTCGATCTAGTAAGCCGCGATATAGCGAGCGGCGGGATGCGGTGTGCTGATCACATGCCACGCTGCAATACTGCACTTTATCAGTGATACCGCCACGGGTGGCTGAAGTCTTTAAGGCTCGGATTCCTGAGTGGGAGGTTAGGGGTTTGAATCTCACCAAGGCCGACCTCCCTGACTGGGGTTTATTCCAGGTTTTCCTCAGTCCTCATAACTGGCAAATGCCGGGGAGGTACCCTATACTTAGGTTTGGAATGCTTCCTTCCTTAAAACATATCCTTTCCCAATATACTTTATTTCATGTATCATCAGTGTTCACCGCCTGTAGTGCCTCAGTAGTAAAAACGGGCGTTAAACACTACTCAAAAAAATCTCTACCAATGATAACACGTGATGGAGGTAGAAGACGCAGCGGTCACTGCGGTAAGTCAAAGGTCCACAGGGGATATGGAAAACCCGGCTTCGAAGAAGAACAATTTGATCTTATACCGCATTACATCTTCATGAACAGTATTTGAAAAATTCGTTCTTGAAATTTTCCTCGTCCGGCAGTTTTCCTGGACTAAACTATAATCCAGAATTAATCAATACAAAAATGAGGAATGAATATCGTAAACAAGTTACTCACTTAACGAGCCAGACATCGTCTCTGTCCGTCCTGGTGGTGTAATGGTTACAATACTTGCCTTCTAAACCCAAGATCGCAGGTTCGATCCCGGCCAGGACCGATGGATTTTTTCGGACGTAAAAATCCTAAGTATGGCTTCCTTCGGATGGGAAGTAAAGTCGTGTGTCCCGTGTCGTACATTTACGGCACGATAAAGAACCTCAAGCCTGACAGAAGAGGCCTCTGAGCAAAATTTGTCGACAGTTTCACGCCCTGGATTGAATAGAACGCTGATCACCTGAGATGTTAAAGAGCGTCCGTATATAAATGGAAGAAAAAAAAAAAAAAAAGAAAAAAGACACCATCTGTTGTGATGACACTCAAGTAGAACTTGATGTAATGACCATCAGCTGTTTCATTCATCTTGTCATCTGCTAACAAATCGCAAGTTACATTTAGGCAGAAAAACATTCTCTTCTCTTTATCTTTCGGCTATGTATGAGTGACGTATTAGTTCTTTTCTGCTTAAACCGTTGTTACTGTGAAAAGTAGGTTCGCGGGGGCATAGCGGTTTTATGCGGGAGAATCGCAAACAAAGCGGGCATTAAAAAAATAGTCGCCCTCTTCCCCTCCAGAGAATGAGCAGTGAATTCAGAGCAACGGGAACTGCCACTCTAGCACTTGGACTTGATGCAGTTAGTTCTCCTGAGCATGTCCAAATCTACTCCAAGCTTACTCTTAACTGTTTTCAGAAGGCGTTAATTGCATTGGACTGCTACTGCGACACGGTGGTTAGCAGTACAAATTTACAGCTACGTTCCCAGGTTCGATTTCTGGTCATGCTATTGTTTATTCTGCATTCCTTAACATGCAGTTAAGGCATTTTTATACCTTTATTTGGTTTAAAAGTAGCAACAGCCGATTCAATAGCTTTATCATTCAATTCAACACATTTTTGAATCTAAAATAATAGAATACGCCCTAGCGAATATAAATATTGGTCTAAACATAAAACATGCAAGAATATTTAGACGTTTTCCTATATCAGCATTCATTTTATAAGCATTTTTTGAAAGGATGGAAAAACTTAAACATACAAATCTGAAGCTTAACAGTTAATGGAACGTGGATTAAACTTTTATTCAGAACAGAATTAATAACAATTATCAGATGACGCCTATAAGCATTAATACACACAAAGGATAGGCAAATATGAAACAAATACCAACAATAACAGATAAAGCTTTAGAGATGACAAACAAGACACTACTGTCCATTAATTCAACATGTCTACACATTTTATTTAAATAAATTCACATTGATTATTATGCAGATGATTGTGTTTAATTATTAATTAAATAGCACATAGTTTTAAAATGCCATTCTACACTTTGTTGTTTTTAGAAAAGAGTAAAGAGAAATATAAGCTACAGTAATCTGCAACTGTATATTTCATTGGGTCAAAACACCCCTACAATGTGCATTAAGGTCATATTGCTTGGTGAACCTGTTGTATGCAGCTCAGTTTGTTGGTGATACTTTTGTGTTGATAACGTCAAACTTTTCACTATTAATATTCTGTTTTTGTTCATGGAAAGAGATGGGCCGACTCTCAAATATTTGAATAGATGTTGATACACATGCAGTGCGTAATGTTTTACTTGGCAGATAAAAGTCCCGCATACGCGCTACCCATCTCTCTAATTAGAAGTAAAGGGAACAGATTTAAAAACTGCACCACTAATATGTCTAGAGACATATTAGGTGCAGGGGCGTTATCGTGGTGCAAAAGCCAATTTTTGTTCTTCCACAAATACGGGTGTTTCTGGCGGATTGCTTCGCGCAAATTGCGCATAACTTGCAGGTAGTATTCCTTATTGACCGTTCTACCCTGTGGCAAAAACTCATGATGCACCACGTCCCTGCAATCGAAGAAAACTGTAAGCAAAACCTTCACATTCGACTGAACTTGGCGCGCTTTTTTCGGTCTTGGCTCGTGTGGCAATATCCATTGGGATGATTGAGCTTTAGTTTCCATGTCATAATCATAAACCCATGATTCGTCACCAGTTATGACCTTCTGGAGCAAATTTAGGTCGTCGCGGACAGAGTTCAACAGCTCCTTAGCAACGTTAATGCTATGGTGTTTTTGGTCGAAAATGAGCAACTTTGGTACGAATTTTGCGGCAACCCGTCTCATGCCCAAATCATTGGTAAAAATTGAATGGCACGAGCCAATCGATATGTTTAGGTCCTCAGCAACTTCTCTAACGGTGATTCGACGATTGGCCAATACTATTTTCTTCACTTCTTCAATGTTTTCGTCTGTTGTTGACGAGCTCGGGCGTCCGGGACGCTGTTCGTCGTTCACATCTTCTCGACCCTCTGAGAACATTTTGTACCACCGATAAACGTTGCTTTGGTCCAAGGTAGCTTCACTATATGCCACAGTCAACATTCGGAATGCATCTGCGCACTTAATTTTGTTTTCCACACAAAATTTGACACAGATTCTTTGTTCCATTTTTTGGAATAGGCAAAAATCGAAACACGTCCAAGCAAAATAGCTGTCAACAATTAACTGAACATTCAAAATGGCCGAGATTGTCAACATAAGTGAGAGACATGAGTACCAACATAACGCCACAAAACAATCGAAAATCTAATATACGTAGCCCGCGGAAATTCAAAATTCGCTTTTGAAGAGATCTCGTATAGCTCGTCAAAAATACTACAGCAATACCGACAAGTATCTGAATTTGATGAAGGGAGAGTGCAGGGTGCTCTCGAGAAACTGGTGCTCAAGTCCTAAGCGAAAGAATAGATCGAGGTACGACGAACATACAGACATGAAGGTTCCCAACGGCCCCGTCAAAAAAACCGAACGACAAGACAGACATACTTTCTACGTGGCATTGTAATTGTAATGACCAGCAATGTATGTCCGCCGACTCAAAGGAGAAGTTTTTTACATGTAAGAGCCTACTTTCAGTATATTTCTTAATTTCTGTAATAATAATTTTTAAAAAAGTGTACTGAAATTTAGACAAATTCTGCATGTATAATTTGTAAGTAAAGAGAAAATATCCCACCAAAGAGCTGTGCTACCTCTTAAGCAAATTGGAGTGGATAATGTTTCACCTTGCAGCAAGGTGACTATCCGAAACATTGATCTGGATACTCCATGAGATACGTTGCGTCTAAAGAAAGCCTATCACTGCGTAAACTAAGCGAATTCCTTAGCAAGTGGAATTTGTGAAGAGCATTACAGAGCAGAGAAGTTGGTGCCGCTAGAGCACTTTATAAATTTCGATTTTCGTGTATACCCCAAATCAAATAAATGATTCGATTTATTTGATTTTAAGGAACTATTTTTGATTGTTTACTTAAATGGTATTTTGAGAGTTTCGTTGTGAAAAAAAAACCAATATTGTTGCATCTAAAGCGATTTTTAAATGTTTGGGTTTCAAGTAACCGCTCCCTTCCCCACTCTTAATAATCTGATGTCGTTAATTTTCGGAAACAATTTTTATAATGTTATTTCTGTGACATAAATCGAGTTTCGTTGAGAAAAAATATTGTTGTCACTAGAGCATTAATAAACACACACATGTGTAGCGAGGGTGCCGAAAATAGATATCTACTTTCACTGGAGATATTTATTTAATATATATTTCAAAGTTGGACCGAAAAACAACAGTAATGTGTAGTATGATGTTCTGTAAACAGATGTGACTCACATATATTATGATAACATTGCTACGTGACAGGTAAATCAACAATGAACAAATGAAACCAAAATTATAGTATGATGTTCTGTAAACAGATGTGACTCGCATACATTATGATAACGTTGCTAGGTGATAGGTAAATCAACAATGAACAAATGAAACCAAAATTATAGTATGATGTTCTGTAAACAGATGTGACTCGCATACATTATGATAACGTTGCTAGGTGATAGGTAAATCAACAATGAACAAATGAACCCAGGATTATCGTGCGATGTTCTGTAAACAAACGTGACTAACATTACGTTATGCCTAGGGTTGCTACAACAAAAGGGAGCCAAGATTATCGTTTGAACAGCGGAAAGCAATTTTAAAGTGGTTTTAGAAAAACCGAGAATGTTGTTGAAGTTCAAAGGCAATAGGACGAAGAGGTTTCCACCGCGTTCTCCGGATCTAATTCCGTTGAACCTATGGGGAACTCTTAAGGATGTTGTATACCGCAGAAAATCAGCTACACTGACAGCACTTCGGGAAGAAATTGAAACGGCATGTGCTGCAATCGCTGAGGACACTTTCGCAAACGTTGCTCAATCAGTAGTTCAACGTACTCAGAAGTGTATCGACGCCGATGGTGGGCATTTTGAGCAACTGTTGTAACTGTAAAAGTCTAAGATGTTTAGTGCTCATCATTTTCTGTTTGTGTGAATTCAGTTTTGTTATGTTAACATAATTTTTTCTTTCCTTGAAGTACACACACACACACACACACACACACACACACACACACACACACACACAAAGATATGGATGACATTATGCGTTCATTGTCTTCATTCACATTTAGATATTTTCCTGAAACGCTGGGTGCTATCAATTATGAACAAGAAGCAATGTTTTAATCAAGACACGTCACAATGGAAACAATTACCAAGGTTTCTGCAATAATGTGGGGTTATTACTATTTCCTGTATAGGAACGTTTCAAAAACAAGAGAACAACGAGAAACCGTCATTTTAAAAGATTTTTGCAGCATAAAGATAGTAAATATTGTTGCATTTTTTCACTAAAATATATAGGAATATATTTTAAGAAGTTAAATAAGTAAATAGGTACACACAAGCAATACCATTTAACAAAATCCAGATGTTTAGAGTGATAAATGTACGAGAATTGTAATTTATATTGGCTACGTACATCTAATTGACTTCGGAATAGAATGTTCCTCTGCTTCCATTCCTGTGATGAAACGAACAAAATCTATTAGTTCTGCAGGTTGCACGTGAAGAAATAAATTGTGTCTTCGCGTTACTGGAGAATGATTGTCATCATACAACTCATGAGTTAGCTTTACAGACATTATCCACGTGTGAAGAAGCGAAAAACGACACCACGACGTGTTCTATGTACTTTACGAAAATTCAAAATGACAAATAACAAGATGCTCTTACCCCATTGAAGCGCTAAGAATGTCAAGGATAGGCATCATTTCGCTGGATGGGCCAGATAAGCCAAAACAGAAACACCAATAGAACGTGTGACCTCAAAGAGCCACAATGAAAAGCAAAAACTGGACAGAACTCCGGCAATGTGAAAGCTATGATGATATCCTGATGCACGGTCCCGGGGCAGATTGTCAATGTTCATTTTTGGAACACAATCTTTACCTAGCTTTGAAGAAAAAGCGGCGACATTTTTTGCAGAACACGCGCCCCATTGCATGCAGCGCAAGGTGGGGCTGAAGTACTTTGTTATCCACCAGCTTCCTTGACTTATGCTTTTGAGTTCTACTTGGCTCCTAAGATGAAGGCACCATATTGTAACATTCGCTTTACAACTTTTTCAGACATTCTCCTCGAGATATCAACTGCATCCTACATTTGGTATCGAGATTTGCACGCTACAAGTAACTACACCGAAGAACAGTAAAATTTAAGAAAAAAATCACATATTCTGCTTCTGTTATTTACATTACTATCTCTGAAAGTAAACAATAACTAACTAGCATTGTTAGTATTAACAACAAGAATTAAATTTATATTGAAAACGTCAGTCTTGGTGGTGTAGTGGTTACCATACTTGCCTCCTAAACCCAAGATCGCGGGTTCGAACCCGGCCAGGACCGATGGATTTTTTCGGGCGTGAAAATCCTAAGTATGGCTTCCTTCGGAAGGGAAGTAAAGTCGTGAGTCCCCTGTCGTACATTTACGGCACCTCAAGCCTGAAAGAGAGGCCTCTGAGCAAAATTTGTCGGCCATTTCACGTCCTGAGTTGAATGGTACGCTGATGACCTGAGATGTTAAAGAGCGTCCATAAATAAATCAAGCAATACATTGAAAACAATAGCAGCTTGATTAGAGATGTGGGGCTCCAACTTTAATTAGACACCAATTTTTAATGTTCTAGTGGTAACCGTACGTGCCTGATAGAACCAAGATCAAGGGTTCCATCCCGGCCAGGTTCGATGGAGTTTTTGGGCGTAAAAATCCTAAATATGGCTTCCTTCGGAAGGGAAATAAAGCCGTAAGTCCCATGTCGTACATTTGCGGCACGATAAAGAACTTTAAGTCTGAAAGAAGAGGCCTGTGAGCAAAATTTATGGGCCCTTTCATACCCTGAATTGAATGTGACGTTGGTGACCTGAGATGGTAAAGAGCCGTAAATAAAACAAATATAACAAATAGACACAAAGCACTATCATAATTAAAAGCAATATAATCTATAATAATATCATATTTATCATTTAGTAATACATACTTAAAATTACAAAAATATATGCATAAATATTTTAACTTCGGCATTATGTTATTATTCCGAAATCGTACAAATTACTAAACTTCTTCATTTAAAATTCATTTTAATGCCACATCTCCTGTCAATATAATAGATCCGGTAATCTTAGATATGAAACCTGGCATTTTATCTAATTTAGAGAAAAAGGTCTCTATGCTCACATTTGGAGTTCTGTAAACACAAATTACAACAAAGAAAAGCCCATTTTGGCACTTACACAACCATGTATAAGATTAGGTAAGTTATTAACGGATAAAAAATTCAAATTTTACAGTAAATTATGGCACGTCCATGAATGTGAACATTTCTACAGAAACACGCAACAACATTGAAATTGTGGATAGTGACTATGATGTAGATAATGTTTCGTTAAGCACAAATTATCGGGTTTCTCCTAGTGAAGTACTTCTAAAGAATCAAGCTTATTCATAATTGACTGAATTTTGAAATTAATGACCTTTAAGTTACCACTTCTGAACCGTCAACATTGTGTCATTATACATGCAGCATTAGACCGGTGTTTCCTATAACCTTCGCTGTTGTTGAAGGCGGCATTGGAGACCGTGTGATATGGTCGTTTACATTGATTTGTTTTGATATTTCTTGACAAATCTGCAGGCTTCTTGTAGGAACAGAGGAACAATGACACTTTGTGATAATTAACTTTGTGTAGCTCTTTCTGCAAATCATGGCATGTAACTGTAGCGGGTTGCCATGTTTGAAGCTATTTGTAGGGACTTGATTTTTTATTTTACTTGTTATTTTTTGCGGATTTCTGTATGTTTTTATTCATAAATTTTACATTGCAAATTTAAACTTTATGATATATTGAAAGAATGTCTGAACTTTTTTCAAATGTTTTCAAAGACATTGGGACTAGTTCAATATTTTTTGAAAACTTTACATTCTTTATAAAGCTGATAATTTTATTGACAAAGGACTATCTTGTATTATATGAAAATAAAAAATGTTTCAGTATTCTATGTAACTTGAACAGGCGCTGTTGTTATTAAAGGAAAATGTGTCACAATTTTAGCTAATTTTAAAGTTGAATTTTGACAATCTTTTAGAACGCAGTCTCTCAGAATTCCTCAATAGAAAGAATAATCGCCTACTAACATCATTAGACATGGATACCAAAGAGCTCAGTTACTATGTTCATAACTATTATGAACTTAGTAACTATTATTCAATAAAACTAATTAGAACTTGCACAATATTTGCCGCGTCATCTCGAACAATAACACGGCAAGTTTGTTCTTGAAGTTTATTGTACCCTTTAATGAATAGCGAATATAATGTTTGGTTCTCGAAAAAGTGTATCGATTCCATACTTTCTGCAAGGAATGTCCAATTGGTTATTATTTATGTATCTTGAATCAAACACTTTAAGAATTGCATATGAATTGTTAACTGAGTCTTCAAGAAATCTATGGAAACTATTTTCAGTTATTCATTTTTATTTAAATCGCACTTTATATAAACCGAAGGTACCAAAAAGGTATACATACTTTCACAGTAAATATCTATTTAATATATTTCAAAGTTGGACCGAAAAGCAACAGTAATGTATAGTATGATGTTCTGTAAACAAATGTAATTCACATACATTATGATAGCGTTGCTACGTGACAGGTAAATCAACAATGAAAAAATGAAAGCAAGATTATCGTATGATATTCTGTATGCTAACGTTGCTACAACAAAATGCAGCCAAGATTATCGTTTGAACAGCGGAAAGCAATTTTGAAGTGGTATTGGAAAACCGAGAATGTTGTTGAAGTTCAAAGGCAATGGGGACGTATGCACAGAACAGAACCGCCAAAGCGAATTAACAATTGTACGCGTTCGAGACAAATTTGAGACTCATAGTACCGTATGTAACAGGATAGTGCACCACCACATTATCACCGAGATGTGCATGCGCACCTTGAAGACAATCTTCCAAGGCATTGGATAGGACGAAGAGGTCTGAATGAATTTCCGCCGCGTTCTTCGGATCTAACTCCGTTGGACTTCTACCTATGGGGAACTCTTAACATAGAAAACCAGCTACACTGACAGCACTTCGGGAAGAAATTGTAACGGCATGTGCTGCAATCGCTGAGGACACTTTCGCAAACGTTGCTCAATCAGTAATTCAACATACTCAGAAATATATCGACGCCGATGGTCGGCATTTTGAGTAACTGTTGTAACTGTAAAAGTGTAAGATGATTAGTGCCCATCAATTTCTGTTTGTGTAAATTCAGCTTTGTTATGTTAACACAGTTTTTTCTTTGCTTGAAGTAGGTATACATTTCTGACACCCTCTGTATATATTATATGTCAGTCCTGGTCTACTTCTCTCGTAGACCCATGGTCGGGTTCAATCCCGGCCAGGGTCGATGGATTTTTTCGGGCGTAAATGAACCTCAAGCCTGAAAATAGAGGTCTCTGAGCAAAATTTATCTGCCGTTTCAGGCCCTTAATTGAAGGGGACGCTGATGTTCTGAGACGTTAAAGATTGTCCATAAATAAACGAAATGAACAACAATCTTTCAATATACACTCATTTTTTCTACTTATAGCAGGTTATTGTGAATGAAGTATATCAAGGTGTACAATGTTCATTTTAAACAGTCGCAGTAGCAATGTTCGTACTGTTGTATGATAGTATAATAAGATTTAATTTAAATTAATTTTGATGTATTGCATTGGACAAGAACTATTACGTTTACGAACTAACTACAGACATTTTATGGTATTCTTTAAATTAGCATTAGGCACTATTGGTGTTAATTAATGTTCTTATATGAACATAATTATTTAAAATCGGTTGAAAAATCAATACTTTTTGAAAACTAATCAAATGCTATATATAGTCAACTAAATTCTTTATTACAGACTGCAACTAGTGTGCAAAGATAACGGATTTACAAAGCTCTGCTTATTTTGAAGCAATTGTAAGGATTGACTATTTGAATGTACATACATCAATTGTGATTATCTTTTCATATGGCTGGCTTGAAGGGCGATTTGCATTCAAATAGCTGGCTCAATTCATTACAACCTTATCGTTGTAATTGCAGCATGGCTCATATTGTCCTTTCTATTAGCCACTCTCTCTCTCTCTCTGTTGGCTTTTTTGGTCAGCGTTATTCGAGCAAATCGATGAATGAGCAGTGCGTGTGCTAAAACTTTAGGTCACCAAAGGCAGAAAATGTCTAAACAGTTATTTCTTAAACAATACAAATACTTTTAAAAAACTAAATTCGTAAAATTAATGCTACTGTACTTATATTGTTTGAAAAATAAATATTATAAATATTATTCGACAGAAACTGCCATAGAAAATTTAAAAGGAAAGCCATTTTCCGTGGGCTGCTTTAGATTCTTAGAATCACTTCACGTTTTGCAAAATTCAAATGACATGACAAATATTTCACGTGTTTCTCGTAATCAAAGATGATTCACATATGATTAATGTTTTTTAAAAGAACATAACTTTATATATTTTGGAGTACCCTGGGCCGGGTTTCGTTTAAACCACGCGGGAAATATCGAATTTTGTTTTTTAAGTGAAGTGTTGTAAAGTGTTCGAGTAATAACCCCACCGTAAAGAATATTTGTTTTTCCTTCTTATTACTTAACGTTGTCTATAAGACGAGAGATAATCCATACTGCTTCAGTTAGTGTGTTTAGTGAGAAATCACTACATATCGAACTCCAAGGTTGCCACGCAAAGGGCATTTAAGGGTGAGTACAATGTGCACCTACTTCCAAAACTCGCCTTAGTGAGGAAGTTGGAAATATCAGGATCTTTATTGAATGGCAGAAGACATCGGAGCGCGTCTGCAGTAATCTCATCAAAATTCAGGAGGCCGATCTGTCTGCTCCACACTTATCTCTGGACGCCCAGAAGATTGAACTTTATAGATGTATAGAGATTAACTTTTGCACTGCATTTTATTGTAAGTTTTAGCGCTTTCTTTTAGAATGGTTAATTCAAGATTTGCGAATACACCGCTAACTATTAAAAGTTCAGCACATCATACATGTTAATAACATCTATGCGGAAGTAATGTCGTCTTCCCGTTCGGTTGTTTGGCTGGGCTTTTAGGATCCTTCACGTCTGTGTGTTCGTCCTACCTCGATCCGCTGATTTCATACTCCTTTGGCTGTTGCATTTCATCCAACACGAATACCAATTTTCCTGACTGATATCCAGCACTCATTGTGCTACGACTCTCCCTTGATCAAATTCAGACACCTGCTGATATTGCGGTTGTATTTTTGTTCCTTCTGAGAAAATGTGCGATCGATTCAACGCGTCTTTTATGGGCGTTGCAATTTTAATGGTCAGCAATATGTTTTAGTTGGAACAAAATACAACTTCATTGAAAACATTCTGGAAATCTAATTGGAACAGATACCTTTTAAAACTTGGAATAATTTAAGGAAGCGCAATTGTGATGAACTGTTTTATAAAATATTTAAAACAATCTTTTCTTTATCACACGGAACTGTTTAGTGATGCAACTAAAAATGAAAATATAATCTTAACTTTTAAAACATAAGCGTTGATATTTGGAACATTATCTGCACTATAAGATAAGGCATAACGTAGACTGTAGAGAACTACATTAGTTTATAATGACAATATTTTTATATCTTGTGAAACCTTTCATTTCAATTTTATATAATTTCATTTTATTTCATTCCGCGTTTTCTACCTCTAATACTTGCTATTTTTATGATATTCCAGGATGCTTCTGATTAATGAATGCATATTCTTTAGCTAGTAATTTTATTTTTATTACATATTACTGAGTGTAACAAAGTTCCTTTTTAAGTTCTCTCACCCAACAGCTTCGTTATATGCTTCTTCAAGCACTAAAAGAGGAGAGCGTCAGTAAAAACGTTAACATAAAGAGAGACGCAAGAAAGAACATTTTCTTGAGAGAAGCGAGAAACACTGAGGACGTTAATACATAGAAAACAGAAAGGGAACATGTACTGCATTGTGGTTGCTGCACAACTAGCGTCATCCAGAAGATTCATTTGCAG